>CM076681.1:3024296-3499296 GCA_038501925.1 Xenopus petersii | reverse complement strand
TTGTCAGGAGAAAGAAAGAGGCTGATGTTCTTCTGCTTAGGAAAGATGTGAGAAAAGTTATCTGAGATATCCCTTAATATCTTTGAATTAAAAATAAATAAATAATGGATGTACATTGCAGAAGTGCTTAGAATAGCCCCCTCCTCAGTTTTACATTCACTTATTTTTAAGGTTTACTTATCCTTTAATCAGACACAGACACTTTGGGGGTTATTTATCAAAATCTGAATTTATCAAAAACCACAACTTTTTCGCATTGTCTCAAGAAAACTGCAACTTATTTGTGGAATCGGCGGAAAAGCCTGAAATGTTCGGATTATTGTATGAAACCCAGCGCAGACCACAATATCATCAAATTGCAAATAGGACCTCTGCCATTGACTTCTACAGGACCTCGACAGGTTGAAGATGGAGTGTTTTCGGATTAGGACTTTTTGCTTCCTGGGGGTATAATAAATCTTGAAAAATTTGAGGTTTTTTTCCCCACTTAAAATTTCCACTAAAATTGCGTAAAATTTGAGTTCTTTGCATTAGGACTTCAAGAATTAACCCCCTTAATCATAAAGCCTATGATTAAGGTGTAGATTCATTAAGGTTCGAAAGGTAAATTCTAATTCAAATTTGAATTTTCAAAAAAAATTTGTGTCAGATTTAAACTTAAAAGCCTCAACTCAAATGTAAATATGAATGTGAGATTTATCAAACTCCTACCATGGAAACAGTTCTAATTCGAATATTTGCCACGTAAAACCTACTGAATTCATTTACAAGTCAATGGCAAGAAGTCCGTTGACCCATTTGAAGATGTTAATAGCCTTCCTGACATTCAAGTTTGTTTCGGAGGAAAAATAAATCCGAGTTTAGTTCGTATTAGATTTGGATACGAAACTAATTTTCGGGTAGTTCCCATTCAAACTAATTTTAGACGGTCGTTTTTTCATAAATAACCTCCCATTCGAGTTGTGAGTACATTCAAATTTATTAGAGTTAAAAAAAATTCCCATAACTTTGAAATTTGACCTTTGATAAATAACCCCCTAAGTGTCTGTCAGATACAAAACGTCTGTCTGTAAGACGGCTCAACTGCGATAAGGTTTACTTCTAGATTTACCCTTTCTAAAGTTGCTGGGACATAGATGAGGAAGCAATTGAAATAGATGCTCACACCCCAAGTAAAAGCGCTTAAAGGGGGTTTCCACCTTAAAATCAATTTAATTAAGATGTAGAAAGTGATATTAGGAGATAATGTGCAATTGGTCTTCATTCTTTTTTATTATTTGAGGTTTTTTGTTTTTTTTAAACTTGTTTTTATTTGAAGATCTTTACATAATTATTATACAGTCATGACAATACAGTAGATTTCTGTTTTGTGCCATTAAAGGGATACTGTCATGGGAAAAAACATTTTTTTTCAAAATGAATCAGTTAATAGTGCTACTCCAGCAGAATTCTGCACTGAAATCCATTTCCCAAAAGAACAAACGGATTTCTTTATATTCAATTTTGAAATCTGACATTGGGCTGGACATATTGTTAATTTCCCAGCTGCCCCTGGTCATGTGACTTGTGCCTGCACTTTAGGAGAGAAATGCTTTCTGGCAGGCTGCTGTTTTTCCTTCTTAATGTAACTGAAGGAGTCTCAGTGGGACCTGTATTTTACTATTGAGTGTTGTCCTTAGATCTACCTATTGTTCTGTTGTTTGGCTGCTGGGGGGAAAAGGAGGGGGCGATATCACTCCAACTTGCAGTACAGCAGTAAAGAGTGACTGAAGTTTATCAGAGCACAAGTCACATGACTGGGACATAGATGAGGAAGCAATGATTTGGAGAGTTAAAAATACATGTTGTGTCGTGAATGGGAATTTTTCAGTCAATTTTTCCCGAGACCATACTATATAATTGTTGTCCATTATGTCGTATAAGTTTTGTAATCCGTTTTTTCTCCATTGTGAGAGGATGGGATTTTGTTTGCCTATAAGGAAGTCATCATTACCCAACCATGATAGATATGGAGATATAGTCGGTGATAGTTTTTGTTCCTTCCTAACTACGTGCCACGCTTTATATGTGTCTAGAAATATAAGGTTGTTACGGAGTAGTGGTGGAATGTTGTTTACTGGTGAGTGTTATATGTAGTTAATGGAGTAATTTCCAGTTGTGTATTGATCTAGAGATATTGTTGTGTAGTTATCTCTGTTGAGAATCCAGTTCCCAGGGTAGCGAAGAAGCGATGCCTCATTATATATTAGGGAGATTGTGTAATAAAACCTACCTGCCCTGGTGGTCTACTGGGGCGGCGGGAAAGCCCCCCGCCGCGTGGTCCTCTTCCTGCGCCATTTTGCCTTCCTTAGGGCATGCGCGGCACGCCTGCATGTTGTTTATAGGCGCTGGCATGTTTGCACCAGCGCGTTTTGGCGCAAATGTGCATGTTTTTGGCGCAAATTCTTTCCCCTATAAAAGGCCCATTCTGACTGCAGACAGATGCCCGTGATAGAACTTGGTTTCTTGTGGTTCCTGTAGCCTTGTGCATCTGATCTGTATTCTGTCTGTTTGATTACCCGTGTTTGACCCAGCCTGTTCCTGACTATTCTGCATTCTGTATCCTGACCCTTGCCTGCCTACTACAACTCTTCCAGCTTAACCCCTTGATTGACAACCCGGTTTGACCCTTGCCTGCCTGACGATTCTGATATCCACCTGCCTCGACCCAGCCTGTCTGACCATCCTTCTGCCTAATCCTTTGTACCGTGACCTTCGGCCCAAAAGACTTTGCTAACAGCCGTGCCCCTTTGCCAGTCAGAATATCTCGCCTTGTACCCCTCGTTAAGTCCAAGTGGCACCCAAGTAAGCTGAGGGCTCCTCCCGAAGCCCAACGGTGGTCACACTACTGGTGAAGCCGAGCTGAGACCTGGGTGCTTGGCACTTGTTCTGGTATTGGGTGCTGGTCGTGACAGATTGGTTCCGCCTAAGGGGCAAATTCACTAAGATGCGAAGTTGCGCCAGGCTCAACTTCGCCAAGCTTCGCCGCACTACTCCTGGCGTAGTTTCGCCAGCGCTCCGCAAATTCACTAAAATCCGAAGTTGCGCTCAGGGGTAGCGTAAGGTTGCGAAGTTGCGCTAGCGTTGATTCGCTATGTAAAGCGAAGTTACGCTAGCGAAGGCTAATTTGCATACGGCGCGAAATTCAGATTTCAACGGAGGAATACTTATCTGCACTACAAATGCCAAGAAAACCTTCAAATCTGCAAATAAAAAATGTTATTTTGCCCTACACATGTCCCCACTGTCTAGGTAAGTTGCCATGAGTCAGGAAATGTAGGGGGGAAGGAGGGGAGCCCCAAAAATGTTTTCGATCTTTTTCAGCCTATCACCCATCATGTAGAAAACACGCCAGCGTTTTTTGGGACTTCGAAAAAATTTTGACTTTTTTTGAAACAATCCCTATCTACTCTATTGCGCTTCGCCAGGTCTGAGGTGGCGAAGGAAGTCTAGCGTAAAAGGTAGCGTTCAGTACACTGCGCAAGTTAGTGAATTTGCATAGTTTCGTCGCTAGCGAAAATTCGCCTGGCGTAAGGGTGCGAAGTAACACTAGCGAAACTACGCCAGCGTTCGTTAGTGAATTTGCGCAGTAGCGAAAATGCCAAACGCTAGCGAATTAACGCTAGCGTTCGGCGCTTCGGCGCTTAGTGAATTTGCGCCTTATGTTTAGGTTGCTGTAGTTTTAGGAGGCTAATCCTCTGGCGTTTTTTATTCCAAATAAAAGTTCTAAATGCTTGATTAAGTCTTTTTAGATCTGTTGACTTTATGTAGTATGGCAACATCTGTAATGGGTATAGTAATTTGGGGAAGAAAATCATTTTAATAAAAATGTTTTTTGCCCAGGAATGTCAAATTAGTGTGATTCCATATTTGAAGTTTTTTTAATTATTTAGTTTCTTTGTTCAACTCTCCAGTTTGGAATTTTAGCAACTAAATTACCTAGGGGCATATTTATCAAGGGCTGAATTTCGAATTGAAAAAACTTCGAAATTCGAATTCAAAAAGACCAAACGAAATTAAGTTGAAGTTTTTTTTTGGTTGATATTCTAATTGTTTTCAAATTTCGAATCTAATTTGGACTATTCCCTAGTCGAAGTACACAAAAAATAGCTCGAAATTCGATTTTTTTTTATTCAAAAATTCACCTCGACCTTTGATAAATCTGCCCCCTAATTTACCACCTAAATGACCCTAGCAACCAGGCAGTGGTTTAAATGAGAAGACTGGAATATGAATAGGAGAGGGCCATAATAGAAAGATAAGTAATTAAAAGTAACAATAACAATAGTTTTTTTGACTGCTGGAGTCAGGGTTGTACTGGACAAACTCCAAGGACCCCCCTCAATCATGCGCAAACCCAGGTGACTCTGCACATAATTGCTTTGCTCTGTGGGTCTGGGCCGGCCCAGTGTGACCCTGGCTGGAGTCAGTGACCCCGATTTGAGAGCTGGAATTAGTCAGGAGAAGAAGAAGGCAAATAATTCAAAAACTATACAAAAGAAATAAAAATTAATTGAAAAGTTGCTTAGAATTGGCTGAAATTTTAATGGCCTGGTCTGCAAAAATGATGCCTGATGCCAATGTAATTAATGTGGAAGAAAAAGTGTCAACCCAAGTTGCTAATTAGACAATCTGTTTCTTTACTCCACATAGTAATTCTATTATGCAGAACAATAATTAGACTAAATTATGCTCATAATATTAGCTGCACAACAGGCAACGATTAAGGCTTTTTTGGTTCAATCCCCCATACAGTTTCCATAATACTTGTAGGGTGTCCAAGTCTTGATATAAGGTTTATTATTCTTTAAGCCACTGGATTCCAACCTTCTGAACTTAGTATACATCTTTATGATGTGCAGATGTTTTGTGTGTGGTCACCCTGAAGGCGGAGAGGAGAGAGGATCCTTACACTTACTTTATCATCTGACGGGAGCTGTCACTTAAATTTTTGAGCTACAAATCTGAAAAAGCTACTGTTATAGAGTAACGTAGTAAGTGAGGTTGAAACAAGACACACATCCATCAAGTTCAACCTTTTAAGTCTATATATAACCTGCCTAACTGCCAGTTGATCCAGAGGAAGGTGAAAAACCTTATTGAAACCTCTCCAATTTGCCTCAGAGGGGGAAAAATTCCTTCCTGACTCCAAAATGCAATGGGACCTCTGTACCACTGATTCACTTCCCAGCTCTCCCTGTAACACCACTTTCCTCCTCTAATCTCATTGGCTCCCTCCTGTCTGCTGGGAGGAGCTACTGGTGAATAAAGCATCCAACCCTTCCTTATACCTAGCTAATGTATCAGCCTGTACAACTGATTCACTTCCTAGCTCTCCCTGTAACACCCCTTTCCCTCCTCTAATCTCATTGGCTCCCTCTTGTCTGCTGGGAGGAGCTACTGGTGAATAAAGCATCCGACCCTTTCTTGTACCTATCTAATGTATCAGCCTGTACCACTGATTCACTTCCCAGCTCTCCCTGTAACACCCCTTTCCCTCCTCTAATCTCATTGGCTCCCTCCTGTCTGCTGGGAGGAGCTACTGGTGAATAAAGCATCCGACCCTTCCTTATACCTATCTAATGTATCAGCCTGTACCCCTGATTCACTTCCCAGCTCTCCCTGTAACACCCCTTTCCCTCCTCTAATCTCATTGGCTCCCTCTTGTCTGCTGGGAGGAGCTACTGGTGAATAAAGCATCCGACCCTTCCTTGTACCTATCTAATGTATCAGCCTGTACCACTGATTCACTTCCCAGCTCTCCCTGTAACACCCCTTTCCCTCCTCTAATCTCATTGGCTCCCTCCTGTCTGCTGGGAGGAGCTACTGGTGAATAAAGCATCCAACCCTTCCTTATACCTATCTAATGTATCAGCCTGTACCACTGATTCAGGGAGACAATTCCACATCTTCACAGCTCTCACTGTAACAAACCCCTTCCCAATATTTAGGCAGAACCTCTTTTCTTCTAATCGGAATGGGTGACCTTTCCTGAGTATGAAAGGAATACACAATACATAATACCAGTAGTAATCGTCCCTGGATCCACCTAATGTTTCTGGCCCCTTGTGCTTCCAATGGTTATGTTTGAACTTTCAAGGTGACGTCATACCTCACGTTCAGGGATGCTGTAAGTTCTGGGGCCTAGGGTGTCACCTGACCTAAATACAGCTGTGTTCAATATTCAACCACATTAATGGAACCTTGGAACATGACCACAAATAATGAAAAACATCAATATTTCGCTGTTTCTATTTAGAGCAAATTAAAATGGACTTTAAGACTGAACCTTTTTCTTTTGAAAGATGCAAGAATCTTGGTCTTGCCAATGTTCTGAAATATGTCTAGTATTATGTTGTAATATAGAAATGGAAGTTTGGGCTCAATATCCATATTTAGAAATGAGGACCACCTTTCAGTTGCATTTTGAAAAGATAAAATGTGTTGTAACGGAGGGTAAGACATATCTGAGAGCTTCATCTAGTATTGATCAAAGCGGGATCATCCATCAATTGTAAAATAGATTTATATGTATTTCATGTTTATTGGAGGCTATAGAATTTCCTTTCTGAGAAGTTTCTAGCCAAAAAGCTAGATGAAAGAAATTCAATGTTTCCATGAGAGAAGTTGTGTCAATATCCACTATCTGTCTGATTTGTGAAGGAAACACATCTAACAAGATAGGATTGCTTGGTCTACAGGAGCCCCCCTTCCAGCAGGGAGAGAGTAGGAGGCTCCAGCTACTGATCCAGACAACTGATCCTCTGCAGGGCTGCTTTAACGCTCTGTTGTCCTTATAACTGTTCTTAGAAGCAATCACAGAGGCATGGTCAACATAACACAAAGACAATTTTTGTGCACCTCAAAATGGTGGATACTAACTTCAACGCTTTCTAAGTTTTATCATCCTCCAGAATATTGAAATTGATCTAAACAAGCAATTGCTCACTGTTTCTTTGTTCAGCCCGTCTTGGAGGTCCAACATTTATTTAGCTCCAACTAAGTTTACAAAAGTAGGACTTAGGGGCGTGTTTACATACAGTTACGAGAAATATCTCCATTGATTTTACCCAGATCTTTGCTTTTGTTTTCCAACTTCTTTAAATTGAATTGCTGATTGGGTGCTAAGGGCAACATTACCAGAGATATTTAACTTCAGGGTCAGTAAACATGCCCAAAAATCTTTGTACCAGTTCTTCAGCAGGAGTTCCAAGAATATCTAAGGCACCATAAAGATATTGAGCCCATAATTTCACCCCAACTTCAGGATGGGCTTCCAGGAGGATAAAGGCATTCTTCTCTATATCTTTCTTCTATGTCAACTGTATTAAGATGCCACTTATGTAACACAACTTATACAATTTATAAAACAACTTCATTCACTGCTCCTGGTCTCACTTATTACAGGCTGGCCCCACACTATGGGAAACACTGTGGGGTGAAACCCCCCTTATAGAGCTGCAGCACTGGTGGTAACTATCTAAGGAGATGCCTGAAGAACCTCAATCCCACAATATGGAAACAACTGATACATTCAAAGAACCAAGAATGGGCTGGTTCCAGTCATTATAGAACTTTTGCAGCAACTTTTGCAGCAATTCCATTTTCCAAGGATTTTAGCAGAAAGTTTTTTATGGCGGTTAGCTTTCAGTGCTTGCTCCACATGATGGGAGGTAACTTTATTAAAATATAATTAGCTCTGAGTTAATGGTTAGGGTAAAATATCTCAGAGCCAGGCCTCATTACCCAACATCGGTGCCCAACCTTTCATTTGTGAATGGAAGCAACTCCCGGGAAAATGCCCCAACATCTAGTGGGAACCTTCCCAGAAGAGATGGGGTGTTTATAGCACCAAAGGGAGGGACAACTTCCGACTAATTCCACCAGCCCTTTAAAAAACTGAGATATTCATTTCAAAGCTAAATGGATGGCAACCCTATTTTTATCTAAATTCAGCCTGGTGAGTAAGACCGATCTTTTAATAACGGGTATGGGATCTGTGATACAGAAATCGATCATCCGAAAAGCTTTGAAACAAAGCACTTTAAAAAAACAATATTTTTTATTTTTGATTGATTTGCTTTTTTTTTTGTTTCTGCAATAATAAGAAATTAACTGCACTTGATAAAAAACTAAGTCATGATGAGGTGAGTATCTTATAGGGTTACCACTGGGATCACCTGACTATAGCTGGGAAGGGCAGGAGCTACAACATGGAGCTGGTCACTGCTCCTGTATAACTATAACAAACAAGGGAAAGTTGTGCCCACCACTAATTTTTAAAAACCATTAGGCGGGGGTGCAATGAGGCTGTGACCACAAAATACATATAGTCAAATACAAGAGTCCTCTGCACTCAACCCATTATCAATATATTTAAGACAGAGACATTTTGTGCTACTGCTACTGAAAAATGCCTTACCCTTTAAACAAAACAGGGATTGTTTGTCCATATACAGTATTGCAATATATTTAAGCTACGTCAATGATATGATGGGGGAGGGGCCTGTGATGTCAGAGGAGGAGGCTGTTGATGTAGTGGGTGGGACTGATGACATGGCAATCATCGATTGGCTGGTGGCCATGTCCTGCCAGATTTCCTAAATTGTCTTCCAAAAACTGGGCTGTCCAGGTGAAATCTGGACAGGTGGCAACGCTAGTATCTTAGTATTTAAATGTTTTTAGGTATTGGCCATGTTATTGTTCTGGTTTCACAAGGTCAAAAACCAAACAAGCTATAGGAATACCAAACTGTTCGTGTTAAAACCAGACACGTGACAACCTTAAAACAGGGGTGTCCATCATTTTGGCTATATGGCGTATATTTGCATAGGATAAAAAGGTATTACTGCAGGTAATAAATAGCAGCATATTCAGATTATGATGCAGGTGTTACATAAGGTATTTCTATGCAATTGCTTCTCACATACCTACTTGAATGCTCTGATGATCTGTTGTTTCCCATAGAACCCTTTCATTCAGCAGAAAGCTGACACCCTATATAAGTTCATGGTTGATACAGAGGAAGAGCAGAACCAATGAGAGGGATATAGCACAGCAAGATGACGTACAGAAAACCTTATACACTTCATTCAGTCCAGCTCCAGTTACGTGGAAACAACAGTCTGCTCCTGATTTGGAACTTGCTCACATGGTCCTTAAGATGTTATTATACATATATTATTATATAAGAATAATCTGTTCCAAATCAGAGGCTTCTCTTTTCTCTCAGACATTTTTTTCAATAAGCATAACATTTTATTTTGATTTATTTAGGGGATGTAACTTCTATCTGCTTTCCCCACAATCCTTGAGTTGCTCAGTGTTTCTATAAAGCATGTGCGACTGTCTCACCTATAGGTTTCAACTTTTGTTAAGATACATCCCCTACTATTAAACTTTACTATATTATTCTACTGTGTGCATTTTGCCCTTCTGTTACCATCTTACTCTACTGCCATATCTCACATACTGTCTCAATCCTAGTGAGTTACCAACTCCATCTTACCTTACTGTTGCCCTTCTGACTCTATCTTGCTCCACTTTTGCTATATTGACTGTCTCCATCTTATGTCAGCACCATCATCTTGTGCTGGTGTCTCGATCTTAACCAATAGTCTTGTCCTACGGTCGAACGTCTTGCCCTACTGGTTCCTACTTTCCATATTGTCATCTTACGCTACTGTACCATCTAAGCTTAATGTCTCCACCTTGCTCTACTGTTTACTTCTCTCACTATGATCTCCATCTCAAGCTAATGTCTCCATCTTGCTCTACTGTCCTCATCTTTTTCTACCATGCACATCTCACTCTACTGTCCCCATCTCACTCTACTGTCCCCATTTTGCTCTACCATGCCTATCTCATTATACTGTTCACATCTTGTTCTACCATGCCCATCTCACTTTACTGTCCCCGTTTTGCTCTACTGTCCTTATCTTCCTCTACCATGCCATCTCACTCTGCTGTCCCCATTTTGCTCTTCTGACCTCATCTTGCTCTACCATGCCACCTCACTCTACTGTCCCCATCTTGCTCTACTGTCCTCATCTTGCTCTACCATGCCCATTTCATTCTACTGTCCCCAACTTTCTCTGCCATGCCCATCTCACTCTACTGTTTCCATTTTGCTCTACTGTCCTCATTTTGCTCTACCATGTCCATCTCATTCTACATGCCCAACTCACTACTGTGTCCATCTTGCTCTACCATGTGTTGATCATTTTATTGCTATGACCTCGTTATATGGAAAGCAAAACATCGAGATAAGGCTATTTCAAATGGAAAGAGGTTTATTGAGTTTAACAAAGGATTTTTAATGGTTTTGTTTTGGGAAAAAGATCATGTTACACTGAAATGTCCCATGAGCTTTTTGCCAAAGACACTCCACTTTTCACAAGTTTTTATTGATTAAAACGGGAGTACACATACATATAACTTAAACCCTCCCAAAATGTTGGAAGAGGACCGAATGTTCTTAGCTACAGACATTGCACTGAAAATAGTTTTCCGCTTACAACTGTCCCTCAGCCTTGCAGTTCTTTATCTGTTAAAAGCAGACACAGGGAGGAACTCAGCAAATGAAGAAAGCTCTTCTGTACAAAGGGGCCTCATGTAGTATCTGCTGACACTCTGAATTCTGTCAGTAACTTACAAAGTGGACTCTCATCACAGGGGTGTCATTAATAAGAGAAATAATAAATGGGGGAACATCACTCATCCCTTCACCTTTCCTGCCTTGGGCATTTGGTTATTGCAGCGTCAGAATGATAGGGGCATTTGTTATTAGATTTTATTATTCTTACACTCTGACACATAACCATTTGTCCGTCATTGGAATAGGCTGTTCTCATATAAATGTGGTCATATAAAAATATATTATCACATGCCCATCTCACTCTATTGTTCCCATCTTGCTCTACCATGCCCAACTGACTTTACTGTACCTGTCTTACTCTACTTTCACCATCATTTTTTACTGATGTCGTCTTGCTCTACTTTCACCCTCTCCCTACCTTAAACTGTTACCTTCCATCACAGAACCTTACAATGTGTGGGAAAACCTCACTATCTGTGGGGCCCAGGGGAGCCAAAAGGCAGGTTACAAAATTTTCCAAATATATAGCATGTCTACATTTAAATATTTTGCAGTACTGTAATTATGCTGAGATGTTGAGTTACAGACATTCTATTCTGGACCTTAATATAATCAAATTCAAGATGCTGACCGCAAATGACTCTAAATACCCCCATCAGCAGAATGGGTTCAGATCTGTTATTTTAGGTGTAGTGTGAAGCCCTGGAAAGTCTCCAAGGGAATAGTGGACCATAATGATGAAGACAAAAAAAGCAGATGGCCGGCTCTGTTACTTTTGCTGACAAAACGAATTCCAGAAAGAAGCTCAAGGTGGTGGAGGAACAGATCAAAGAAGACCATGGGTTTTATCTGCTGCAAGTGAGTGAGTGGGTGCATGGGTTATTGGGGGGCAGAGGAAGCAGCTGAGGGTGCAGATCATAATCAAACAATGTGGAGGAGGCCCTGGAATTTTTTTAGCATGTTGGCTTGGTTTCCATAAAGGATTGGCCCGTTCATGGCTGATTATTGCTGAATAGAGATAGCCATTAGCTCCAGGTGACTTGTGCACCCAGAACTAATTTATTGCAAGAACAAACCCCTTATTTCCCACTCTTCCTGCAATCATAACCCCTCCCCCAATTACTATCCATATCTAGCAATACTTGGTGGTCTCCCATCTTAAATACCCTTAAAAGTGGCTGAACAGAGTCAAAACATCAACCGACAATACAGATTTATAAATTCCAATCCATATACCGCACCACACCGCAGTAACTCCAGATAATATTCTGATTGCCCATAACAAGCACTTAAATCTGCAAAGCAAAACAATATAGATAAAAAAAACCATAGAGAAAAGCTGTCCCTTAAAATAGCCCCTGTCGTATTTCTATTGATGATCCAGATGCTGCGCACAAACCATAAAAGCCGCATGTATAGACCTTTTAGAGAAGACACCTGAGATTGGAACAAAATGTCCCTCAAGAGGTTCTTGTTTTCTCCTGATCACAAATGGATTTCTGTTTATGTGCCGCTCAGAAGGGCTTGAGAGCATTTATCAGACGTTAGCACTGGCAAATAAAAAAAAAAGGACATTATTTTGAAAGCAACTTAATTGATTTTCACCTTTGGTCAATGATTTCTAAAATTCTCTTTTCCTTGTGTCCAGAGTTTTTCCCTTTAACCTTATCCTTCCAGTGACAAATCTTAGTGCAAATACAGTAACATCCAATTGTCAGTCCAGTCATCATCAACAATGGTGAAGCTTCTGACTCCCCTTCCTTTAGCTCAAATGTTTAGGGTAAAGTTGGGATTTCCACCTGCCTTTTCTATGGTGTGGAAGGCAACTGTAATTGGCTAATTAGGGCCAGCCAAGAGACAGTCATGGCTGGTACATCACTACATTAACCCCTCACATTCCTTCTTTCTGTGCGTGGTCCTTGTGGATGAGACCATAGCTCTTTCCTACAATCTGAGAACCCAGAGTATCCATATGTTTCAAACTCTATGAGGTTTTAACTATACAGACCTCAGCCTGTTCCTTGCCTTGCTTTGTTCCACCCTGATTTCCTTATCTGCCCTGATCTATGCCCATTCTCTCCTACCCCAGTCTACCTTATTCTTCATCCTCTCCATCTTGCACCATTTCCTTGCACTACACCTATTTTCTGCATTTAAGTGGCTTACCCAACTATTCTCTATGGGATCTGCTGTTGCCTTGCCTGAAAGACATGGACCCCTGTTCAAAAGAAATTCTCGATACCCCTGAAACCATATTCACATTGCAAATGTAGTTGAGCGTAGCAGTCTAAAGCTGACAAAATTTGAAATGTTCTTGCATGGCCGACCTATCAGGAGAGGCCTTCATTAGCTGTCCATGCCAAATGGGAGTTGCAGACTTAGGATGAGACTACCTTCTGCCCCTCATTGTCTATAAAGTTTATGGGGTAAGTGGCGTAACTAGAGTGGGCCGGGCCCCCCTGTAAAAAATAATCAGAGGGGCCCAGCGCACTCCCATCTGCACTTCAAAGCCAACTTCCCGCCTCCGACCAAACCCCCCTATGCCAACTTGCACCCCCTTCCCCTCCACAGGCAAGAGAGCGTCTGGGGGGGTTTCTTATTAGCTATAGAGGAAGCAGACCCCACAGTCCGGGCCCTGCTTTTCCCTGGCCCGTTTGCCAGTGCATGGGTTGCCAGGATCTACTGCCTCTCATTTTCTATGTGCTTGAACTGCCAGAACCCACTGCCTCTCACTATAAATATTTTACTTGGGGTTACTAACATAATATCATTGTTTGGGGCTTTCAGGCACCCAACGTGGGCCACAAAAATGAAGTTAAAAAAAAGCTCCATTTATTTATTTACATTTCAAAGATGAACATTTCCCAGAGGCCTTACGCATTTCATGACTTTAAAGCACTTAGTCATGGGCCAGGGGCCCAGCTTGGTTTCTTAATGGCACTGCTTAACATAAAGAAACCACACACATTACATACAATGAAACCACACACATTACATACAATGGCAGGACATAGGTACAGCACCTGTTTTGTTTTTGGATATAACTTTGGGTGCCACTACCTCTTTCTGTAATAATATGTTTGGGGTACCTACTGCCTGATGTTTTATATAATGTGCTTGAGCTGCGGGCACCCACTGTATAATGTTCCTGGGGAGCAGGGCCCACCACTACTATTTTTAGTACCTAATAGAAGGTTTGCTCTCTAAAAACATTATTTATATCCTTCAGTGCCAAGTAGTAAACAGTGTAATTACAGGCAATTGTATTATAAGGAACAGTGTAGCAATCCTGTTTAGCCTGTGGTGCCTGGGGCATGCTGGGAGTTGTAGTTTAACAGTATCTAGAGGTCTACAGGTGTCTCCGCTCTGGTGCAGATAATTATCGTAGTCTGTTCTCAGGCACTTTAGTTAAAGACTTGTGTCAAAACAGTAAATTGATCCACTATTCCCCCATGCCGGATACCCCACCATTCCCATTTATTCCTCTAAACTCCCCCACAAAGCTAAAAATATGAGCAAATTGTAGTAATGGCTGATACTGAGAGGTTTCGACCCAGGAGCAACAGCCTGACACAGTCATCCGGAGCAGTTTGCCCCGACAAAGGCTGGAACAGCATCGCTCAATGGTAATTACTGCTCAATGCCTCATGCCATTCTCTGAATATCTGCCTAATTGACAGTAATGGGCCATTAAGTGAATGGGAAAGAACATTCATTGGGTACAATGGCAAGAGCTTCTTAGAAAAAGAAAACTTTTATTTTACCGGTAATTGGGTCCGGCCAACAATGGGGAATACAGAGCTGCAGGTTCCAATGTCTTTGCAAACCCAATCCCTGTAGGACCCGAAACTAAACAAATCTACTATATTGGACCAACCATATTATTATGCACATTACTGGTCTTGTACTTTCATATTAAGAGCAGTGAGAGTGTATGGGCAGTGTCTGGCTGTGGTAAGGTATGACTATATAAATAGAGGTTTATTCTGCTTTCCTGTAGCTCTCTGACCTGTATAACTCAGCCTGCAGCCTTGTGTCTTTATATAGTCACAGAACAACCCCTCAGTGACTTCTAATATCCTTATCATTTACAGTAGGGGGTACATTATCCCTTATAATACACGAGTGATACTCAGAGTTCCCTGTATAACTCAGCCTGCAGCCTTGTGTCTTTATATGGTCACAGAACAACCCCTCAGTGACTTCTAATATCCTTATCATTTACAGTAGGGGGTACATTATCCCTTATCATACATGAGTGATACTCAGAGTTCCCTGTATAACTCAGCCTGCAGCCTTGTGTCTTTATATGGTCACAGACCCCTCAGTGACTTCTAATATCCTTATCATTTACAGTAGGGGGTACATTATCCCTTATAATACATGAGTGATACTCAGAGTTCCCTGTATAACTCAGCCTGCAGCCTTGTGTCTTTATATGGTCACATAACCCTCAGTGACTTCTAATATCCTTATCATTTACAGTAGGGGGTACATTATCCCTTATAATACATGAGTGATACTCAGAGTTCCCTGTATAACTCAGCCTGCAGCCTTGTGTCTTTATATGGTCACAGAACCCCTCAGTGACTTCTAATATCCTTATCATTTACAGCAGGGGGTACATTATCCCTTATAATACATGAGTGATACTCAGAGTTCCCTGTATAACTCAGCCTGCAGCCTTGTGCCTTTATATGGTCACAGAACAACCCCTCAGTGACTTCTAATATCCTTATCATTTACAGCAGGGGGTACATTATCCCTTATAATACATGAGTGATACTCAGAGTTCCCTGTATAACTCAGCCTGCAGCCTTGTGCCTTTATATGGTCACAGAACCCCTCAGCGACTTCTAATATCCTTATCATTTACAGTAGGGGGTACATTATCCCTTATAATACATGAGTGATACTCAGAGTTCCCTGTATAACTCAGCCTGCAGCCTTGTGCCTTTATATGGTCACAGAACAACCCCTCAGTGACTTCTAATATCCTTATCATTTACAGTAGGGGGTACATTATCCCTTATAATACATGAGTGATACTCAGAGTTCCCTGTATAACTCAGCCTGCAGCCTTGTGCCTTTATATGGTCACAGAACAACCCCTCAGTGACTTCTAATATCCTTATCATTTACAGTAGGGGGTACATTATCCCTTATAATATATGAGTGATACTCAGAGTTCCCTGTATAACTCAGCCTGCAGCCTTGTGCCTTTATATGGTCAGAGAACCCCTCAGTGACTTTGAATATCCTTATCATTTACAGTAGGGGGTACATTATCCCTTGTATCTTGGGCCCCCCACAGTGGAAGACGCCACTAACAAAGCAGAAGTGTATCTACGAATTGGTGTAACCCAAATATAAAAGATACAGTCAAGAAGAAAGGAAATGCAGGAAACAAACGGAGATTATGCAAAGTGGAGTTGTTTCTTATCTGGATTACATTTCTGGCACCGACTGAAAAAGGACAATGTAATTAGAAATGCAAAACCTTGGGAGTGTGCTCCCTTATTCCCTAATCCCCATGCAGCTGATCAGCGAGATGTAGAAAATGCAGCCAAAAATTGTAGCGAAATTTCAATATTCTGGGGCGAAAACATAGAATCTTTGAGAAATGATCAGGAGTTACCGGCAATCTTGTAAGGCTCCATTTCTGCCCAGTCTTGGGATCCTGGTTAGGCACTGCTTGGTGTGATTTGCACATTGTATCTGTTCTGACTCATGCACAATTGTGTGTAAGCGCTACTTGGACTAGGACACCAGGGGCCCACCCAAAAAACCTTACACCCACTCTCATTACTTTACATACTATAATCTATTATCCTGCCTCTTTATTCTCATAGAAATAGGGAATGGCCATTAAATAGGCCCAATGTTTAGCAGCATGAGGGGCCACTGACACCTGTGACCACCGGGAGATTTCATCTGCACTGCTTTTTTCCGCTTATTTATTATTATATTTTGGCGAAAATGTGCTTTGCGGGAAAATCTAGTTAGTGGGACAATGTTTAGAGGGGCCCTACAATCAGGGCCGCCATTAGAAATCACTGGGCCCCGTACAAATTTTTTTTCGGGGCCCCCAAGCCCCACCCTTGCCCCAAGCCCCACCCCAGATCCTGCCCACTCCCCTGGCCACACCCCTCATAGGCCCCCGCCAAATTTGTCAAAACTCCACCTACTCCCTGGCAAGCCCCACCTGGAACCCACAAATAGTGTGTTTCCATCTCACTCTGCCACAGTCTCTTCTTGTCTTCAGTTCCCTCTCTGTATCAGCGAGTACCAGCTGCACATACTGGGACTGTGTGGGAATTCCCAACCCAGGATTGATTCCCTTTTTCTTTTCCATTTGCCACCATTTCCAGGCCCCACCCACTGCACCCAAGCTCTTCCTTCCCTCGCTACCCAGAATGTAGTGAGGACTGTTCCCACCCAGGTAGGACTGGGGGGCCTGGGGCCCACTGGTAATGCTGTCCAGGGCCCCCCTTGCTACAGCGCCTGCGCCGCGCGATCCCTTGCTGCTGGCCCACGTCGGCGTGCATGGATGTGGGCCCGCTCCCTTGCTGCAGCCCCACGCCGGCGCGCATGCGCAAACGGTGCCTGCGCCAGCGCAGACGGCGAAGCACGCCAGATAGGTTTTTTAAAAACAAATATCTCAGGACGGAAGGGCCGAGACTTGCGGCTTTGGTGAAGGGATGGCGGGCGGTGCAGCCAATGGGTGGTAGGCAGCGCGGAGGCATAGGCAATAGATGTCGATGGATGTAGAGCGGGAAGGGGCGGGGTATATCACTGAGGGAGGTAGTGCGCGCCATTGGGGACAGCCAGACGGTAACGCTCTGGGGCCCGGGATTATCACTCTCCTTTAAGGAGGGCCCGGCTCTTTTAAAAAGTGCAGCACTGCCAGGCCCCCCTTCAGGCCCGGGCCCGGTTCACTTGTACCCCCTGTGGCCCCCTGATGGCGGCCCTGCCTGCAATCATTTAGTTGGGAATCCTATATACTTCCCCATAGTCCAAATTAAAAAAAGCAAAATTCGGTTGGTTTTGTTCCAGCACAATGGAGTTTTCCCATAAGCCGGCCTGTTTGATGGATGAGTGCAGCGGGACAGAACCATGAATGATACAGTTCAGGTTTAATAGTCACTTGAGAAAGTTTCCTGAACTTCAGTAAAACCACTTTCCCCATTTCCTGGCTTATTGTTTTCTAAATGATTCTGAAATGGGCTCATTAATTCCTGGGCTCGGCTGCCCATTGTCTGGCTAAGAGCTGCATTTAGATTGGATGACCGGGCAGTTATGGCAGCAAAATAAAATGGGTTCCTTATCAATTTGCTGAGCCCATTGTTACTTTTATTAAGATCGGCCTTGGATAAAGCACTTGCAGCTCATTCAGTGGAGAGAGAGAAGAAAAAAATCTCTTTTGGTAAGAGCAGTCGTTTGTTTGCCTTTATAAATACAATGAGTTTTTCATTTTGAAAAGCTGATCGACATTTATTGCTATTTATGTCTTTCGTATGACCCAAGACTCTTGTGTAGTAAAACGAGCCAGCCAGCCTTTTAGGTTACAAAAGCACTCATAACGCCCTAATTTAGAGAGATATTGACAGGGTCCATCTCAGCACAGGCTCAATTAAATGGGAAAGTTATGGGAGAGGTGATGATAATACATTTAACGGGGTCATGGGTGTTTGTGATGGTCGACCAGTGATCCAACCGGTGGCCTGTGAGACACATGTTGCTCCCCAATCCCTTGGATGTTGCTCACAGTGGCCTTAAAGCAGATGCTAATTTTTTAATTATTTGCTTGGAGGCAAGTTTTGGTTGCACAAAAACCAGGTGTACTGCCAAACAGAGTCTCCTGTAGTTGCCAATCCACATAGCAACCACCAAATAGCCAATCATAATTCTTATGGCACCCCAGGAAAATTTTTTTTGCTTGTGTGTTTCCCAACTGTTTTTTTCATTTGAGTGTGGCTCATAGGTATAAAGGGTTGGGGACCCCTGTGCTAGACCATCATGTTTCAGTATATGCAGTTAGTATTCATCACTAGGTAAAGCCATGGTCAGGGCAAAATTGTACATAGGCAGCTAGTGGTGAGATTTCCAAGGTGTACATAGACAATAATTCCCAGGCGAAAGACAAAGGGTTCATGTAAAAGAACATAGAGAGGTAGCCAAGTCCCAGAACAGAGGCATGTAGAGACTACTGAAATGGAACCATAGGAAGAGGATGGGGGAGTAATGTTGATGGGAACATTGTAGTGAAAATTATTGAAGAGACATTAAATATCCAAAAAGAGAAAGCAAATGAAAACTTCAAAATTAAGTTTTGGGATTTTTTTTTTGAGCAAGAGTCAGAATATAATATGATGGATTGTAAGCATCAACCAAGGCAAAATAAATTTTGGACTGGGCCCCCCTTTTTTTGAGTGGTTTATCACTAATTCAGACACAGTTCGAAGACGTTCTAGAACAGGAAGCAAGTCTTCTCCCCAGATCCCCAGTGTCCACTCAGCCACTACTCCAAGCACCCTTAAGGGGATGTCCCACAGTTTGGGAACCCCTGTGTTGAAGGTTAGAGGTTAGATTGTAAGCTGAATGAACACAGGGTCACCTGATGGGTGATTCTTGGAAACATCGGGGTAAATTCATCAAAGAGTGAAGTTCCGCCACTAGAGGGAAATTCCGCAGCTCTCCATTCATTTCTATGGGAAGTGAAAGTTCACCCTTTGATAAATACACCTATAAAAATCCCATAAAATGAATGGAGAGTGGTGGAATTTCACTCTAGTGGCGGAACTTCACTATTAACTTCACTCTTTGATACAGGGCTGATCCTATCAAATGTGGGGCCCAATTGGGACCATGTTGGCGGGGCCCCTAGACAAAGTGTTGCTGGCTACTGACACAGCAAGTATTTAGGAAAATAAGGGCATACAGGCACAAAATAGAAAGGAAAGGGGCAGACAAGGTAAGAGAGTGAGAGGGATGAAATAGGGGCACATAATAGGGGCACAGAGGGTAAGAGAGAGAGGGAGGAAATAGGAGAGTGGACTGGGCCAATTAGTTTGGGGCAGGCTGGGCCGATTCAGCTTGGGAGCAGGCTTGGTTGGATTGGGGGCAGGCAGGGCCTATCAAGGTTGGAGGAAAGCTGGGCCTATTAGAGTTGGGGGCAGGCTAGACCTATGGAGTTGGGGGATAGGCTGGCTTATGAGAGTTGAGGGTGGGCTGGACCTATGGATTTGGGGATGGGCTGGACTCTCAAAGTTGGGGGCAGGCCAGGCAGCATCATGTGCTGAGGGAAATATTATCTGTGCTGCCCTGTGGTGCGGGGCCCCCAGAGGTGCGGGGCCCAATTGGTCCAATTGGCCTAAGGCCGGCCCTGCTTTGATAAATATACCTCATCATCTCCATCAATGCAGTAAAGTAGTGTAGGCCTGAAGCATGCTAGAACAATGACTCCTGTCTGACTATAGCATGAAACTAGAGTTGATAGACATTGTGGTGGGGATGAATAATTTGTTATAGTAGAGTATGTACATCCATGAACGATTTCAATGACTTTGTTACAATTCTGTCAAATTAAAAAATTACAGTGTGTTTTTTTGGTCCAATTCACATCTGCCATAGGATATTAAAGGTTTTTTAGTCACCCATTTAAAGACCAATGCAAAGCTCCTGGGTTTGAAGAAGATACAGTATATGTAGAAGCTCCTGGCAGACACAAAACAATAGTGACCAAACAATGTTTCCAACAGTTATATGGGAAGAAAGCACAGTAAGTGACTCATCAGGAGAGACTACAGTGCATGAGCTCAGGCTCCATCACAAGAGGGTGAAGGCAGAGGTTGTAGGAGGGGGCCCATTGTACTTCACTAAAGTGTGTGTTAACCTCTATGGAGATGGCTCTGCAGAGGTGTTATAAGTGTCTCTTGCCTACTATCCCTTGACTTTGCATGTTTTTCATAAGTGCTCTACTTTGTGCTACAAGAAAGCTCTGTCCTCTTGTCTAAAGGAGCTGATCACATAGTTATTTTGTTCTAGCTTCAGGAAGAAGGATCTGGCCTGAAGGACTTTAACATCAATAATTCCAGGACTCTCTTTTATAGGTGGCTGTAGGTGCAACTTATATATTGTTTATATATCTATATAGTGACCCCACAATCTAATCTAATATCATGAGCACTCTATTGGGTGCAGCCAGTATAGGGAGGACCCCAGGGATACAATGTACTCTCCTGCTATAGTCTTCATGTCTTCAATGAGCATGGCAGTATGTAAGGAAGTAAATATACGCAGAAGTGATTCTACTACAAGAAACCCATCTTACTGGGAGTAAGATTTTAGCCCTTAGGCGTCCCTGGGTGGGTTGGGCCTTTCACGCCACATACTCTCCTTACACTGTTGGGGTATCAGTGTTGATCAAAAAATCTGTAAATTTCCAATTACTGTCTCTTAGGTCTGACCCCAAGGGCAGATTCATTTTCCTGTATTGTAAGATTAACTATCCCCTTATACAGATGAGTGTATTGTCCAATTCGTTAAATTTGTTGCGGATTTCCCATATGTGCAAATTATCTGTGGTGGTGATTTTAACACAGTTTTGGATGATAATTTGGATAGGGTAAGGAGCTCTGCCACCGCTTCCAGTGCTAGAGCATCTAATCTGGCGGCCTTGATGGCGGATGTTTCTCTAGTGGAGGCGTGGAGACACTGTCACCCCTTGCAATCTGGATTCTCCTGCTTCTCCACAACTCACATGTCCTTATTAAGCTTAGACATGGTATTTATTTCCAAAGACCTGCTTTTAAATATGCAAAGTGCTCATTATCAAATGAGAGGTATCTCAGATCATGATAACTTGGCATACTGGCCCAAGCTCCCACAGTAATAGACAGTGGTCCTTCAACCCAGTCTGGCTCAATATTATCAATAACGATGCAGCAATTGCCAGCTCTATCACAGAGTACTTCTCACTAGACCATTCCCCTGTTAATACCCCAATAATTTGGGAGGCCTTCAAAGCCACTCTTAGGCACACTCTCCACACCGAGATTACGGCAGTTAAAAAGGCCTCACGCCGGTTTGAAATGCAATTAAGTCAGGAGGTTGATACCCTTACCGCTAGTATGCAAGCTAACCCCGCCCCACCCACATTGATAGCGTTACGCCAAGCAGAACAGGAATACGCTGCACATTTGCATGAAAAAACTAAGAGGAAACTGCTTTTCTCTAAGGTTAATTTTTATGAACAAGGTGAACGGGCTGGTAAACTACTAGCTTATATGGCCAGGGCACACGCCAACCCCCCCCCGATAATTTCTGACCTTTTTGATCCGCAGGGAGTACTACAAAGTCAACCCAATGAGATACTTAGGATTTTACATGACTTCTATACCCATCTCTATACTTCTGAAAATGCGACATCCCCAGAGGGAATGGAGGCCTATTTTACTAACATCTGCTTGCCTACTTTAACGATAGAGCAGGTCAGGACCCTGGATGCTGAGATCACAGTGCAGGAAATTTCTGCAGCCATTGATGCCTTCCCTAATGGTAAGGTCTCTGGTCCAGATGGCCTACCAAACAAAATTTATAAAAGATTCAAAAAAGAAATTTCCCCACACCTGTGTGCGACCTTTCAGGATGCGCTGCAGCGCCAGTCCTTACCCCCGTCCATATATAATGCCACAATTGTGCTACTTAACAAGCCCGGTAAAGACCCTAAGTACTGTGACGCATATCGCCCAATCTCACTACTTACAACTGATGTTAAAATCTTGGCAAAAGTCTTGGCTATGAGACTGGGCGACGTTATTCACCACTTGGTGCATGAGGTTTCGTGCCTGGCAAATCTACGGCTCTGAATATCCGTAGGCTTTACACTTATCTTTCCCTCCCCCATGATAACCAGGGCCAGAGGACTGTAGTTGCCCTGGATATTGCCAAGGCGTTTGACACAGTTGAAAGGCCATATCTTTGGCAACTGCTTAAAGAATTCGGATTTGGCCCCAACTACATCAATCTGGTTAAATTGTTGTACAAAGCTCCTACCGCCTCTATCAAAGCTAGTAATATGTCTACCCCATCCTTCCGTCTCTACCGAGGTACTAGGCAGGGCTGCCCACTTTCTCCTCTACTATTTGCATTGGCTATTGAGCCCCTTGCTTATCCCATCAGATCTCATAGCAATATAACTGGGTTTGTTCTGGGTAATAGGGAGGATCGTATTCAATTATATGCAGATGATACCCTCTTATATCTGGGAGACAGGGGTGATTCGCTAACCAATGCCCTAACGGTCTTGGCAGAATTTGGTGAAGTTTCCAGATTGGTAATAAATAAATCAAAATCCACTGCCCTTATGCTAGATCCACTTACTGAGGAGGAAAGAATGTCTACCTTTCCTTTTACAGTAGTTCCCGAATTTACTTACTTAGGAGTTAAAGTTACAGCTCTCCCCCAACAATACTTAACACTTAACTTAGATGAATGATTTGGATGTCTCAAAAGCTTAAATCATGGGCTAATCTCCCAATAGGCCCTACAGGGCGGATCCATCTTATAAAGATGATTATATTACCCAAGCTCCTCTATGTCTTACAACAAGCCCCGGTATGGATACCCAAATCCTATTTTCTTAAAATTAATGCTGTATTTAGACAACTGGTGTGGGCTCATTCCAGGCCACGACTAAAGCTTGAAACGCTAATGTGTGCTAAAAATAAAGCTGGCCTGGCCCTACCAGATATGTATTTATACTACCTGGCAGCACAATTGTCCCACCTCACTACATGGGTGGAGGGCTCGCATCACCGAGTGCTACATTCTCTTTGGGCTCATTTGACTGGCTTTACTGATAACCCAGTAAGCTGGATTCTAGGGAAATCTGTCGTTACAGCTCAGTCACTACTCCCCCCCCCCATCGACTCCCTACGTAAGGTGTGGAAAATGGCCAATGCACTTTTGAAGTCCCCCCCATTGACCCGCTTACACCAATATGGAACAATCAAACTTACCCCTTGTTGGCAAAATTTGGTCCAATGCGTCTTTGGTCGGACCACGGGGTGAATACATTTGGTGATGTATGGCATGATGGCACCTTAGTTTCCTTTACTCGATTGAAGGACCACTTTCAGATCCCGCATAACCAGTAGCTGACTTATCATAGGCTCAGCCGTGCTCTTACTGTCACTCACAAGCGTCAGGATTTAACGCTGTAGACGCACCCTTTTCTAGTTTACATTAAAAGGGGACACACCAAAGGTTTGTTCACCATGTTGTCTGCTAAATTGCTGCAAGAGGTGCATGGAAACAACTTAGATGGGCTACGCTCTAGATGGGAGGTGGATGTGGGCACAATCTTAGATGAGGAATGGCAAGAAGCGCAAGAATCCCCCCCAGTTAGTCTCCCCCAATCATAGACTATGGCTAATTCAACTATACATACTTCACAGAGCTTACTACACTCCTGTCAGACTTCACTACATTAATTCCAGCACCCCGGATGTCTGCACTAGGTGTGCTCTGGACAGGGGAACCCTGGTACACATGCTCTGGAGTTGTGCCAAGCTTACTACATACTGGAGGGAAATACTAGATGCCTTAGATGGGTTGCTTCAGGTGACAATTGCCAGAACTCCTAAAACTTGCATCTTGGCCATAATTCAGGACCTGAAACTGAATCAATGTCAATCACTTTTCCTACTACTGTTACTAGCCAAGAGGCTAATCACCCAGAACTGGAGGGCTGTGACCAGGGCCGCTTCTGCCATGAGGCAAGGTGAAACCCTTGCCTCAGGCGGCAGCGAGCGGCCAGTTACAAGGGGCGGCAAAAAGCCGCCTCTTGTAACTTTAAGAGCCGAACTTCCGGGTTTTAATCCGGAAATTCGGCTCAGCTAGTGCAAAGAGCGCTATAGCGCTCAATGCACTAGCGATACTGCCCCCTGAAACCCGCTCCGACGCTAATTTTTAAGCGCGGAGCGGGAGAGGAGGGGGGCGGCATCTGGGCTGCTGCCTCAGGCGGCAGCAGCCCCAGGATCGGTGCTGGCTGTGACTCCTCCTACCTTCTCTGCCTGGAAAGCAATAATGCAAGACACTTGTAACACTGAATACTTAATGTACTTAAAAAGGGGAGCCCCCACCAAATTCCATAAAATGTGGGGATCCTGGACTGACGTTTACCCCCTACACCCAAGACAACCACTAGCGGTTTAAATCGAATAGGGTTCAGGAAAGGTAATTGGTTTTTATATCTCACTTGTCTGAATAGATATGAATTCCTTGATATTGTTGTGTAATGACATACTCCTGACGAAATGTATCTTACATGCTATGTTTCTTTCACCCTGCTTGTTCTAGACATGTAACATGTGCACAATGTTTTTCTGTGATTTATCTTTACACTGTAAAATGCGTACCTTATTCTTTCAATAAACGACCCGAATTTAAAAAAAAAAAAGGAAGTAAATATACATTGTATACAGCATATTGTTGTTCACTATTTTGGACAGTAGGTGGCAACAACCATTAAGCTTGAACCTTGGTTAGGTGTGTTCTCCTCTAAGAAATTTCAAAAAAATGGGAGGACCAAAAGATAATAGCTTATAAAAGGGGAATGGTATAAGCCATCTGCTTTAGGGCTAGCTAGTGACAAAATAGGAGTAGAGAGGAATAGGCGTTGGTAGAGACCTTGTTGTATTCCGAATCCTAGGGTTGCCACCTGCCCGGAATTTTACTGGCATAACCGTTACAATGATGCCTAATGCCAATGTTATTTATATGAATGAAAGGTGGCTGATATATAGGTATAAGAAGAGGTTGGATGGTGTTTAGCAAGTGAGGGAATACAGGGATATGGGAGATAGCTCATAGTACAAGTTGATCCAGGGACTGGTCCCATTGCCATTTTGGAGTCAGGAAGGAATTTTTCCCCCTCTGAGGCAAATTGGAGAGGCTTCAGATGGGGGTTTTCGCCTTCGTCTGGATCAACTAGCAGCTAAGCAGGTTATATATAGACTTAAAAGGTTGAACTTGATGGATGCATGTCTTTTTTCCACCTAACTCACTATGTTTCCACAGGGATTTAGTAGGGCTTAGGTTAGTCTAAGGAGTCTGCACAATCAATGCTGGGGGATTTAGCCCAACCACATGGGTGCACTGATTGTCAGAGAGAGAGAGAGAAGCTGTGAGTAAGCGTGTGACTGTGGACTTGAAACGAGAACATAAACACACTTACCTCCTACTCTCAGTCTCTTTAGTGTGGTGAAGGGAATGACAGTTCCACAGTGGAGCACTGAGTTCACAATCTAGAGAGCTGGGCAGATGAAAGCAGTGCCTTACAGCGCATACAGGCCACCTTTATTTACGATCTTCAAGGGAAACTTCTTAACTTGTCCTCTTTGGTGTACAGGGCTCATCGCAACTCTTCATGTTTGGCTGCAGCTGAACGAGGAATGCAGTAAGTGCATGAACTGAAGCAGGTAAACTTCTGCCTTTGTAGCCTTCTTCCCTTTTCACCGCTTGCTTTTCAAAAAGTGTTTTTAATGTTATTTACGCTTTTGCTTTCCAAAAAGTGGTTTAAAGCTCCTTCCTAGGCTGACAGTTAAAGGAGGCAACGCAACAGTGGCCCACTCCCAAAACAATAGGGTTCCACTGCACTTTTTATTAAAACATGGCACAAACTGCATTAGTACATTTTTGCCTTTTTTAGGTGCATCAAAATAAATGCTCTGTTATTGTTAGACATTTAGTATTACTGTATCATTATTCCTTTTTTGAACCTTCTACATTATTGGGTGGATCATCTTTCAATTGAACTCCAGAACTGTACATTTCTGGGGCTGCCCCTGTATTGAATAGGGTAACCCAAACTTATAGCAAAGCAAGGTGAAATTGCAGCAAAGTATCATTTGCTCTCTTGGATATTTCTGAAACTTTTTTAGGGTGACTGTTACCCCAATGTTTCTATATAGTTGTAACATAGTCAGGGGCATGAATCCTGGTTTAAACTTCCCTATCACCTATCAATGACCTACAGTATCTCTCAGCACTGAAAATGAAGTCAACTGCTACAGCTTGAATGTGGAGGGGTTCAGCGACACTATTGAGGATTATTTCGCCTGGTACCATAACAAAAGGAGCTACAGTACTCCAGAGACTCCAGAGACTGAGAACCTGTGTGCTGAAATCTCCCACGGGGGGTGGTGGTATCACCAATGCTTCGACTACAATCTAAATGGCATTTATTATAGGGTTATGCCCACCAGTTAAGCTTACTGATTTCATATAAACACAATTTGTTGTTTATGATTAGTCTACATTTAAATAGTGAGATGATAGTGACATATATTCCCAGATTATTGCATCCTGGCTGACCCTGGGCCAGCACAAGATGACAAGAGGGAGGCAGTAGAACAAGATGGATAAAGTAGAGCACGATGGAGAAAGAGGGACAAAATGAGGACAGTATGGGACTATGGGCAAGGTGGAGATAGTAAGACAAGATAGAGACAGTAGAGCAAGATGGAGACAGTAGGACAATATGGAGACAGTAGGACAAGATGGAGAAAGTAGGACAATATAGAGACAGTAGAGCAAGATGGGGACAGTAGCGCAATATGGGGACAGTGGAACAAGATGGGGACAGTAGAGCTAGATGGAGACGGTAGAGCTAGATGAGGACAGTAGGGAACGTTTGAAACAGCAGGTTGAGATGCAGACAATTTGAGAAGATGGAGACAGTAGGACAAGATGAAAACTGTAGGGCAAGATGGAGACAGTAGGACAAGGTTGAAACAGCAGGACAAGATGCAGACAAGTGGAGAAGATGGAGACAGTAAAGCAAGATATAGAGATGTGGAAAGATTGAGACAGTAGAACAAAAGGGAGACATTAAAGCAAGATGAAGTCTTCAGTTTTTCTTAAAGCCCCCATCAACAGCTAAAGGCCGTGGGGCAACCAAAACTTCAGTATGGTACCTGTCTGATGCAAATAATAATATTGGGGGGTATTTTAATTACCCAGATATTGATTGGATTGGATATTGAATGGAGCCATAGTACTGTCAGGACAGTTAATGGGAACAAGTTTATAAACTTTTTATTTTACTTCACACGTTGTTGAGAATCCAACCAACCATTATTTTATACTGGATCCAGTGATCTCTAACGTATAGCAAATGTGCGAGTAAGTGAACCCCTGGGTAATGGTGACCATAATGTGATCTCATTTAATTTGTGGGTAGAAAGGAAATATACATTCAGGCAACAAAGACTCTGAATTTCAGAATAGTTTATGTAAGCCATTTTGGATCATGAGGGAATTGGAGAGACTTCAGAAAGGGTTTTTTTTTTTTTTGTCTTCTCCTGGATCAGCTGGCAGTTTGGCAGGTTTTATACACATAAAATATTGAACTTGATGGACCCTGTTCCAGAAAAATGATGAAACAGACAAAGTAAGCAAATAACTAATGGTATCTCATTTCCTTTTCCTTATTCCTTACCCATAAAATACAGGTCGGGAGCTACAGGAAAGGACATAGTGCCATGGGACCAGACAACATAGTGTGGTACAGCTGGAGAAACCCTGACTACTACTCACTGAGAAGAGTCACCATGAAAATATGCTGAAGGGCATTTCATCTCCAACAATACCCATGATCTGTTGCTCATCCTATGTGCATTTTACTTCCTTTGTCGGGAGTGTCCTTTGACTGGGAATATAACCAAATTCACTGTTTTAATACAAGCAAATTACTGTATGTAAACGTGGGCAGAGGAAAGGACAAACATTTAGTACGGTGGCTCAATGGGTAGAACTTCTGCCTTGCAGAACTGGGCCTTGATTTCAGTTCTAGCCAAGGCTCTATCTGTGAGAAATATGTATGTTCTGTCTGTGAGAGTTTCCCCTCGAAGTTCTGGTTTCCTCCAAATACAGGTACATACAGGCAGGTTAAAGGAAAACTATACCCCCCAAATAATGTAAGTCTCTATTAAAAGATACTGAGTAAAACAGCTCATGTGTAAAACCCTGCTTCATGTAAATGAACCATTATCATAATAATATACTTTATTATTATTATTATTATTTATTTATTTATTTCTGGTCAGGTGATCTCTGAGGCAGCACAGATAGAGTCACGAAATGGTGGTTCAAGGCAAGAGATGTAAAAGGGCAATATTTATGTAAATATATATTCCAGTTTGGTAAGATTCTTTAATATGTCATTCAATTTGATATAAACTATCTGTTGCTTAAGTATTCATTTTGGGGGTATAGTTTTCCTTTAATTGGTTTGTGACTAAACTGACCCAAGTGGGTGACTATGATCAGGCACTTAGAGTGTAAGCTCTACTGGGGCAGGGACTGATGCATATTATCTGTACAGTGCTGTGGAATTCATATCTGTTCCCTATAAATAAACATCATTATTTTATCAAAGCACAATCTCTTAAAGCTACAAAGCCTTCGGCACCATCTGCTGGTAGAATAAATATGACCAAGTCTGAGACAATAGCGAAAATTGGCTTTACTAAGACACTACGGGGCAAATTCACTAAGATGCGAAGTTGCGCCAGGCGTAGTTTCGCCAGCGCTCCGCAAATTCACTAATTCCGAAGTTGCGCACAGGTGTAGCGTAAGGTTGCGAAGTTGCGCTAGCGTTGATTCGCTATGTAAAGCGAAGTTACGCTAGCGAAGGCTAATTTGCATACGGCGCGAAATTCAAATTTCAATGGAGGAACACGTATCAGCACTACAAATGCCTAGAAAACCTTCAAATCAGCAAATAAAAATGTTATTTTGCCCTACGCATGTGCCCACTGTCTAGGTAAGTTGCCACGAGTCAGGAAATGTAGGGGGGAAGGAGGGGAGCCCCAGAAATATTTTCGATCTTTTTCAGCCTATCACCCATCATGTAGAAAACACGCCAGCGTTTTTTGGGACTTAGAAAAAAATTTGACTTTTTTTTAAACAATCCCTATCTACTCTATTGCGCTTCGCCAGGTCTGAGGTGGCGAAGGAAGTCTAGCGTAAAAGGTAGCGTTCAGTACACTGCGCAAGTTAGTGAATTTGCGTAGTTACGTCGCTAGCAAAAATTCGCCTGGCGTAAGGGTGCGAAGTTACACTAGCGAAACTACACCAGCGTTCGTTAGTGAATTTGCGCAGTAACGAAAAATGCCAAACGCTAGCGAATTAACGCTAGTGTTCTGCACTCCGGCGCTTAGTGAATTTGCGCCTACGTGTAGTTTAGCAGAGGTATTTCTCAGTATTCTTCATGGCAGGGTATTTTGTAGCCACAAAAGTTAGCAGCTACTAGTAGCTCTGTGTGTCTTCACCCTTAAGCAAGACATCCAAATCTCCTGGTGTAAATTCTCTGTGAAAATACATATGTAGGATATTTGCATTTCTTTGGTGAGAGTTCATTCTTTTGCGCCTAAAATTGGCAAAGATTTGCTAGCGTAATTTGACCTGGTGAAAAAAGATGTGAATTTTTTCCAAAGCAATTTTTACATTTATAATTTGCCAAAACTTTTCAAACTCATTTTAAAATAAGACTGATGATGTCATAGTGAATTATCATTCTTGGTAAAAAGAATTCAACATTTGCTCTTTCGTCTGTCTCAATGGGCCATTGACTACGTCCCAGATTGGCCATGTATAAAAGTTTGAGAAAGGGTGAATAAATCTTATTTAAACACAGCACTACACAGTACCTAATTATAACACTTTCTAAATCTCCTCTACAAATGTGCAATAGCCTTCAATGAACACATGTTCTACATTATTCTTGCCACAACAGAGTTGAAGATCAATTCCACATTTTTACATTTCAAAATAAGGGTGTCTGACATTTTTATGAAATGGTCCCTGAAAACTTCTGGAAAATCAGTTTGTAGACTGTTATTATTATGGGTCCTGCACATACTGGGGAGCAGCAACAATTGGGGTGACAGGTACAGTTAGGCAAGACAGAGACAGTAAGGCAAGAAAGAAACAGTAGGGCAAGATGGAGACAGTAGGGAATGTATGAGACCGCAAGGCAAGATGGAGACAGTAAGGCAAGAAAGAAACAGTAGGGCGAGATGGAGACAGTAGGGAATGTATGAGACGGTAAGGCAAGATGGAGACAGTAGCCCAAAGATGGGGACAGTAGGGAAAGTTGGAGACATTATGGCAAAATGTAGCCAGTATGGAAGGATGGAAACAGTAGCACGAGATGCAAGTTGTAAATAGTAGAGAAAGATGAAGATGGCAGGACAAGATGAAGAAAAATGGAAGTAGTATCACAAGATGGAGACAGTAAAGTAAGATGAAAAATGTAGGCCAAAATGTAGACAGTAGAGAAAAATTTAGAAAATCGGGCAAGATGTAGACAGCAGAGAAAGATGGAGAAAGTAAGGCAAGATGAAAATATCAAATAATGATGAAACCAGTAGGACAAGATGGAGAGAGTAGGGAAATTTGGAGACAAAAGAGCAAGATTTAGACAGCAAAGAAAGATGGAACCAGTAGCATATGGTGGAGACAGTAGTAAAGGTTATAGACAATTGGGCAAGATGGAGACAGTAAGAAAGATGGAAACAGTAGAGCAAAATGGAGACTATTAATCTAATACCATCTAGTTCTAGTGGATCATTGTTGCACTGTTTTTAGCCTGTCTGAATGCACAGAAAGCAGCAATGGGAGTCCAATACTGTTTATATTGGTACATGCATGGTAAAGTCACTGCTATTTGATTTTACTGTATAGCAGAGAGATGATCCTGCAATACACTTACATGCCACATTATTTCACAATATTTATTCATTTAAACTGTAAGTAAAAAAATATCTGTAGAAATAAGTCAAATCAACTAGATTTGCTGTGTTTTTTCATTGAAGACTTTTTCACCCTTCCAACTGGCTTTCTCAATTCAGAATAAGAGAATTAAGTTGGATGACGGGTGAAACGCCTTCAAGGAAACACAACAAGTCCAGTTGATTTGACTTATTTCTACAGATAAACCATCTTCACAAATGTAAGTAAAAAATCTTAGTTTCTGGGACTTGATTCTGCATTCTTCCACTAGGTGGCACATCTGAAATACCAAATAAAACATTCAATATCCTTCAAATGTATGAAAAATCAGGGACATTTTAGGTCATGTCCTGATCGGCCTGATTTCGCGTTTGCTTTCCGGTAAAGCCCTGCTCTTTTAGGAGCCCATTATCCAGGATGCCCCAAAGTTAATATGATTGGAGTAGGTCCTCAACAGTCCTAAAACTCTGTGTCTTGTCTGAATAGGATACTGGAACAATGCCCCATAAAGTGGCCGGAGTCCTGTACATACCCCACTAGGTTATCAGATAGGTTTTTGGACCAGTGTTGTTAGTGGAGTACCGCAGGGCTCTGTACTAGGTCCCTTGCTTTTCAACTTGTTTATTAATGACCTGGAGGTGGCCATTGAAAGTACTGTTTCTATTTGTGCAGATGAGACTAAATTGTGCAGAACTATAGGTTCCATGCAGGATGCTGCCACTTTGCACAGTGATTTGTCTAAACTGGAAAACTGGGCAGCAAACTGGAAAATGAGCTTCAATGTTGATAAATGCAGGTTATGCACTTTGGCAAAAATAATATAAATGCAAGTTATACACTAAATGGCAGTGTGTTGGGAGTTTCCTTAAATGAGAAGGATCTTGGGGTCTTTGTAGATAACAAGTTGTCTAATTCTGGGCAGTGTCATTCTGTGGCTACTAAAGCAAATAAAGTTCTTGTATAAAAAAGGGCATTAACTCAAGGGATGAAACATAATTGTGTCTCTTTATAGGTCCCTGGTGAGGCCTCATCTGGAGTATGGGGGCAGTTTTGGACTCCAGTCCTTAAGAGGGATATAAATGAGCTGGAGAGAGTGCAGAGACTAAGTGCAACTAAACTGGTTAGAGGGAGGGAAGAGTTAAATAATGAGGGGAGACTGACAAGGTTGGGGTTGTTTTCTCTGGGGGAAAAAAGGCGCTTGTGAGGGGACATGATTAGACTTTACAAGTACATTAGAGGACATTATAGACAAATAGCAGGGGACCTTTTTACCCATAAAGAGAATCACGTACCAGAGGCCTCCCCTTCAGACTAGAGGAAAAGAAGTTTCATTTAAAGGAACAGAGTAGGGGGTTCATCACAGTGAGGACAGTGAGGTTGGGGAATGCACTGCCGGGTGATGATTCAGTTAATGACTATAAGAGGGACTTGGATGATTTCTTGGACAGACATAATACAAAGGCTATTGTGATACTAAACTCTATAGTTAGTATAGATATGGGTATATATCATTTATGTGACAGTAGGGAGGGGTGTGTGTATGGGGCTGGGTTTTCATTTGGAGGGGTTGAACTTAGGGGCACACAAGGACTTAGGGGCACATTTACTAAGGCTTGAATATCGAGGGTTAATAAACCCTCGAATTCGACCCTTGAAGTAAAATCCTTCGAATTCGAAGGATTTAGCGCAAATGATACGATCGAATGATCGAAGTAAAAAACGTTCCATGAAACGATAAAATCCTTCGAATCGGACGATTTGAAGGATTTTAATCGATCGATCCAAGGATTTTCCTTTGATCAAAAAAAGCTCAGAAAAGTGATGGGGAAGGTCCCCATAGGCTAACATTGTACCTCGGTAGGTTTAAACTGCTGAAGTATGTAGTCAATGTTTTTTTAGAGACAGTCGAATGGTCAAATAGTCAAACGATTTTTAGTTCGAATCGTTCGAGTCAAAGGTCGTAGTAGCCTATTCAATGATCGAAGTACCCAAAAAAAAAAACTTCGAAATTCAAAGTTTTTTTCATTCAAATCCTTTACTCGAGCTTAGTAAATTTGCCCCTTAGTGTCCAGGGCAACAGTTTCCTACCATGGATCTCTATAATGGTGACACAGAACCTTGCTCTACCAATGACTGGATCTGACAACAATTATAAGAACTCATTGATCTGTGAGTATTAATCATATGGTATGGTTTCCGCAAAAACCCTTTGCTTTGTTTGTAACACCATATAAAGGCACAAGGTTATACAGGGTATCACTCATTATTACAAGGGATAATGTACCCCCTACTGTAAGTGATAAGGATATTAGAAGTCACTGAGGGGTTGTTCTGTGACCATATAAAGGCACAAGGCTGCAGGCTGAGTTATACAGGAAACTCTGAGTATCACTCATGTATTATAAGGGATAATGTACCCCCTACTGTAAATGATAAGGATATTAGAAGTCACTGAGGGGTTGTTCAGTGACCATATAAAGACACAAGGCTGCAGGCTGAGTTATACAGGGAACTCTGAGTATCATTCATGTATTATAAGGGATAATGTACCCCCTACTGTAAATGATAAGGATATTAGAAGTCACTGAGGGGTTGTTCTGTGACTATATAAAGACACAAGGCTGCAGGCTGAGTTATACAGGGAACTCTGAGTATCACTCATGTATTATAAGGGATAATGTACCCCCTACTGTAAATGATAAGGATATTAGAAGTCACTGAGGAGTTGTTCTGTGACCATATAAAGGCACAAGGCTGCAGGCTGAGTTATACAGGGAACTCTGAGTATCACTCATGTATTATAAGGGATAATGTACCCCCTACTGTAAATGATAAGGATATTAGAAGTCGCTGAGGGGTTGTTCTGTGACCATATAAAGGCACAAGGCTGCAGGCTGAGTTATACAGGGAACTCTGAGTATCACTCATGTATTATAAGGGATAATGTACCCCCTACTGTAAATGATAAGGATATTAGAAGTCACTGAGGGGTTGTTCTGTGACCATATAAAGGCACAAGGCTGCAGGCTGAGTTATACAGGGAACTCTGAGTATCACTCATGTATTATAAGGGATAATGTACCCCCTACTGTAAATGATAAGGATATTAGAAGTCGCTGAGGGGTTCTGTGACCATATAAAGGCACAAGGCTGCAGGCTGAGTTATACAGGGAACTCTGAGTATCACTCATGTATTATAAGGGATAATGTACCCCCTACTGTAAATGATAAGGATATTAGAAGTCGCTGAGGGGTTGTTCTGTGACCATATAAAGGCACAAGGCTGCAGGCTGAGTTATACAGGGAACTCTGAGTATCACTCATGTATTATAAGGGATAATGTACCCCCTACTGTAAATGATAAGGATATTAGAAGTCGCTGAGGGGTTGTTCTGTGACCATATAAAGGCACAAGGCTGCAGGCTTTCACCATACATTTTTCATGATTGAAGTTAAGAGTATATTATACAAGTGTGAAAGGGTCAGGTCACACAACTGACATCTTAGTGCCACAACTGATAACATTACTAAGTACTAAGAATAATGACAGAGACACAGGAGTAACCTGGTAGTAACATTGTATTAATGACATAATGGTAGACATATAAAAATCAGTGCAATGTAACAAGAATCTCGCTAGCGAGCGTGGATACCCATTGGTTCATCTGCGCCTTTGTTACAATTGAGCCTAGAGACGGCCGGCGCGCTCACCACCACAGCAAGTTGGTTTAGTGATTGTGAATGGATCACACTTGAGGGGTGACAAATGTGAGAACATTGAAGAGCTCATGGAGACGACTTCTTAGGACTTGCAAATGGTGTGGACAGATCCTCCCATAAACTGCGTCCCCCACCTTAAAAACTCCTTACAAAAAGGTGTCTTAGCAGGTCCTCTCTGGACATTCACAGACAGAAAAAGCAAAAGAGAATCTGAGTCACTTAATATTGTGCCGGGTCTCTCAGACGCCCAATGGAGTCCTCAGTCCAAGTTTTGTCAGCCAACACCTTCTACCTTGTGGCTTCTTTGTTTTTCCTCACTTCTTCTGCATGTTTATCCTGGTGGGTAAAACGAGTTTAAAAAAAAAGAATTTTTATCAGTGATATATTTAATGGATGGGAAAAGAAGACAAACATTTGTTTGTTAATGGTACATATCCCTATGGGACGGTGCTGACCCACCATAATGTAGGCTGGTTTAAATGTTCAGGTTACCTATATGGAACATGTTTATTTTGGTCTAGAACAGTGACCTTCAACCCTTGGCTATACAGCATGGAAACCCTGCACTTTGGTAGCTTTCAACCCTTGGTTACCCCAGTAGCTGTGGAATACTTAGAGATAGTTATAGGCTGAAGATCACTATTCTATGGATTGCCCAATTAGTAGAAAGTATGAAATGGAATGTTATGGAATGATTAGAAAGAAATAGAGTTCGATCTTACCACTTTAACTAACCTTCTCTTGCAGGCGTTCAAGCATGGCCGCAAGGTGGGCTTCCCTATTCTCCTTATTGACCTCCATTCTCTGAGCCAGCTTCTCCTTGGCCATCTTGCTAAAGTTGTTGTTCTCCTCGATAGCTTTCAGTATGACTTCCCGCTCATGTTCCCTCTTTTCCGCCTGGTGCTTGCGGAGTTCTGCCTCCCGATACTAGAAAAATCATTACACACCCAGATGAATAATATATAACTTTGTTTATTAGTTTGGGATGAGACAGAGTTCATCTCATGGTCAAAGAGAAGGAGACAGAGACAAGTTATCTTTTAGTCATTGGTTTTCACACCAGCCTTTACCCTTAACTCCAGCCTTGGCATCACCAAAACGTATAAGATGCTACTAATGGGCCAACACTGACTTACACCAAGATGGCGGCTGTAAGCTTGTTAAAGATAGAGCAATGGGTGGCTTAACTCAAGCATTAACTTTTGTCTCATTGATATTGTAAGGTGGGATGCACCCTGATGCCAGACATGGAGACAGGGGAAATCCTTTCTGGACTTGCCAGGCAGTACTGTAAATAGCGGTAGACTTGCCTCTACTTGAATGTCAAGCTCTACCATAAAGTTCCTTTCTCCTCATTGGATCCAGCCACATTAGATAAAGTGATCTAAGGTGACCATGCAACCAAACATTTTATTATTTTACCTTGCGCCTTTCCTCGGCGGCCTCCAGTTTTTTCTGGATCTCCTCCAGGGAAGGGTCTCGTTTCTGGGGCAGGGTGGCTGTGATCTCAGGAATCCCATCAAAGGAAGGGGGTTTCAGGATAACCTCAAAGGAGTGGCCAGAGGCTCTCTTGTTTAATTCTATCACCTCCATGTCTGAAATAGCACACCATGTGAGGTCCACAGTGTCTGCTGGGAGAAATAAATCATTGTACAGTTAGAACCAGAGATGCAATTGGTTTTTCCATACTCCTCCTTGAAAGCTTTATTTCTTATGACCCCTGGTTGACGGTTGTGTGGGTTAAAGGATGGGTAAACCTTAAAAATAAGTGTAAAATTGATGAGGGGGCTATTCTAAGTACTTCTGCAATGTACATTCATTATTTTTATCTTTTAATTCCAAGATATTATGGGATATATGTACTGTTAGGGGTAGATTTATCAAGGGTCCAATTCGAATTTTGAATTTGAATTTTGAATTTGAATTTTGAATTTGAATTTTGAATTAGAATTTTGAATTAGAATTTTGAATTAGAATTTTGAATTTGAATTTTGAATTAGAATTTTGAATTAGAATTTTGAATTAGAATTTTGAATTAGAATTTTGAATTAGAATTTCAATTTTCAAGATTTATCATATACTGGCCCTTTAAGAACTCAAATTTGACTATTCGCCACTTAAAACCTGCCGAATTGCTGTTTTAGCCTATGGATCAATTTGGAGTTGTTTGCAGCCTTCCTGACATTCGAGTTTTTTTCAGAGAAAAAAACTTGAATCGAGTTTTTAAAACTAGAATCGAATTCAATTTAAATTCATTCAAGTTTTCAGGTCAATCCTATTCACCCAAGTTGCAAAAATTAAATTTTTTTGATAAATTTAGATTGGTAATTTTAAATTCCAACTTTGAGTTCATGGGAGGTTATGGGAGTTTTTATAAAGTCCCATGAACTCTAAATTTGACCCTTGATAAATCTGCCCCTTAATATGAATTTTGTTACAACAGCGCCACCTGCTGGTCATTTTCCCACCAGTCTGACCAGTTCTTCTGCTTAGGAAAGATGTGAGAAAGGTTTCTCATTTTATTCCTAAGCAGAAGAACATCAGCCTCTTTCTTTCTCCTGACAACTTCCTTGACTACTTGCTGGTCAGACTGGTGGGAAACTGACCAGCAGGTGGCGCTGTTGTAACAAAATTCATTCATATTAACAGTACATGTATCCCTTAATATCTTGGAATTAAAAGAAAATAAATAATGAATGTACATTACAGAAGTGCTTAGAATAACCCCCTCATCAATTTTACATTCACTTATTTTAAAAACTGGGTAAATAAATAGGCTGTGCAAAATAAAAAATGAATCTAATATAGTTAGTTAGGCAAAAATGTAATGTATAAAGGCTGGAGTGAGTGGATGTGTCACATAATAGCCAGAACACTACTTCCTGCTTTTCAGCTCTCTAACTCTGAGTTAGTCAGTGACTATAAGGGGGGCCACATGGGACATAACTGTTCAGTGAGTTTCCAATTCATCCTCCGCATTCAGCTCAGATTCAAAAGCAAAAGATATGACCCATGTGGTCCCCCCTCAAGTCTCTGATTGGTTACTGCCTGGTAACCAATCAGTGGAAAGCAAGAGAGCTGAAAAGCAGGAAGTAGTGTTCTGGCTATTATGTTACACATCCCCTCACTCCAGCCTTTATACATTACATTTTTGCCTAACTAACTATATTAGATACATTTTTTATTTTGCACAGACTATTTATTTACCCAGTTTTTATTTTTACACTGAACAATTCCTTTAAGGACAGAGGGAAGGGGAAGCAGGAGGCAATAAGGAGGCAGTACAGGAGTTGATATCAGCAACTTACCATCATACTTGTAAGTCTGTTTCTTTAAAGGATCGGAGAGGAAACAGGAACAGAAAATGGACACGAGGGGGAGCTCCTTCACCTTCTCTTTATAGGCTGAAAGGGAGTAAACAATGGAGATGAATGAAGTGATGTCTCCAGAAATGATTTCCCAGCATCCAAAGCCCATGGAAGTCTCCGCTCCAGCCCTGACTCTAGTTCCCACAATGCTTTGCGCACTTCTGTGATTTTGCACTTTTATAGGGCTTTATTAATCCCCAAGTGAGACCCTACAAGGAATTATGGAAATGAACATCATGGCTGGAGGGGAGCTGCCCACTGTAATGTTATTAGTTGTAGTGTTCAGTGCATCAGTCCGTATATGAGTTAGTAATAGTCACCTACCTGCCAGAGTCATGGCGCTTAGTTCAAAGAAGAGAATTCAGAGAAAGACGGAATAATCTGGAACAAAAATAGACAGTATTTGTAAAGCAGAGAATTATTTGAAACTGAAACTTTACCATATGCCCCTTTGTATGAGATCATGTGACTCTATAATGAGCCAACAACCCGCATTTGTATTAATTAAAGGGGTTATTCACCTTTAAATTAACTCTTAGTATGACGTAGAGAGGGATATTCTGAGACAATTTGCAATTGGTTTTAATTTTTTATTATTTGGGGTTTTTGAGTTGTTTAACTTTTTATTCAGCAGCTCTCCCGTTTGCAATTTCAGCCATCTGGTTGCCAGGGTCCAAGTCTCCCTAGTAACCATGCACTGATTTGAATAAGAGACTGGGATATGAATAGGAGAGGCCTGAATAGAAAGATGAGTAATAAAAAGTAGCAATAAGTAGCCTTACAAAGCATTTGTTTAGATGGGGTCAGTGAACCCCATTTTAATGCTGGCAGAAAAAGGCAAAAAAACAAGGGCCAAATGAAACGTTGCTTAGAATTAGGCATTCTATAACATACTAAATGATGCAAAAATCATGAAAAATTCATAATTTTTTTTTTTTACGATCGGACTTTTAAAAAATCACGAATTTTTCCGAATTTATTAAACCCCCAGTCTGAATCAGAAAATCCGGCATCTCAGACCTGTCGAGGTTGCATATAAGTCAATGGGAGAAGTCCCAATGATTGCATTGGGTTTCGTACAATACCCCAAAGTTTTCGAGTAAAAAGCATAAGTGATCTGAGTTTTTGGGTGAAAAATATGGAAAAATTGTGAAAGGAGGAAAAGTCAGAAAATTCGTGAAAATCTGTTTTTTTTCCCCGCAAATCAAATTTTATGGAAAATGTAATAATTAATAAGCGTAAAAAACCCTGACCGGATTTGATCGGAGTTTGTTGCAGAAAATATTGAGATAAATTTGGACTTTTATAAATAACCCCCTAAATGTTAAGTTAAAGGTGAAGCAGCCCATTAAGGACTGAGGGACAGCAGGAGACAATACCCCCAGCAACAACTTCTTGAAGCTTAGAAACATACACCATAAGGGGCCCTTCTTAGGGCCAACACTTTCCAGTAGATTCTCCTACTCATAGACTTGTTCTTATTTTCCCTTTCAATTCATTCGCATTATAAAGGGCCGAGTCTGAATAAGTAATAGGATGTAACAGGCCTGTAATTGTGTAGAGCAGTTCTGGATACTGGCCCATCAGAACATCGTGTGCCCCCCACATAACCGTCCCAGCGCTGCCTGTCTCCTTTTAAACCCCCCCAAAAAACAAAACAAGACTGAAACAATGAAAACTGGAGAAAAACAACTGGAGGAGGTGGGCAGCACTGGTGGGGGGACTATAAGGACAATGGCGGCACTTTCTGCCCAACAGCTTCTTATTGTAACTGGAATTATTCCCAGCATTCCTTGCCGGCGCTGCTCCTGTAAACACACACTTCCCCTTTAAGTATTGGAGAGCAATTGTTACTCAGTCTGTGTATAATAGTATGGGACTAATGGGAACAGTAAAGTCATTGACTGGACTGGTGCCTTAGAACCCTGGGGCCGGAAGCATCGGCCTCTTTGTATCAACTTCATTCGGTTAATATGAGCCATGGGCAAGCGGAGGAGTCCTGACCCTGAACTTGCTCTACAGTCAAGAGCAATAGATATGGCAGCCCCAGTAGTTGCTTACAGAGAGACCAATACAGCATTTCCATTGTTGGGAAGGAGACCGTTCTCGCCATTTGGGATCATAGGGGTGGATAGTAACCATCTGCAGTAAGTTATGTGTATGGCCCACCATACTGTAGAAAGGGCCTTTAGCCTTGAAGTCACAACTGAGTCTGTGTGATTGGATCCAATGAAAGAACCTGCAAGGATACACTCATATCCCATCCCTTTTATCAAAGGGGCAATTTCCCCAGTTCACCCCTAGCTGGTGCAAATCTTGAACTTCCAACATGTGCTGCCCAGTTTTCGGTGGCATTAAGGTAAGGAACCTGTTATATAAAAACCTGGTGATTTATGCACTTTGCCCTCCGCTAATCAATGGCCCCCGATAATCTTCTCTAATTCTGCCCTTTCAGCTCCTGTGCCCCTGTGATAGGCTGGAGCAGTACAACATGTATCCCATAATAACAATAATAATCCCATACACTGATCTCCATGCCCTGAAATGCACTCGCACAGCACGGTGAGTCGGGGGATCCAGTTCCCACTGTTCCTTATAGGAATTATGTATAAAGGGTTAATTAGTAGATTCATTAATTTCACTATTACCTTGGTTTATAATAAGCACAGAGACATTTAATTAACAGCAGTGGGTGTAAGTCTGAGGGAAAAGCTGGTGTTTTAAAGGAAAGGGTGTTGCCTGTAGGTCTAGTGGTGACGTCACAATGGATGGGAGGAATAAGAATAAATGGCACTGTGCCGGCACAATGTAAATGATTAAAACTTTAAAATAAAGTAGCAAATCCAGCAAGTGCCCACCACTGGCCCCTGAGCTGTTATCAACATTGCCAGGGATGTGGGAAGATCTTTAAGACTAAGTTTTGCCTTTATCCATTGTGTCCTCATCATGTGATCTTGCCATTGGGAGGGGGTAAAATCTGTATAGATTATTGGGAACCTTTCCTATCCTACAGATTCCATCGACTGGTGATTTTCCGAGAGAGAATACGACTTGCAGTGTCAGCTCTAGGGAGGTATCGCCAGAGATTATTAGGGTGCTTTACCCTATAAACCAGAGGGGTTGCTTTAAAATCTTCCGGCTCTTCCTGAAATGCAATCCGCAAATATCTCAGCTGGAATCCTGGGGTTGGAGACTTCTAACAATAAGCACAGCCATTTGGCAGGAGGGATCCCCAATACTCATCTGAGGCTGATGCTTTCTCCCCAGCCCATTATAGTTGAACCTTCTCCACCCCCCCTGCTGCAACCTGAGCTCATGCCAATACCAGGGCCACACACAGACTCACACACAAACACCAGGGGAAGTGTAAATCACATGCACACAATTCCCACTCCAAATCTGCACCACCTTGTGACCCTGTACATGCAAAATACGGCTGCAAAGACACAAAAATAAGGACCAACTCATTGGCCATTTTGCACTGATGTTGGCGTGTAGTTAAACCCCTATTTGGGCACACGGAGCCCCAATGGTACTTGATACTGCTCTAAGGATCAGCGCAGTCATAGGAACATTTGGGAAATAATGAGAAATAGAAAGAGACCCTGGCACAGTCCATGCTCATAATAATATCATATATCCATTGCATTGCATCCTTGCAACATATATCAATCTATATAAAGCATATAAAACACAGTCATATATATATATATATAAGTGTAACTATAGGAAGCAGACAGCTCACTCACCTTTACCTTGTGATCTGTTTCTTTCAGATGCTTCTCCCTCAGTTAAATCTCCCAGAGACGGTCGCAGCATCAGGACCACAATCAGACTCTCCCCCATGACATCACCTCCGAGCGCTCTCATTGGCTGCGTCTCTGAGCTCCCTGATTGGACAGAATCCGGGCGAGCAGAATTTGCCTGAGTAACACACACTGCGTGCAGGAGATAAAGATGATGTCACATAGAAGAACCTTTCCCTTTTCTTTCCATTCCCACTAGGAGAAACGGTTTCCAGTGTAGGGATTTCCAATGGAAAGGGATGAAAAGAATGCAGAGCTCAGTTAATCTGTACAAGGTCTGTTATCCCCAGTGTTATATGGGAGGGTGTGCAAATATCATATCATATTGTGATATCACTGATTGTTCACAACCCTATGGCTCTATCTCTTATGGAAAATAATTGGTGGCAGTAGTTTAACTGAGGCTGTCAGATTTGCTGCCATTCAGGAGTTGGCGAGGGGCACACACTTGGCTGCCGTTAGCTTGCCAATCACTAATGCCACGGTTAGTGTTAGGATTGGGCAGAAAGGCAGGACACAAATGAAGGTACAGGTATAGGATCCATTATCCAGAAAGCTCCGAATTACAGAACAGGTATCTCTCATAGACTCCATTTTAATCAAATAATTCAATTTTTTTTTAAAATATTATTCCCTTTTCCTCGTAGTAATGAAACAGTACCATGTACTTCTTCTAGGGATGCACCGAATCCAGGATTCGGTTCAGGATTCGGGCAAATCCTTCTACCCGGCCGAACCGAATCCGAATCCTAATTTGCATATGCAAATTAGGGTTCGGATTCGGTTCAGTATTCGGCCGAATCTTTCCCGAAGGATTCAGGGGTTCAGCCGAATCCAAAAAAGTGGATTCGTTGCATCCCTAACTTCTTCCCAACTAAAGATATAATTAATCCTGATTGGAAGCAAAACCAGCCTATTGGGTTTAATTAATGTTTGCTTGATGTTTTAGTAGACTTAAGGTATGGAGATTCAAATTACAGAAAGATCCCTTATCTGCAAAACCCCAGGTCCCGAGCATTCGGAATAACAGGTCCCATACATGTACAAGGGGAATAATAGACTGTGTCATGAGTCATTTAATTTAATACAGAGACATTGGGTATAATTACTTTGGGTATTCCCACCTGTATGAAGATACAGAGATGGCAATGGGGCTGTCACAATATATGTGAAAGAATCTTCTATATTGTAGGGTCTCTTAGTAGTACACTGGTTACTCACCACATCAAAGAAGTGGCCCAGGTGCACCGCCCTGGGCCCTCAGCACAAGGGGCGGATAAACCGAAATCTCGAATGGAAGCAGGCACTCAAGGGCAAAAACTTCCACCAGGCAGATGTTCAAATGTGAAAAAGTTTATCGTGTCAAACAGCCTGACGCGTTTCGTGTTCCAAACACTTAATCATAGGCTCTATGATTAAGTGTTTGTTTGACACAAGGCTGATTAAGGCTGTTTGACACAATAAACTTTTTCACATTTGAACATCTGCCTGGTGGAAGTTTTTGCCCTTGAGTGCCTGCTTCCATTCGAGATTTCGGTTTGTCAGAATATATGTGCCAATGGCGATTGTATGGCACACAAGTTTGCCACTTCAGTAGGAGTCTGGTGGGCATGTATAGGGCAGAAGCAGATAGTAATCCAGTGTCAGACTGGAACACCAAGGGCCCACCCAAAACATTAGATCAGGGGCCCACCCAAAAACCTTAGACCACGGACCCACCCAAAAACCTTAGACCACGGACCCACCCAAAACCTTAGACCAGGGCCAAACCAAAAAACCTTAAAGCAATGGCCCACCCAAAATATTAGACCAGGGGCCCACCCAAAAACCTTAGACCACCGACCCACCCAAAAACCTTAGACCACGGACCCACCCAAAAACCTTAGACCAGGGCCAAACCAAAAAACCTTAAAGCAATGGCCCACCCAAAATATTAGACCAGGGGCCCACCCAAAAACCTTAGACCAGGGCCAAACCAAAAAACCTTAGACCAATGGCCCACCCAAAATATTAGACCAGGGGCCCACCCAAAAACCTTAGACCACGGCCCAATCTCTTACTATTATTCTTCCTCTCCTCACTCAACCTCTAGTGTCCTAGTCTCTTTTCTTTACATACTATAATCTATCATTCCATCAATTTAGTCTCTTTTTCTCATAGAAATAGGGAAAGGCCATGAAATAAGCCAAATGTTTAGCAGCAGGAGGGGCCACTGACACCTGGGCCCACCGGGAGTTTTCCTGGTATCTCAGTGGACCAGTCCGACACTGTATTAATCCGGCTCTGTGTGTAGAGTTACGGAGAAGTGCGTCCTAATAGGGTCCCATATAAACTAATTGCACTGCAGAAACTCGGATACATTCCCAAGTAAAAGACCTGGGAAAGAACAGCAAGTAATTAGGAGGCAGCTCGTTAGCACATTCCTACAGGAGATGCAGAATTAACTGCAACAAAAACATTCCCCTGAAGACTGAGCATCGCGACTCCGGAACACATATCAGCGCATCAGCATTACTGACTCCCTAATCTTGCCTTAAAAGAATGCCCATTAAATATTAACAACGTATCTCCGACACAAAGTACATTAAATAATGAGGCATCTGCAGCAGGGACCTTGTGGGCATGTTTCTCCAAGTATCCGCTGTAAAAAATTGACTTTTAAAGTTACATATAAATGGGAATACAGCTGAATGCAGCTCTAATTTAGTCTTCTCTGTGCTGTGGTTCTGACTCATGAAACAATGTAGCAAGAGTCAGTTCTCCTTCTTGTGTGTTAATCAGCAATTGTTTGTGAAGGACTCCAGTTTGACCACCAGCTTAAACCATGAGACTGCAGTGAATCTGCACTTCAGCAGGAGGCATGTGTGTATATACTGCACATACACATACAGTATATATATATACACCAGGGGTTTATACAGAGCTCATTAGCTTTCCCTGGGATTGGGATCATTTTATAGAATGTTTGGCCTGGGTACCCAACATAACAGGAGCACTACAGAAACACTTAATGTTTTAAAGAGCCTCATTTAGAAATCAGTGGAAATAATCAATATACACATATAAATCACTGTGTTGCTTTATAAAGGCATAACATGTTAATTCAGGCTTACACTGGGACCAGCAAAAAAAAAAAAAAAATCCTGATGACTTGTGACTTTTAAAACTCATAATTACGACTTTGGGAGGCACATTTATCAAGGGTCGAATTTCGAATTAATGTGAGTTTTTTTATACTCCCTAAAATTGAATGAAGTTGAAATACGACTTGGGGAAATTTATTAAAAATAACTAAATAAAATAAAAATTTCAACGACGAGGAAACTCTAATTGAATTCGATCAAACTCAATTCGAGTTTTTTCTCTGAAAAAAACTCGATTGTCAGGATGGCTGCAAACATCTCCAAATTGATCCCTGGACCTCTCCCATTGACGTAAACAGTAATTCGACAGGTTTTAGGTACCGATTAGTCAAAATCGAATTCTTAAAGGGCCAGAGTATGATAAATATCAAAATTCGAACTCTAATCGAGTTTTGAGAATTCCCTAGTCGAATTTGAGAGTTCAATTAGACCCTTAATCAATCTGCCCCTTAATCTCATAATTATGACTTTCAAACTCATAATGTTAAAAGTCATAATTTTTACTTTTAAAAGTCATAATTATGAGTTTAAAAGTCAGAAATCATCAGATTTTTTTTTATGTATTTGCCCCTGGGTGTTTTTTTATATTCGTTTAGAAGGGGAAACTGATACCATTCCTCCATGTGGTATATGTTTATATTTTCTTCATGTTTTAAACCAGAGCTGTCTGTATGATGTGGGATTTCATACATTATGGGATGAGAATGAGATAATAGTCTCTGGGAAGGGAGTGTGACTGTGGGATAGCAGGTATAGTAGGGAGAGATGGTGTCTATAGTAACAGTGGATAATAGTCTCTGGGAAGGGAGTGTGACTGTGGGATAGCAGGTATAGTAGGGAGAGATGTGTCTATAGTAACAGTGGATAATAGTCTCTGGGAAGGGAGTGTGACTGTGGGATAGCAGGTATAGTAGGGAGAGATGGTGCCTATAGTAACAGTGGATAATAGTCTCTGGGAAGGGAGTGTGACTGTGGGATAGCAGGTATAGTAGGGAGAGATGGTGCCTATAGTAACAGTGGATAATAGTCTCTGGGAAGGGAGTGTGACTGTGGGATAGCAGGTATAGTAGGGAGAGATGGTGTCTATAGTAACAGTGGATAATAGTCTCTGGGAAGGGAGTGTGACTGTGGGATAACAGGTATAGTAGGGAGAGATGGTGCCTATAGTAACAGTGGGATAATAGTCTCTGGGAAGGGAGTGTGACTGTGGGATAGCAGGTATAGTAGGGAGAGATGGTGTCTATAGTAACAGTGGATAATAGTCTCTGGGAAGGGAGTGTGACTGTGGGATAGCAGGTATAGTAGGGAGAGATGGTGCCTATAGCAACAGTGGGAAATCCCACTACAATAATTTAAAGCTTGCTAGCTTTCTGTTTCTTCTGTCTCATTTATTAAATGCATCAGTGGTAGATCTAAGAACAACACTCAATAGTAAAATCCAGGTCCCACTGAGACACATTCAGTTACATTGAGTAGGAGAAACAACAGCCTGCCAGAAAGCAGTTCCATCCTAAAGTGCTGGCTCTTTCTGAAATCACATGACCAGGCAAAATGAGCTGAGATGCACCTACACACCAATATTACAACTAAATACACTCGCTGGTTCAGGAATGACATTTTATATTGTACAGTGAATTATTTGCAGTTTAAAACTACACCATAAAAATCATGACAGAATCCTATAAAGGAGTTATAATACACATCAGTGCCAGTCATCCCATGATACAAGGGGAAATGGATCCTCAAGAGCTTACTATCTGATCTGCGACTGCATGGCACCATAGCACCAATGTCTGTTCATACTATTGTTAAAGCATAAAGTTTCAAGGGTCTATACTTCTAAAACATTTCTTGACCCCCCAAAATGTAAATTTTTGGCCAATTCGATGACAATTCTTTTTCAAATTAATGTGCCCTGATGAATGTGTTTATATACTGTACATATATTTCTGTTATAAAAAACAGTTCATATGAGTGCAGCTTGCGGAGGCTATAAATGCAACTTTCAGCAGGATGAGTGCAACTTGCGAAGGGTATTAATCCATCTTGCAGCAGGATAAGTGCAGCTTGCAGAGGGTATGAGTGCAGCTTGCGGCGGGGGTGAGTGCAGCTTTCAGAGGCTATGAATGCAGCTTGCAGCAGGGATGAGTGCAGCTTGCAGCAGGGATGAGTGCAGCCTGTGAAGGGTATTAATGCAGCTTGCAGCAGGATGAGTGCAGCTTGCGGAGGGTATGAGTGCAGCTTGCAGCAGGGATGAGTGCAGCTTGAGGAGGCTATGAATGCAGCTTGCAGCAGGGATGAGTGCAGCTTGTGAAGGGTATTAATGCAGCTTGCAGCAGGATGAGTGCAGCTTGCGGAGGGTATGAATGCAGCTTGCAGAGGGTATGAATGCAGCTTGCGGAGGGTATAATAATTTAGTGCATGAGACCTTTAGTGCCACCATATGGCAGTCCATAGAGTAACTGCAGCTGGGTGTAGCCCTATTGGAAAGCACCCTGGTTTATATGCATGTTGCCCTTTGCACTACCAGAATGGAGCCCTGCTATGTATATTGCATTACGTGTGTTATGGGGAGGTGGAGGTAGATGGCACATGGGGGCTCCCTGGCTTGCAATTCAGAGACACAGGCTAGAGAATGCCAGGGGCTGCAGGTGCAGGAGAGCTGGTGGTTCTCATGGGTTCAGCGACCCCTGTGAAATCAGTGCAGATGAATGTGAGCACCTTATATTGAAGTGCAGTGAACCCTGCAGGGGAGTTTAAATCTGGTTCTGGGTACAGAGTCTAAAACTAGTTGCCAAGGGGCTCGATTGTGCAGCCATTAGTGATCTTCCACTTGTACTCTGGGCAAAAATGTGGCAGTGCCCACAGACCATTCCCACTGGGCTGTCACAAGTACAAACTGGAACTCTGTTGTCTCTTTAAATGTTTCTTATTCAAACCCAACGGATACCCAGCCGGTATAAGCAGCCATCTTTATGGATAGGGTTAATGTGTAGGCAGAGATACTGTACTGTGCAGGACCTACATTCTGATTGGAGTACGATTACATCATAGGGAGCAGGCTGAGCCAATCACAGCCGGTGCTGCAGAAAAAGGCTTCCTCTCTGTTATTTCTTACTCTGCTGCAGCAGAAAAACAAGGTGACATCATTTTCATTAAAGGCTCGTTAGTGGCAGCGCTGATGATGTACCGCAAGGTATTTCTCATAACGAGACAGCGCTGGGATTCTCAGCCATTAGTTACATCACCGTGTGCCCCTCCTCCTCCCGGCCCTGTACAACCGGGGCCACATCTTTAATTCAGCTCACACCCTACATCATGTGCTGAGTGATCTCACTGGCATGAGCTGCGGGGAATATTAATAAAACATGGAATATGTGGGGTGATTATTTAGCTGCACTATGCACGTGGCCCCTTTGTGTTATAATAAAGGGAAGATGACACAGATCCTCTCTGATCCCCATTGTAAGCAGCAGTCCTGTCCTGCTTTATGGCAGCTGAGATTCTAGCTATCTGTATAACAGAACATTCTGTCCCAGTGGCTGCACAGATCCTATCTGATCCCCATTGTAAGCAGCAGTCCTGTCTTGCTTTATGGCAGCTGAGATTCTAGCTATCTGTATAACAGAACATTCTGTCCCAGTGGCTGCACAGATCCTATCTGATCCCCATTGTAAGCAGCAGTCCTGTCCTGCTTTATGGCAGCTGAGATTCTAGCTCTCTGTATAACAGAACATTCTGTCCCAGTGGCTGCACAGATCTTATCTGATCCCCATTGTAAGCAGCAGTCCTGTCCTGCTTTATGGCAGCTGAGATTCTAGCTATCTGTATAACAGAACATTCTGTCCCAGTGGCTGCACAGATCCTATCTGATCCCCATTGTAAGCAGCAGTCCTGTCCTGCTTTATGGCAGCTGAGATTCTAGCTATCTGTATAACAGAGCATTCTGTCCCAGTGGCTGCACAGATCCTATCTGATCCCCATTGTAAGCAACAGTCCTGCCCTGCTTTATGGCAGCTGAGATTCTAGCTATCTGTATAACAGAACATTCTGTCCCAGTGGCTGCACAGATCCTATCTGATCCCCATTGTAAGCAGCAGTCCTGTCCTGCTTTATGGCAGCTGAGATTCTAGCTATCTGTATAACAGAACATTCTGTCCCAGTGGCTGCACAGATCCTATCTGATCCCCATTGTAAGCAGCAGTCCTGTCCTGCTTTATGGCAGCTGAGATTCTAGCTATCTGTATAGCAGAGCATTCTGTCCCAGTGGCTGCACAGATACTTTCTGCTGGTTGTCATTAGTGGATTCAATTTAATGCACCTCCCTTAGAAACCTTTATAAATTAAGGTTTGCTATATTTGAAGGGTAAATAATCCCTGAGTTAAGAAGCCCAGAGAAATGAATGAGAGGGAGCACGTCCTATAAAAGAGGATGTGGAATGTGTTGGGATGATATCATGGCTATTTGGACGTATGACTCATAACTGCGGGCACTCAAGTGAATGTTTTCAGGCCAATAATATAGAATACAAAACCCCCCAGTCACCCCCCTTAGCAACCAGCCATCCAGAGACCTTGGCTTAGATAGATACTCGCTGTACTAGACACAAGTCTATGCATCACTGAATAGAAACGCTAAGCTTTATAGCATCGGGTTGTCGTGGTTACCTAAAATCTCGTCTCCATAACAACAAGCAACCCTTTAATTTTGCAAGGAGAAGGTGCTTTCGGAAAAGCCAAGCATTTTAATAAAACAAGACACAGACGGCAGAAGAATCGCTGGAAAACACAATTAGAAATAATTTCCCAGAATCCTTCATCTGACTAAATGACCAGGGGGGCAGCCGGCCGAGAGGGAATGACTGCGAAGGGAAAATAGTATCAGAAAAGGAGTTTAAAACCAGAGATAAATGAGAGAATAAATACAACACAGCCTTGCCCTAAGCACCACAGGACTTCCATTATGTCTGTGCTCTGCCGGTGTTATATAAACTCACAGTAATGAGAGTGAGAATAAATCAATAGATATGTATTCAGGGTCGGACTGGCCCACCGGGATACCAGGAAAACTGCCAGTGCGAACAGGTGTCAGTGAACCCACTTACTTCTAAACATTTGGCCTATTTCATTCCCTATTTCCTTATGGGGGAAAATGCTTAATAATGGAAGTATATAGTAAATAGATATAAAAGACAAGGAGAATAAAGAGGTTGAGTGAAAAGAGGAGGAATACATAGTAATATAGTAAGTTAGGCTGACAAAAGACACACGTCCATTGAGTTCAACCTTTTAACTCTATATATAACCTGCCTAACTGCCAGTTGATGCAGAGGAAGGCGAAAAACCCTCCTGACCCTACTCCAATTCCTTCCTGACTCCAAAATGGCAATGGGACCAGTCCTTGGATCAACTTGTACTATGAGCTATCTCCCATATCCCTGTATTCCCTCACTTGCTAAACACCATCCAACCCCTTCTTATACCTATCTAATGTATCAGCCTGTACCCCTGATTCACTTCCCAGCTCTCCCTGTAACACCCCTTTCCCTCCTCTAATCTCATTGGCTCCCTCCTGTCTGCTGGGAGGAGCTACTGGTGAATAAAGCATCCAACCCTTCCTTGTACCAATCTAATGTATCAGCCTGTACCACTGATTCACTTCCCAGCTCTCCCTCTAACACCCCTTTCCATCCTCTAATCTCATTGGCTCCCTCCTGTCTGCTGGGAGGAGCTACTGGTGAATTAAGCATCCGACCCTTCCTTGTACCTATCTAATGTATCAGCCTGTACCACTGATTCACTTCCCAGCTCTCCCTGTAACACCCCTTTCCCTCCTCTAATCTCATTGGCTCCCTCCTGTCTGCTGGGAGGAGCTACTGGTGAATAAAGCATCCGACCCTTCCTTATACCTATCTAATGTATCAGCCTGTACCACTGATTTAGGGAGACAATTCCACATCTTCACAGCTCACACTGTAAAAAAAAAAAAAACCTTTGGAATATTTAGATGGAACCTTCTTTTTCCATACCTTTTACCAGCTTAATTCCACTTCTCTCGGCTCTCGAATTCTGGTGCTTAAGACCAAAACTGTACGGCATATTCTAGATGGGGCCTTACCAGTGCTCTATACAGTGGGACCCCCTCCTCCCGTGACTCTCTGCCCCATTTAATACAAGTCAAGACCTTATTTGCCCTTGATGCTGCTGACTGGCATTACTTGCTACAGACAAGTTTATTATCTACAAGGACTCCAAGCTCCGTCTCCATTATGGATTTGCCTAGTGCAGTCCCATTAAGGGTATAAGTGGATATTGTTACATCCCAGGTGCAGGACTTTACATTTATCAACATTGAATCTCATTTGCCACTTAGCTGCCCAGATTGCCAGTTAGTCAAGATCCTGTTGCAAGTGCCACATCCTGGATGGAATTAATTGGGCTGATAGTTTTGTCTCATCTGCAAACACTGATACATTACTTACAATCCCCTCCCCTAAGTCATTAATGAACAAGTTAAATAAAAGTGGACCCAATACTGAGCCCTGGGGGACCCCACTAAGAACCTTACTCCAAGTAGAGAATGTCCCATTAACAACCACCCTCTGTACCCGATCCTGTAGCCAGTTTCCTATCCATGTGCAAACGACTTCATTAAGCCCAACAGACCTTCGTTTAGAAAGCAGTCGTTTGTGGGGCACAGTATCAAACGCTTTGGCAAAATCCAAATAGATCTACTGCCCCCCCACTGTGCAGCATCTTACTTACCACATCATAAAATGCAATCAAATTCGTCTGACATGACCTATCCTTCATAAAGCCTGAGCTGAGTGATATATATATATATATAAAGAAACTATAATAGTTTCTCTTTCTTTATTAATTTATCTCTCTGATTTGTAGTTTATCTTTGATGATCTTTCCCAACGGTATTGTTTACTTATTTATAGCTGCTGATCTCTGAGATACCTGATAATCTAGGTTTCTAGTTTCCTATGAAGTTCAGCAGACTGAAACTCCTCCCTATATAAAGGGTGAATATTCCCCAGAAACATAAACTTCCTACCCACTGTTCATGCCCAGTTCTCCAATGGCAGAAGAACTTAATAGTATTTTGCTTAGGGAATATAAACTGGATACAACAAGCAGAAAGTGACCTCTACTGGCCATTTTTGAGAAGACAGTGTTTCTACATGCTACTGGAGAGACCAGTAAGAGGATGTAATAATATTTCAGGCAGATAACAAACACCTCTAGTTTTGGGTTACTACAGCTAATAATAAATAGGCTCCATACCTCAAAATCTTTGACCACACCCATTGTCTAGCCACGCCCCCTAATTACCATGCCCATTTTACAAAATTTGGCAAGTTATGGGACTGTCTTGCTCTACTGTCTCCATCTTGTCCTACTGTCTCCATCTTGTCCTACTGTCTCCATCTTGCTCTACTGTTTCCATCTTGCTCTACTGTCTCCATCTTGCCCTAAAGTATTCATCTTGCTCTACTGTCTTCATCTTGTCTTACTGTCTCCATCTTGCTTTACTGTCTTCATCTTGTCCTACTGTCTCCATCTTGCTCTACTGTTTCCATCTTGCTCTACTGCCTCCATCTTGCCCTACTGTCGCCATCTTGCCCTAAAGTATTCATCTTGCTCTACTGTCTTCATCTTGTCTTACTGTTTCCATCTTGCTCTACTGTCTCCATCTTGTCCTACTGTCTCCATCTTGTCTTACTCTCTCCATCGTGTCCTATTATCTCTATCTTGTCCTACTGTCTCAATATTGCTCTAGTTTCTCCAACTTGTCTGTCACCATCTGGTCTTACTGTCTCCATCTTGCTCGACTGTCTCCTTTGTGTCTTACTATCTACATCTTGTCCTACTTTCTCCATCATGTCCTATTGTCTCCATCTTGTCCTACTGTCTCAATATTGCTTTACTGTCTCCAGCTTTCCCTATTGTCTTCATCTTGCTCTACTGTCTCCATCTTGTCTTTCTTTCTCTACCTTGCACTACTGTCTTCATCGTGTCCTGTTGTTTCCATCTTGTCCTACTGTCTCAATATTGCTCTACCTTTTCAAACTTGTCCCACTGTCTCCATCGTGCTCTACTGTCTCCAACTCGTCTCACTGTCTCCATTTTGCTCTACTTTCTCCAACTTGTCTCACTGTCTCCATCTTGCCCTGCTGTCTTCATCTTGCTCTACTATCTCCACCTTGTATTATTGTTTCCATCTTGCTCTGCTATCTCCATCTTGTCCTACTGTCTCCATTGTGTCCTATTGTCTCCATCTTGCCCTACTGTCTCAATATTGCTCTACTATCTCCATCTTGTCCTACTGTCTCCATCTTCCCTACTGTCTTCATGTTGCTCTACTATGTCCATCTTGTCTTACTGTCTCCATCTTGTCCTACTGTCTCGATTGTGTCCTATTGTCTCCATCTTGCCCTACTTTCTCAATGTTGCTCTACTGTCTCCATCATGTCCCACTGTCTCCATCTTGTCCTACTGTCTCCATCTTTGGAGTCCCACTGTCTCCATCATGTCCCACTGTCTCCATCTTGTCCTACTGTCTCCATCTTTGTCTTGTCCCACTGTCTCAATCATGTCCTACTGTCTCCATCACACAGGTGCTAGCAAAATACGGAAAGACTAAACCCAAGGAAATATTCTCGATCATCTATATATCGCTCTATCTATCTTTCTATCTTTTATCTATCTATCTATCTATCATCATCTATCTATTCATCTATCCATCTTTCTCTCTATCATCTATATATCGCTCTATCTATCTCTCTATCTTTTATCTATCTATCTATCTATCTATCTATCATCTATCTAGCTATCTGTCTATCTATCATCCATATTTCTCTATCATCTATATATCGCTCTCTCACTGGAGAAGAGGCGCTTAAGGGGAGATATGATAACTGTGTATAAATATATAAGGGGATCATATAATAATCTCTCTAATGATTTATTTACCAGTAGGTCTTTTCAGCTGACACAAGGTCACCCATTCCGATTAGAAGAAAAGAGGTTCCAGCTAAATATTGGGAGGGGTTTGTTACAGTGAGAGCTGTGAAGATGTGGAATTGTCTCCCTGAATCAGTGGTACAGGCTGATACATTAGATAGGTACAAGGAAGGGTCGGATGCTTTATTCACCAGTAGCTCCTCCCAGCAGACAGGAGGGAGCCAATGAGATTAGAGGAGGGAAAGGGGTGTTACAGGGAGAGCTGGGAAGTGAATCAGTGGTACAGGCTGATACATTAGATAGGTACAAGGAAGGGTCGGATGCTCTATTCACCAGAAACTCCTCCCAGCAGACAGGAGGGAGCCAATGAGATTAGAGGAGGGAAAGGGGTGTTACAGGGAGAGCTGGGAAGTGAATCAGGGGTACAGGCTGATACATTAGATAGGTACAAGGAAGGGTCGGATGCTTTATTCACCAGTAGCTCCTCCCAGCAGACAGGAGGGAGCCAATGAGATTAGAGGAGGGAAAGGGGTGTTACAGGGAGAGCTGGGAAGTGAATCAGGGGTACAGGCTGATACACTAGATAGGTATAAGAAGGGGTTGGATGGTGTTTAGCAAGTGAGGGAATACAGGGATATGGGAGATAGCTCATAGTACAAGTTGATCCAGGGACTGGTCCCATTGCATCTTGGAGTCAGGAAGGAATTTTTCCCCCTCTGAGGCAAATTAGAGAGGCTTCAGATGGGTTTTTGCCTTCCTTTGGATTAACTGTTGCAGTTAGGCAGATTATATATAGATTTAAGAGGTTTAACTTGATGTACCTGTGTCTTTTTTTAACCTAACTTACTATGTTACTATGCTACAATCGACTCTATCTATCTATCTATCTATCTATCTATCTATCTATCTATCATCTATCATCTATCATCTATCTATCTATCATTTATCTGTGTTTATTGCATGCTAATAAGATTTAGCTGAAGGGTTTGATGGGGACAGTATAGCAACTCCCACTAATATGAATAAAAACAAAGGTTCATATATAAGGTTCCCGGTGCAGAGTAACCAGTGCCAATATGCCATATAGACAGACAGACAGACAAGAGTGGGGTATATATATAGAAGGGTAAGAATAGGCAATAGCTTGACATCAGATTCTCTGGGCAGCACTTTCCTTCCGGCTCCAGTCGTTCACAGTGTGAGGCAGTGAGTGTCTATGTGAGTGTGAGTGTGAGTGAGTCTTGAGGTTGTGGCTCCTCAGTCTCTGCCTCTCACAACTTTGTGGTTACCCTGGAGCAACATTTGTGAGATTCTCATTTTCTAACATTTTCCTTCACGTCTCAACATGTTGCTTTTATTCTGTTTAAAAAAAAAAAAAAAAAAAAAAAAAATATATATATATATATATATATATATATATATATATATATATATATATATATATCTAGTCTATCTATATCTTCTATCTGTGTCCTTGGTGTCACCCCAATGTAACAAATTCATTGACATCTCTATGAGCCTCTTGCCTTTCTTCTGTTGGTCTCATTGTATCAGATCCTCCAACTCACCATCCAACTTGCACATCACTTCATTCCCTCCATTCAGTTCCTCAATTCACAGTTCAATATTCACTACACCATTGGTTCACTAACATAAGTGACAGCTCACAGTCATCATATTTGGTTCACTATTGCTACAATTGCTTCACACTCACTATAACCGTTCCACCACCACAATAGTTTCACTGTCATACAATTTAGTTCACTATCACCACAATTGGTGAACAATCTCACAGTCGACTGTCACATTATTATCACAGGTAGTTCATTAAAATAGTTCACCACAATCAGTTCACTCTTATCAAGTCACATTCACTAGAAGTTCACTCTCCTCACAGTTGATTCACCACAATTAGTTCAAAAAGTCACTATCACTTTACTATTGGTTCATTGTCATCAAACTGTGTTGACCTTCATCACAATCAGTTCACTATCATCTCAGGTAGATTACTATCCACTATCACCACAGATCGTTCACTATCATCACAATCAGTTCACTATCATCTCAGCCAGTTCCCTATGATCATAGTTGGTTCATTACCTGTTCCTAATCATGGTCAGTTCATGATCATCACAATATGTTCACTATCAGGACAGTTAGTTAGCCAAGATCACCATTATTTCACTATTGGTTGATTATGAACTGGGAAGAGAAAATAAATCAGTCAGTTCTATATCACCACAATTGGTTCACTTTCACTACAGTTAGTTACTGTTATCACAACTGGTTCTTTTTTAATCATAGTTAAGGTGGTGAGGTTGCCAAACAAGTGGATCTTTCTTCTGATATGCCCACCAAAGGCCGGGCAATACCGGACTAATCTAATATTTCGGCCCTAGGGCTAAACAATGGGATTACACCAATGGGGATGGGAGCCAATGGAATAAGGAGCCCATGAATTAGCCATTGCAGTCCTCGGTCACAGGAAAAAGGAAACCTGCCTGATCAATATCTAGCTGATTTTTGGCCAGATATCATTTGGGTAGGCACGTCGGAAGACCCCATACATGCCAAATCAGTCTAAAGGACCCAAATCAGCATCTTAAATCTGCCTGTGTATGGCCACCTTTTTATTTTACAGTTTGGAAATTTCTGTAGCAAAACTATTCATAATTTAGGGGGCTGCTCCTGCTGAATTGTGCTTAGTAAAGGGAATACCTATGCTGCCATAGTTTTATGGGATCTCTCTGTACAGACTATGAGCAAACTTAGGGACTGTTCCTGCTGAATTGTGCTTAGTACAGGGGATACCTATGCTGCCATAGTTTTATGGGATCTCTCTGTACAGACTATGAACAAACTTAGGGACTGTTCCTGCTGAATTGTGCTTAGTACAGAGGAATACCTATGCTGCCATAGTTTTATGGGATCTCTCGGTACAGACTATGAGCAAACTTAGGGACTGTTCCTGCTGAATTGTGCTTAGTACAGGGAATACCTATGCTGCCATAGTTTTATGGGATCTCTCTGTACAGACTATGAACAAACTTAGGGACTTTTCCTGCTGAATTGTGCTTAGTACAGAGGAATACCTATGCTGCCATAGTTTTATGGGATCTCTCTGTACAGACTATGAACAAACTTAGGGACTGTTCCTGCTGAATTGTGCTTAGTACAGGGAATACCTATTCTGCCATAGTTTTATGGGATCTCTCTGTACAGACTATGAGCAAACTTAGGGACTGTTCCTGCTGAATTGTGCTTAGTACAGGGAATACCTATGTACCATAGTTTTATGGGATCTCTCTGTACAGACTATGAGCAAACTTAGGGACTGTTCCTGCTGAATTGTGCTTAGTACAGGGAATACCTATGCTGCCATAGTTTTATGGGATCTCTCTGTACAGACTATGAGCAAACTTAGGGACTGTTCCTGCTGAATTGTGCTTAGTACAGGGAATACCTATGCTGCCATAGTTTTATGGGATCTCTCTGTACAGACTATGAGCAAACTTAGGGACTGTTCCTGCTGAATTGTGCTTAGTACAGGGAATACCTATGCTGCCATAGTTTTATGGGATCTCTCTGTACAGACTATGAGCAAACTTAGGGACTGTTCCTGCTGAATTGTGCTTAGTACAGGGAATACCTATGCTGCCATAGTTTTATGGGATCTCTCTGTACAGACTATGAGCAAACTTAGGGACTGTTCCTGCTGAATTGTGCTTAGTACAGGGAATACCTATGCTGCCATAGTTTTATGGGATCTCTCTGTACAGACTATGAACAAACTTAGGGGCTGTTCCTGCTGAATTGTGCTTAAGTAAATGTAATACCTGTGTTGCTAAAGGTCTTTCTGAGAATTATTATCTTTTTATTAAGAAAAATAGTTTTGGGTGAGGTTTCCTTTTAAATAAATGCTGCACTGCAGGAATGATTCATAGCAGCATTGTCTGACACATTCATTCCTTATCCGCCTGTAAATACAAAAAGCAGAGGTCTTAATAATCTCTATAATGTCTTTGCTTTGATGGTAGAAAGTCAATATATAATGTGCAACTGGCAGTGGGCGTATCCTAGCAACTGTTAAGGATGTGCTGGCAGTTGTATCTATGTGACTTTATCACGGTTCAGTGTTGTAGGCAGAGGTGCAGTTACACATGTGGGCAACAATATTGACCGAAAACTGTGCTCTACTGTACGTTCCGCTTCTGCTTTTCAGTGTACCCTCTGTATAGGGGAACTTTCCTTTTGCTATGATGATTCTGGCAATGGCATTATTGTACCTTCTGTTTGAATTAAGATTTTCTTCCGTAGCCTCTAGTTTATAAATAAAACAGCTAATGTATTTGGTTGCCTGTAGCTAACATGCACAAACGCAGGGACTGTTCCTGCTGAATTGTGTTTAGTACAGGGAATACCTATGCTGCCATAGTTTTATGGGATCTCTCTGTACAGACTGAGCAAACTTAGGGGACTGTTCCTGCTGAATTGTGCTTAGTACAGGGAATACCTATGCTGCCATAGTTTTATGGGATCTCTCTGTACAGACTATGAGCAAACTTAGGGACTGTTCCTGCTGAATTGTGCTTAGTACAGGGAATACCTATGCTGTCATAGTTTTATGGGATCTCTCTGTACAGACTATGAGCAAACTTAGGGACTGTTCCTGCTGAATTGTGCTTAGTACAGGGAATACCTATGCTGCCATAGTTTTATGGGATCTCTCTGTACAGACTATGAGCAAACTTAGGGACTGTTCCTGCTGAATTGTGCTTAGTACAGGGAATACCTATACTGCCATAGTTTTATGGGATCTCTCTGTACAGACTATGAGCAAACTTAGGGGACTGTTCCTGCTGAATTGTGTTTAGTACAGGGAATACCTATGCTGCCATAGTTTTATGGGATCTCTCTGTACAGACTATGAGCAAACTTAGGGGCTGTTCCTGCTGAATTGTGCTTAGTACAGGGAATACCTATGCTCTATAGTTTTATGGGATCTCTCTGTACAGACTATGAGCAAACTTAGGGACTGTTCCTGCTGAATTGTGCTTAGTACAGGGAATACCTATGTACCATAGTTTTATGGGATCGCTCTGTACAGACTATGAGCAAACTTAGGGACTGTTCCTGCTGAATTGTGCTTAGTACAGGGAATACCTATGTACCATAGTTTTATGGGATCGCTCTGTACAGACTATGAGCAAACTTAGGGACTGTTCCTGCTGAATTGTGCTTAGTACAGGGAATACCTATGCTGCCATAGTTTTATGGGATCTCTCTGTACAGACTATGAGCAAACTTAGGGACTGTTCCTGCTGAATTGTGCTTAGTACAGGGAATACCTATACTGCCATAGTTTTATGGGATCTCTCTGTACAGACTATGAGCAAACTTAGGGGACTGTTCCTGCTGAATTGTGTTTAGTACAGGGAATACCTATGCTGCCATAGTTTTATGGGATCTCTCTGTACAGACTATGAGCAAACTTAGGGGCTGTTCCTGCTGAATTGTGCTTAGTACAGGGAATACCTATGCTCTATAGTTTTATGGGATCTCTCTGTACAGACTATGAGCAAACTTAGGGACTGTTCCTGCTGAATTGTGCTTAGTACAGGGAATACCTATGTACCATAGTTTTATGGGATCGCTCTGTACAGACTATGAGCAAACTTAGGGGACTGTTCCTGCTGAATTGTGCTTAGTACAGGGAATACCTATACTGCCATAGTTTTATGGGATCTCTCTGTACAGACTATGAGCAAACTTAGGGGACTGTTCCTGCTGAATTGTGTTTAGTACAGGGAATACCTATGCTGCCATAGTTTTATGGGATCTCTCTGTACAGACTATGAGCAAACTTAGGGGCTGTTCCTGCTGAATTGTGCTTAGTACAGGGAATACCTATGCTCTATAGTTTTATGGGATCGCTCTGTACAGACTATGAGCAAACTTAGGGGACTGTTCCTGCTGAATTGTGCTTAGTACAGGGAATACCTATGCTGCCATAGTTTTATGGGACCTCTCTGTACAGACTATGAGCAAACTTAGGGGCTGTTCCTGCTGAATTGTGCTTAGTACAGGGGAATACCTATGCTGCCATAGTTTTATGGGATCTCTCTGTACAGACTATGAGCAAACTTAGGGACTGTTCCTGCCGAATTGTGCTTAGTACAGGGGAATACCTACAGATGCAGCCACTTTGGTTTGTCTGTTTGACACAGAATAACTAAACACAGATATCCCATTTATCTCATTTAACACAGAAAACTGCGTCACAACATCCCATCTAATTAAAGCATTCACCATTGTGAACAATGGAGCTTTGGTATGCTAATGAAAAGGTTAAATGCATTAAATGAGTTAAGATGACTTAAGATAACACAGTTTCTTCAATTACCCCTGAGTCATGACGCATTTAACTCACAAATCCAAGTGGCTTCATCTGTATGCTGCCATAGTTTTATGGGATCTCACTGTACAGACTATGAGCAAACTTAGGGGACTGTTCCTGCTGAATTGTGCTTAGTACAGGGAATACCTATGCTGCCATAGTTTTATGGGATCTCTCTGTACAGACTATGAGCAAACTTAGGGGGCTGTTCCTGCTGAATTGTGCTTAGTACAGGGGATACCTATGCTGTTATAGTTTTATGGGATCTCTCTGTACAGACTATGAGCAAACTTAGGGACTGTTCCTGCTGAATTGTGCTTAGTACAGGGGAATACCTATACTGCCATAGTTTTATGGGATCTCTCTGTACAGACTATGAGCAAACTTAGGGGACTGTTCCTGCTGAATTGTGGTACCTGTGAAAACGTAATCGGTAGGTTGTGCCATTTTGCCTGGTTAATTTTGCTCTGGCGAATGTTTGTCAGTCTGCAAATTTATCAAAATGTTTGCGTTTTTCTTAAATATATTAATGTAAGATTACATTGTAACTGTTAAATATACCACATTAGTTTTAGGGTGGGCTCATGTCTAGGGCATTAGAGGGTCTCGTTTGTCTTTATTTTGCTTCCTTGGACAAGTGTAATAATACCTGGCTAATTCCAGCAATTGCACCCTCTAATAAATACCTACATATCACCTGTATGTAGCCGCCATATTTAAATGAAATGTAAGTATGTTAAGTTTCGCTCGGAAGAAAGGGACGCTAGAAAAAAATCGCTAAGAAACTTTGGCGCTGAGGAATTTTCATGAGCGAATTTGCCGATATGAATGTTCACATTTTATTGAATACGCGAAGTCGTAGTGAATTAAAGTCTGATGTAATTGCACAAAGTATGGCGATGCTTTTCTAAGCAAAAATTCATACATATGTTCCTGCTGAATTGTGCTGGTTTGTGTCTTCATACCAAGATACAAGGCAGAGTTACACAAGATGAGAGGAAAAAAAAAATAACTGATTAAAATAAATGAAAAGACACATCTGTATAGACTGCAGTACCACATCTCACCACTTACACCAGCACCCTTTGTTTTCTATTGGACTGCAGCAGAACAGCGCCACCATCTGATTTGTGCTACACATAAGGCACTGGTGGAAATAGGGAATAAAAAAAAATTCAGAGAAACGTCTGCACTTTCGATTCCTTCATTTTTCTAATAACCCAAACAGTGAGGAAGGGGAAAAGAAAAAAAACTAACGCATTCTGGCCGAGTAGAATGTTCCAGTAGCAGAGGATGTGGCCTGTGGCAGAGATAATATCAACTTCCGGCAGTCTAGAGTATGAAGACATTCCTTCCCTGTATACTATATAATATATTATAGGGTTAGAGCTGCCATACTGTTTCCCTTACAGACAATAGAGTATGAAGACATTCCTTCCCTGTATACTATATAATATATTATAGGGTTAGAGCTGCCATACTGTTTCCCTTACAGACAATAGAGTATGAAGACATTCCTTCCCTGTATACTATATAATATATTATAGGGTTAGAGCTGCCATACTGTTTCCTTTACAGACAATAGAGTATGAAGACATTCCTTCCCTGTATATTATATAATATATCATAGGGTTAGAGCTGCCATACTGTTTCCCTTACAGACAATAGAGTATGAAGACATTCCTTCCCTGTATATTATATAATATATTATAGGGTTAGAGCTGCCATACTGTTTCCCTTACAGACAATAGAGTATGAAGACATTCCTTCCCTGTATATTATATAATATATCATAGGGTTAGAGCTGCCATACTGTTTCCCTTACAGACAATAGAGTATGAAGACATTCCTTCCTGTATATTATATAATATATTATAGGGTTAGAGCTGCCATACTGTTTCCCTTACAGACAATAGAGTATGAAGACATTCCTTCCCTGTATATTATATAATATATTATAGGGTTAGAGCTGCCATACTGTTTCCCTTACAGAGAATAGAGTATGAAGACATTCTTTCCCTGTATACTATATAATATATTATAGGGTTAGAGCTGCCATACTGTTTCCCTTACAGACAATAGAGTATGAAGACATTCCTTCCCTGTATATTATTTAATTTATTATAGGGTTAGAGCTGCCATACTGTTTCCCTTACAGACAATAGAGTATGAAGACATTCCTTCCCTGTATACTATATAATATATTATAGGGTTAGAGCTGCCATAATGTTTCCCTTACAGACAATAGAGTATGAAGACATTCCTTCCCTGTATATTATAGAATATATTATAGGGTTAGAGCTGCCATACTGTTTCCCTTACAGACAATAGAGTATGAAGACATTCCTTCCCTGTATATTATATATTATAGGTTTAGAGCTGCCATACTGTTTCCCTTAAAGACAATAGAGTATGAAGACATTCCTTCCCTGTATATTATATAATATATTATAGGGTTAGAGCTGCCATACTGTTTCCCTTACAGACAATAGAGTATGAAGACATTCCTTCCCTGTATATCTGTATCTATACACATGGGAGGGCATTTTCTGCTGCATTTTATTTTATATTTGCATTGGAAGGATAATTAACATTAAAGGATAAGTAAACATTAAAAATAAGTGAATGTAAAACTGATGAGGGGGCTATACTAAGCATTTCTGCAATGTACATTCATTATTTATTTTCTTTTAATTCCAAGATATTAAGGGATACATGTACTGTTAATATGAATGAATTTTGTTACAACAGCGCCACCTGCTGGTCAGTTTCCCACCAGTCTGACCAGCAAGTAGTCAAGGAAGTTGTCAGGAGAAAGAAAGAGGCTGCTCTGATGTAGTTTGAATTTCCCTTAAATGTAACTGTCAGGCTCCCATTAAATGAAAAGGTTTGGGTTACCCTGTGGCGAGTGTCCCAGCCCTCTCTAAACACCAGTAGATGTTGCCTGTCTGGGAACTGGAGGGCCCCCTGAAGGCAAAGCCCCGAGGCCCAGAGCATGGCACTCCTCTCCTAGAGCTTGTGTGACAAACAAAGGATTAAAGGGAATGTAGGACGTTATCTTGAAGATCTATTGGAAGTGCAGGCAGAGACATGTAGTGCATTTAAAGGAACAATGTGCCTCCCGGGAGCCCCAGAGCAACACTCACTGGGGGCAGCAATTGCTTATTCGCTAATCAGTATCAGTAAATCTCTTCTCACTGTTTTGTGCCCAAATCCTTCCCTTGTCTCCCAGTTTCTCGGCTTGGGTGGGTGTAGGGTGGGTGGGAGAATTATCTTTTGTCTGCTTTGCTCCCACACAAGAGATACTTGCGATGAATTTCCATTTCCCCCACATTTTACATGTTTATCTGCGTTCCCTGGAGGAATAGAGAATGGGGGTTACACTGGGACACCCCCGAGTAAAGTAAAGGTGTAACTTGTACTAAACAGTGCTCATGTGATTGTCTGACCAACTATTGATTCATTACAGAAGTCTCAACAGTGGACCAATGAGGTACTTGCCCATTTTTTTTTAAATATATCCACTCAGTTATGTCTGGGAGACAGTCAGGAAGGGCCCGTACAGATAAACTGCCAATTTTGTCTTAAATGGATACTGTCATGGGGGGAAATAGTGCTGCTCCAGCAAAATTCTGCACTGAAATCCATTTCTCAAAAGAGCAAACTATTTTTTTTATATTCAATTTTGAAATCTGACATGGGGCTAGACATGTTGTCAATTTCCCAGCTGCCCCAAGTCATGTGACTTGTGCTCTGATAAACTTCAATCACTCTTTACTGCTGTACTGCAAGTAATGATGCCACCTGGCCGGTATTTTACCGGCCTAGCCGGTAAAACACCAGCAAAGGCCGGGGCCGGTATTACAAATTTACAGGCAATGTAGCTGCCGGTAAATTTGTAATACATCAAACAAATGCCCGTGGCCTGCACCCAGCCCAGTAAAAACTTGTTGCGGCCTGCCTCTTTGCAGCCAGTGCCCGCCCTTTTATACCCGCCCCCTCCAACAGCCGGTTGAGATTTTTTTGAAAGGTGGCGACCCTAACTGCAAGTATCACCTCCTCCCCTTTCCCCCCCAGCAGCCAAACAAAAGAACAATGGGAAGGTAATCAGATAGCAGCTCCCTAACACAAGATAACAGCTGCCTGGTAGATCTAAGAACAACACTCAATAGTAAAATCCAGGTCCCACTGAGACACATTCAGTTACATTGAGAAGGAAAAACAGCAGCCTGCCAGAAAGCATTTCTCTCCTAAAGTGCTGACACAAGTCACATGACCAGGGGCAGCTGGGAAATTGACAAAATGTCTAGCCCCATGTCAGATTTCAAAATTGAATATAACAAAATCTGTTTGCTCTTTTGAGAAATGGATTTCAGTGCAGAATTCTGCTGGAGTAGCACTATTAACTGATGTGTTTTGAAAAAAAACATGTTTTCCGATGACAGGATCCCTTTAAGGGACCTAATCTGCCCCCTATAATCATCTTTAGTGTAATACAGTTAGTACAACTGCTGTAATACCCCCATCAGCAGACAGAGGGCACTGTATAGCAGTAATAACGCAATATTGCTTTCAGGCAATTGTAGTTTTTTTCAGGGCCAGCTATAATATTGTGTTTGTATAGCAGGGATAGAGTATAGAAGGGATGTCTGTTTAGCGGCATGTGGATATGTATGAATGATATACTGCACATCTTGCAGTGTTTTTGCAGCACTTATAATTTTATTGGACACTGGTTGGATGGTCTAAAATAAATCCTTAATGTAAATTAAATGTATACGGTAGCCTAGGTCTGTAATGGTTCTAATTCTCTGATTGGCTAAAGGTTTTGTGAATGTTCTGAGTTCTGTTGATTCCAGTCTCCCCTATTCAAAACCGTGATGGGTGAATATCATATATATATATAATAAGAAATCACTCCAAATCTCCCCCTAACTGGCCTTCAGACTGGGCCCCCTTAGCTCATAACAAGGTTACAGATATATTGGAACATTGGGGTGTCACCCTGCTATAGTTCCAGGGGTACCCAGGGTACAAATAAGCACTCACCCCAAATCTCCCCCTAACTGAACTTCAGACTGGGCCCCCTTAGCTCATAACAAGGTTACAGATATATAGAAACATTGGGGTGTCACCCTGCTATAGTTCCAGGGATACCCAGGGTACAAATAAGCACTCACCCCAAATCTCCCCCTAACTGGCGTTCAGACTGGGCCCCCTTAGCTCATAACAAGGTTACAGATATATAGAGACATTGGGTAACAGTCACCCTGCTATAGTTCCAGGGGTACCCAGGGTACAAATAAGCACTCACCCCAAATCTTCCCCTTCAGACTGGGCCCCCTTAGCTCATAACAAGGTTACAACCCATGAGGCCCCTGTAGGCAGTGTGGGGGTGACTGTGCAGGAAGGTGTATTCTTGAGAAGAGAGAAAAGAAAGGAGAGATGAGATAGAATGAATGTTATATATTTGGATTGTTGGTTGTCTGAGCAATGCTTGTGATGAGAGCAGTGGGTGCTGGTGCTGAGTAGTGGGTGCTGGGGTTGAGCAGTGGGTGCTGGGGTTGAGCAGTGGGTGCTGGGGTTGAGCAGTGGGTGCTGGGGTTGAGCAGTGGGTGCTGGGGCTGAGCAGTGGGTGCTGGGGTTGAGCAGTGGGTGCTTGGGTTGAGCAGTGGGGGCTTGGGTTGAGCAGTGGGTGCTGGAGCTGAGCAGTGGGTGCTGGGGTTCAGCAATGGGTGCTGGGGCGGAGCAGTGGGTGCTGGGGCTGAGCAGTGGGTGCTGTGGCTTAGCAATCGGTGTTGGGGCTGAGCAGTGGGTGTTGGAGCTGAGCAGTGGGTTCTGGGGCTGAGCAGTGGGTGCTAGGGTTAAGCAGTGGGTGCTGGGCTCAATAGAGCGGCTTGAGATAAGGAAGTGCTGGGGGAGAAGTGAGCATTAGGAGGTGTGTTTAGTAGAGAGAGAACATTACCAGCCTCCAGTATAAAACATCACTGAGAGGAGGAGGAGTCTCGGCTCGTACCTGCAAGTGCCACATTCCTGAGCCACAGTAGCACCAGCAGGCAGTCAGGAGGGCCACAGGTAAGTGCTGATTTACCTTTTATTTTACTGTTGGTTGACATAGAAAGAGGGTGCTGGGTTGTATAAGGTGCTGGCTTACATGGGGTATTTGAGGGATGGAAGAGGGTTGCTGGGAGTTGAAGCTGTCTCAGAGTGTGACTTTCCGACAGATTCAATGAGGAAGCTGGGGAACCCCTGTGCCCTTTTGTCTTGTCTGCTCTGGGAAGGAGCTTTATTTCCCTCTCATTTTTTTAAAGGGATCCCCAGCCTGCGGCACCCTTCATTGGAGAACGAGGGAGTCTGGGAGTTTCTGTTAGACATTTAATTAGTTTTGTACTGAATACCAAAGAGAAGTCTGCTGGGAGTTGTGGAATTTGTAGACAGTTGAATGCATTGTGACTCCCATTGCCTATGAAATAGTAACAGGAGACTCTCAGGGGCTGCTGGGAACTGTAGTTGAGTTTTAGTGCATGTGCTGCATTATTGTCAGCTCTGTCGGGCAGGGATTTTTTTACATTAAAACGTGGTAAGTTTCTCTGCTGTGTAATGTGGAGAATTGATAGAGGATGCTGGGATTTGTAGTTTGACAGTGAATAAAGGAGCTGTGGCTGCTGTGTATAACAAGGGATACAGGAGCTTTGTGCACACTGTGTAAGGATTGGAATTCCATTGCAGGACTCTCCCTCCTCGCAGGAGTATAATGTGAGTAGTTTCCCTGGGGCTTGGACTGAGCTGCAGACTAATTATATAAACACACAGGTAACTGCTCCCCCTCTCTCTGCTGCCAGTCCTCCTCCTCCTCCTCCTTTATTCCATAACATCCCTGGCCCGACACTGGTATCTCTGACCTAGTAACCTGTTCCTACACAATAAAGAGGTTCAGTAACACTGTAAGTACCAGAATGGAGAGTTAGGGCTAATACAGGACCCTGAGTCAGAGAGCTTACAATCTAGGAGGCAAAAACACAAGTGGGCTAATTCAGTAACACAAAGGCACCTGGCTATATATTATAAAGTGAATATTGTACCCCAGTGTGGCCGAGAGTTGCGCCCATGCTGCTGCCGTGCACGTGTGTCAATACTTATAATGCGATGGAATGCTACATGTGCGGGAGACTCAGTACCACTCTAGAACTGCTCCAGCACCCCTTCTGAACGAAGCATGTGCATTCTGTTGGGTAGAATTGCAAGTTTTAGTCCCATGGTTGTGCAACAAGAAGCGTGGCAGCTTTAGCTGGAGGTACATAGACAACATATAGTTATAGTACATTGGATATAAAGCACTTTGAGTAGATATCAGGCCTACAATAAATTTAGTAATACGTACGGCCCTACAAATGTTGTTGAACAACTACAGTTTTGCCTGGATTTATACTGGGAGCTGTACTAGTACATCAACAACAACTGAAGCTTCAACAACACTGATATCATGAGTTACTATCACCACCTTGCTCTGCTGCCTCCTTGTCCTGCAGCTCCAATCTTGTCCTACTGTCTCCAACTTGCCCTACTGTTCCCATCTTGTCCTACTGTCTCCATCTTGTCCTACTGTCTCCATCTTGTCCTACTGTCTCCATCTTGTTCTACTGTCTCCATCTTGTCCTACTGTCTCCATCTTGTCCTACTGTCTCCATCTTGACCTACTGTCTCCATCTTGTCCTACTGTCTCCATCTTGTTCTACTGTCTCCATCTTGACCTACTGTCTTTATCTGTCTCCATCTTGTCCTACTGTCTCCATCTTGCCCTACTGTCTCCATCTTGCCCTACTGTCTCCATCTTGGCCTACTGTCCCCATATTGCTCTTTTGTCTCCATCTTGCTGTACTGTCTCCATCTTGTCCTACTGTCTCCATCTTGTCCTACTGTCTCCAACTTGCCCTACTGTTCTCATCTTGTCCTACTGTCTCCATCTTGTCCTACTGTCTCCATCTTGTTCTACTGTCTCCATCTTGTCCTACTGTCTCCATCTTGTCCTACTGTCTCCATCTTGTCCTACTGTCTCCATCTTGACCTACTGTCTCCATCTTGTCCTACTGTCTCCATCTTGTCCTACTGTCTCCATCTTGTTCTACTGTCTCCATCTTGACCTACTGTCTCCATCTTGTCCTACTGTCTCCATCTTGTCCTACTGTCTCCATCTTGTTCTACTGTCTCCATCTTGACCTACTGTCTTTATCTGTCTCCATCTTGTCCTACTGTCTCCATCTTGCCCTACTGTCTCCATCTTGCCCTACTGTCTCCATCTTGCCCTACTGTCTCCATCTTGGCCTACTGTCCCCATATTGCTCTTTTGTCTCCATCTTGCTGTACTGTCTCCATCTTGTCCTACTGTCTCCATCTTGTCCTACTGTCTCCATCTTGCCCTACTGTCTCCATCTTGCTGTACTGTCTCCATCTTGCTGTACTGTCTCCATCTTGCTGTACTGTCTCCATCTTGCCCTACTGTCTCCATCTTGCCCTGCTGTCTCCATCTTGTTCTGCTGTCTCCATCTTGTCCTGCTGTCTCCATATTGTCCTACTGTCTCCATCTTGCCCTATTATACATGCTACCAGGGCCAGAACTAGGGGTAGGCAGAAGAGGCACCTGCCTAGGGCGCAATGATGTGGGGGTGCTGGGCAGGTGCCTGTTCAAGATTCTAGTCCAGATTTGCTCCCCTCTACAGCTTTCGCCTGCCCCTCTATGCTCCCTCACCCAAGTGTATCTCCCTTCTGTCCCTCCCTCCCCTGCCCTTACACTTCCCCTAGTTGTCCTCCCCTATGTTATGGGGCAAACATGTGGGGGGGGGCAGGATTAGCCGCCTGGGTTGCCTAGGGCGCCTGGTTGACTTGGCCCGGCCCTGCCTACTACTCAATATTTTGCTTGACCGAATTTGCTGGTTTGAGGAGCACCACAATGTGTAAGGCTTTGGGACAGACTCTATTATTTACATCCCCCATAATTACAGATCTGCTTGCCCTGCCCTATGAATCTCTGTGCCAACATATGGGTCGCAGGCAGAGATGTGAGACCCGGCAATATTGAAGTTATTATCTCAGTCCCCAGAGACCAATATATATAACAACTGCTTGAGCATAGCCACACTCTCCCCCATCACCTTAGTCCCAGGAACTATTTGTTTTCAAACACCGGGCCTATAGGCCTCCCCTCCTCCTCCTTGTCTCTCTCATACACACAATGTTAATGGCTGGATATTGCCATATTTATACTTCCTGTGTAACACAACGCTCGCCTCTCACACAAACCTAAATATAACTGCTGATTATCCACCGCCTTCAGCAAACAGCTCCGACCCTTTCCCTGCCGGGAACATTGCAATTAACTCCTATTAATATAAAGGGGCTCAACACAGTGGGACTCCCGTAGGTGCTGGTTACAAACCGACAGTTGCATGTCACTTGTGCGCATGGGCGTCCACAGAAAATGTTTCAGGGTGGGGCAAGTAGGTACAAAGACACAAATCTCGGAGTGGAATTGTTAATACATGTCAAAGAGAGAACTATTGGACGGCTAAATTGCTTGTGGGGTTAAATAACCTAATGGTGAAAATAAATTCTGTGCAGAGGAAATGATATAACTCTGAGCCAATGTGGCCACTTTTATCCACCTTACAAGTGAATCAATGCCTTGGGCTCACACATATCAGCAACCTTAGTTTTTCTTACTTACACACTTGCACTTACCAACTGTCCAGTTTTGACCCTGACAGTTAGTTGTTTTTGAAGGGCTGCCTGGGTCAAAACTGCCTGTTTTTGCCTCTTCATTGACAGGCACAGTGTCGGCCTGGGTACATACACACAAAAGCAGATTATGTGAAAACTTACATTTCTGCTGAAAACCATTCTGTGTTTCTTTCCCAGGGCTGGCACAGTGCCCTCTCAGTCATACCTCCCTACTATCCCGTTTTTCGTGGGACAGTCCCGATTTTGATAATTCAGCCTGCAAGGTCACATAACATCAAGGGGTTGGATTTGGTTGGGCCAAACCTGAATCTTGTGCTTTCTGCCCTGGCTTCTCAGGTATTCTTTATTGGGATATACAGATTCTTATCGACTGTTTACTTTGCTTGGAATTCACATAACTCCCGGCAAGGAATCCCAGCAGCCCTGGGTATGGGAGTTGTCAAATTGGGATTCTTTTATCCGTGAGCCACTTTCAAATGTAAAAAGAGTTGGGGAGCAACACAATGGACATAAGGAACCCTGGGGGTGCGAAATAAGGGCTGTGATTGGCTATTGGTAGCCCCTGTGTGGCAGGAGGCTCTGATTGGCAGGACTTTTTGTTTTTTACGTAAGAAAAAACTTGCCTCCAGGCATGACATTAAAACATAAGCACCTGCTTTGAGGCCACCAGGAGCAACTTTCAAGGGTTTGGGGAGTAACTGTATTAATTAAATCTTATTGTTGAGGCTGATTATTGGGGTTCATGTGATGTCACACTTGTGGGCTCAAGGTGATCATTAATTACATGTGCACTCCAATTACTAAAATAAAACTCCCAGAGTCCTCAGCAAGTCAGAGAGACACAAGTTGTCTTTCCTTAAATTGCACAGACTTTGTATATTTGCCCCTGACACTAACCTAGCATGGTTGCTAGAGAAATGTGGACCCTAGCAACCAGATGGCTGGTCAAAGAGGGAGGTCAGGAGAGCAGCAGTGATTGCAGGGAGCGGGTCTGAGCCAGTGGGGCCCACCAGGTTTTTTCCCGGCTTCCCACTGGCCCAGTCCGACCCTGGATAATAGTTTGGACCTCATAATAAACTAGGCTGAACTAAGGGCTAAACTCCATGTGTGATTTTTAAAGACGGTGTCGAATCCACAGAACAGATTCTGCAAACCAGATAGAGTTGCATGGGTCAAAATATAATGGGACTGATACAAAAATCTGATGTTTAAACTGCATGGAGTAAAGGGAACGCTACACGCTACGTTTTCATCCGACGTGATAAAATCTGGTGGTGTCAGACAAGTTATATTATATTACTGAAATGCACTGAATGTCGGATGTAGATGCATCAAACTATCCCCCATGTCTGACTTTATCTGATCCAAGTACTAAGGCTGTGGGGTCCGATTTTATAGGGTGCTGCTTGTGCTGTGATGTTGCGTAACAAGATCAGATAAAATCTGACCCACAAAATCTGATCAAAACCTCCCGTGTATTTCAACCCAAGAGTTTATCTGGCATCTCATTTCTCTGTAATTAGTCAGGGCCGTATCTTCCAGGAGGCATTTAGGGGAAGGGTCCAAGCGGCACAGCAAGGAGCTTCTTTTTTCTTCTTTCTGTTGTTTTGTGGGACTGCCCCACATTTATGGCTAACACCAGTGGCAAACTGAGGGGGCTAGGGGGTTCCATATAGCGTGTGCGTTCCTTTGTGTAGGTACGTGCCTGGGCCCCTACGTGAACTCAGACAGTCATCCGATTTTTATTTATTTACATTTTTCTAAGTTGCCAGTAATTGGTTCAGTTCTCTTCCAAGATTTTTGCAGTTTGCTGGCTGGTTCTCCTCCTTTCTCCCTCTGTGACACCTTTAACTATTTCCTTGCATTAACTAGTAAAAATAGCCTGCTATGACTTCTGGGGGTATTTATATATGAAATTGCCTCTGTGCCATCCTGCTATGAGTTCTGGGGGTATTTATATATGAAATTGCCTCTGTGCCATCCTGCTATGAGTTCTGGGGGTATTTATATATGAAATAGTCTCTGTGCCATCCTGCTATGAGTTCTGGGGTATTTATATATGAAATTGCCTCTGTAACATCCTGATATGAGTTCTGGGGGTATTTATATATGAAATAGGCTCTGTGCCATCCTGCTATGAGTTCTGGGGTATTTAAATGTGAACTTGCATTGGTGCCATCCTGCTATGAGTTTTGGGTATATTTATATATGAAACAGTCTCTGTGCCACCCTGCTATGAGTTCTGGGGGTATTTATATATAAATTAGTCACTGTGCCATCATGTTATGAGTTCTGGGGTATTTATATGTGAAATTGCCTCAGTAACATCCTGATATGAGTTCTGGTGAATCTAAACATGAAATTGCCTCTGTGCCATCCTGCACGAGTTTTGGGGGTATTTATATATGAAATTGCCTCTGTGTCATCCTACTATGAGTTCTGGGGGTATTTATATATGAAATTGCCTCTGTTTCATCCTACTATGAGTTCTGGGGGTATTTATATATGAAATAGACTATGTGCCATCCTGCTATGAGTTTTGGGGGTATTTATATTTGAAATTGCCTCTGTGCCATCCTGCTATGAGTTCTGGGGTATTTAAATGTGAACTTGCATTGGTGCCATCCTGCTATGAGTTTTGGGTATATTTATATATGAAACAGTCTCTGTGCCATCCTGCTATGAGTTCTGGGGGTATTTATGTATAAATTAGTCACTGTGCCATCATGTTATGAGTTCTGGGGTATTTATATGTGAAATTGCCTCTGTGTCATCCTACTATGAGTTTTGGGGGTATTTATACATTAAATTGCCTCTGTGCCATCCTGCTATTAGTTCTGTGATTATTTATATGTAAAATTGCCTCAGTAACATCCTGATATGAGTTCTGGTGAATCTAAACATGAAATTGCCTCTGTGCCATCCTGCACGAGTTTTGGGGGGTATTTATATATGAATTAGTCACTGTGTTCATGTATATATTTATATATTTCCGGAGGGAAAAATGGGGAGTGGTTTATTGTCTCCGCATACTGCAATTTCTCCCTTTCACATTTTCATTCTCAAAATTGGATCATCTGACTGTAGGTTTATAGCAAAAACATTGTCACATATGGGGGGTGTAGAGGTGACATCAATCAAGAGGGCAGCAGAAACGGTCATTTTTTGGGTGCTGATATTATATGATGTACATAAGTGGGGCACGCCGTATGGTTAGCCCTCTATATATTGAGTGTGATTGAACATGGTATCTGTCTACACCTGTCTGGAACCAAAGTAGCAGGTCAGTTCCCTTCCAGGTCTGAAAATCAGCTTTCATCTGCTACATTGTTTCAGGAGTCAGAACAAGGAGTACAAAGAGATTAAACAGAGACAATGCACTCATTACATCGAGGACATTGAGACATTTTATGCCTTAAAGCTACTAAAAAGTTTAGTTGTTTTTGGAATATTCACCAGAAAAAAAATTGTTTTTTAGATTTTGCTTTCCTTCTTTTTTGTTTTAGCAAAATTGAAGTTTATAAAGTTGAATGTCGGTGGCTCTGGTGTGTGAGTCTGGCAGCTCAGTGATCCGGGTGCAGATTCTGTTCCAATTTGCAGTTCCATTAGTTGGTCCATTTCTCAGTAGGATCTATGGGGAATACAAGTGCAACTATTGTATCAATTCTAACAGCTGCTTTTGATGAAACTCAGGGATTCTGCTCAGCAGGGACAAAAACAAGAAACGTATCAATTAAATGGATCAATTAGAACAGTTACAGAGTCGCCGACCCCCCAGAGCTGTATTAGAAAGACACAAGAAGGTAAAAAAAAATGAAACTTTATGCTTCAATATTAGAAAAAAAGCCACAAACAGAAAGTAATTTGAAAAAAAGTCACTATTTCTGCTGAACCGTCTGAAAACAGCTGAAAAAAGTGTTCCAATCCCTTTAATGTTTTTGGATGTAGTTCCCCTTTAAAACTGATTACGTGGAAGAGAGAGGATATTGTGGCCGTGAGCGACAGATACAAATATTCGGTGTTGCAGCTCCTGACTGAACTTGCCTTTACCTACAATGAGAACTGTATGTGTTCCCTGGAGCTGGGAGTTATATGTTGGGCAGCAAACTGAGAGAGACACACAGTAAATACTGATTCTGGGTGAGAGAGGCCCAATGTTGTCTCTTTAACTTTCTACTCAGTCAAGATCATTTGTACTGAGAGCAGTGGGAAGGAAGCAGGGAGACTGCCTTTATCTCTCTGGTTATCAGGGGATGCTGGGAATTGTATTTCAACCACAACTGGCCGGCTGTCTCCAGCTGTCAGTGCTCCAATATCACTTTTGTCGAGGCAATTGTTTTGATCAGGGGGTCCCTCTGAGACCGGGTCAGGGACAAATCCCTTACTGTTCTCTTCTGAAGGCAGACAAGCTCTAACAACCAATCAGATATTTGTTGTCAAACGGGCGACCCATAAAAGCTACCTGCTAACTGTTTGCCGGGGGTTACTAGACTTACAGTCTAGTCTAGTAAATGGTTAAGGATACAAACGTCACTAAAAAAAAGTGGGCAGGAATTCTGTACAGGTATGGGACATGTTATCCAGGAACTGGGGGTTCTGGATAACAGATCTTTCTGTAATATGGATCTTCGTACCTTAAAGGGATACTGTCATGGGGTATCCACATCAGTTAATAGTGCTGCTCCAGCAGAATTCTGCACTGAAATCCATTTCTCAAAAGAGCAAACAGATTTTTTTATATTAAATTTTTAAATCTGACACGAGTCTAGACATATTGTCAGTTTCCCAGCTGCCCCAGTCATGTGACTTGTGCTCTGATAAACTTCAGTTACTCTTTACTGCTGAGTGATATCACCCCCTCCCTTTCCCCCCCCCCAGCAGCCTAACAACAGAACAATGGGAAGGTAACCAGATAACAGCTCCCTAACACAAGATAACAGCTGCCTGGTAGATCTAAGAACAGCACTCAATAGTAAAATCCAGGTCCCACTGAGACACATTCAGTTACATTGAGTAGGAGAAACAACAGGCTGCCAGAAAGCAGTTCCATCCTAAAGTGCTGGCTCTTTCTGAAATCACATGACCAGGCAAAATGACCTGAGATGCACCTACACACCAATATTACAACTAAATACACTTGCTGCTTCAGGAAAATCTAATTTTATATTTTAGAGTGAATTATTTGCAGTATTAACGGTTTAACTTAGAAATAAAAACTACATCATAAAAATCATGTCAGAATCCTTTTAGGTCTACTAGAAAATCATATAAACATGAAATAAACCCAATAGGTTTGTTTTGCCTCCAATAAGGATTCATTTTATCTTAGTTGGGATCAAGTACAGGTATGGGACCTGTTATCCAGAATTCTCGGGACCTGGGCTTTTCGGATAATGGATCTCTCCATAATTTGGATCTTCATACCTTAAGTCTACTAGAAAATCATATAAACATTAAAAAACCCAATAGGCTGGTTTTGCCTCCAATAAGGATTAATTATATCTTAGTTGGGATCAAGTACAAGCGACTGATTTATTATTACACAGAAAACGGAAATTACTTTTTAATAATTTGTATGAAACAGAGTCAATGGGAGATGGCTTTCCATAATTCTGAGCTTTCTGGATAATGGGTTTCCAGACAAAGGATCCTATACCTGCATCTCATTGTGTCTGCTGGTTCCTTTCTTACAATTGGAAGTACCCCCCCCCCATTCTGTTCAGCAGTGAGAGAGGGGCATCAGTGGGTAATAATGACTTAAATATAGAGGGGCAGGAACTGGTCTGGCAGGGGGGCCAGAAGGTACAGGGGGTCCCATGAGGCCCTAATTAATGAGCAATTTCAACATATATTGGTAAAGCAGGACAACCTGTGGGTATGTAGGGGGCCCTAAAATGTTTTTGCTGTGGGGCCCAGAATCATCTAGTTATGCCACTGCAGGTGGGCACCCCCAGAAACAGCGCTGGCTTGTGAATTACTCCAGGGAGTTGCCAGTGGAGTTTAGTACAGGGCGTAAGAGCAGTGTTCCTGCACGACTAGCCCCAAAATGTCAGAATATAGGGGCAGATTTATGAGCAGTCGTTTTTTTCCTCCCATTCTACTGTTCCAATTATTTTTCACATTCCTGAAAAACCTGGAAAAAACAAGGACAACTCCTTTTTTCCCCTGAAATTTCCCTTCATTTTTTTAACTTTTTTTTTTTAAAATAAATCCCACATAAAATCCCGCCGTGGCAAGTGATCTCCCCTCCCTACATTAACATAAAGTGAAAGTGCAGCGACTGTGGATTCCTGGCGGCTCCAGGTATGTCAGCTCTTTAGCATATTCTCATAGCCAGAGGGCAAATTCCAAAAACTCCCTTTCCCACCCCCATTCTGCTGCCTGTGAGGCTGGTGCAAACACTGAAGGAACCCAGGGTGTAACAGGCTCATCCTCGGCTGGAATTCACCTCTGCCCAGGTAATCTCTCTCGTATTTATCCTGCCTTGCTATTGGTTGCTGCAGTCCAGCCTGGCACAGGGTGGCACAACAAGGGAATTCCCCTCCAGTTCAGGACTGGGCTGTATAAAGTACAGTATATAAGCTGCTCTATGTGAATCCCCAGCACTGAGCTGGTTCTATGGGGGCAGGGAAACTGATTGGACTGTACAGGGTTACTATAGCCTTGCTGCACCCCAACACTGGGCTCATGGGTTCGATTCTGACCTGTCTGTAGTTTGTACATTCTCACCTGCTCTGGTTTCTCCATCAGTCCAAAAACTCCTACTGCAGCATGGGGGGTATTTGATTGTAAGCTCTACTGGTGCATGAACTGATTTAAAAACCCTGCTCTTTCCTCTGAATGAAATGAAAAGTCAGATCTCTCGCTGAGTTTGCAGTGTTGAGATGCTCATAGTAATATATTATATATTTTTCTAAAATGTGGGTGATGCACCTCAGTACAATTCCAGATACGACGTGTACTTCAGCCTTACGGTCGCTCTCATATACAGTAGGCGTACTGTCCCTTTAAAGGCAGCTTTCCTCTTCAAGAGCAACAGTAGAACTGCCTGGCCAGTGTGCGTGTGAATGAATTGTATCTGTCAGGGACTGCGGCTTGTCTCATTGTCTCTATCAAAGCGCAAGCTCTTCTGGGCAGGGCCCTCTTTCTCTCTTGTATTAGTTGATCACACGCAGTGCGGGTGCCCTCACACAATAAACATAAGCACCAATAGCTGGAGGTCCTTTTGTGCCCAATAAATGCAGCTGGTCATGACCCCAGAGCGGTGCCTCAGGAATATTAGCAGTGCCCACCTTGTGCTAGAGAAGTGCGAAAGGATTTGTAATTGTTTTTATACAGATTCCACAAACCTTTAAGCATTGCCTTCACTCTCCTGATAAATACCTAATGGTACAGACACTGACAGACAATAGGAAGGGCCCCAAGGGCCTGTTGGGAGGCACAGGAGACGCAGTGTATGTTATACATGGAACTCACTGTCAGAGGGGAATTCAGTAGCTGTAATGATCAGTCTCTGGACTTTGGAATACACCCATGTGAGGCCCAGGGGCATTTTGGGTAGGGCCATCACTAGTAGGAAGCATTCAAATATAATATATATATATAAATACCTATGTGCCATAGTTTTATGGGATCTCTCTGTACAGACTATGAGCAAACTTAGGGGACTGTTCCTGCTGAATTGTGCTTAGTACAGGGGAATACCTATACTGCCATAGTTTTATGGGATCTCTCTGTACAGACTATGAACAACGTTCAGGGACTGTTCCTGCTGAATTGTGCTTAGTACAGGGAATATCTATGCTGTCATAGTTTTATGGGATCTCTCTGTACAGACTATGAGCAAACTTAGGGACTGTTCCTGCTGAATTGTGCTTAGTACAGGGAATACCTATGCTGCCATAGTTTTATGGGATCTCTCTGTACAGACTATGAGCAAACTTAGGGACTGTTCCTGCTGAATTGTGCTTAGTACAGGGGAATACCTATGCTGCCATAGTTTTATGGGATCTCTCTGTACAGACTGAGCAAACTTAGGGGACTGTTCCTGCTGAATTGTGCTTAGTACAGGGAATACATATGCTGCCATAGTTTTATGAGATCTCTATGTACAGACTATAAGCAAACTTAGGGGCTGTTCCTGCTGAATTGTGCTTAGTACAGGGAATACCTATGTACCATAGTTTTATGGGATCTTTCTGTACAGACTATGAGCAAACATAGGGGCTGTTCCTGCTGAATTGTGCTTAGTACAGGGGAATACCTATGCTGCCATAGTTTTATGAGATCTCTCTGTACAGACTATGAGCAAACTTAGGGGGCTGTTCCTGCTGAATTGTGCTTAGTACAGGGAATACCTATGCTGCCATAGTTTTATGGGATCTCTCTGTACAGACTATGAGCAAACTTAGGGGACTGTTCCTGCTGAATTGTGCTTAGTACAGGGAATACCTATGCTGCCATAGTTTTATGGGATCTCTCTGTACAGACTATGAGCAAATTTAGGGGACTGTCCCTGCTGGATTGTGCTTAGTACAGGGAATACCTATGGGATTTCATTACATTTATCTACAGGCTGAGATAATTAAGGGATTGCCCCTGTCTGTCCTAGAGAGGCCCCAGTACAATTCCCATTTCTTGTTTGGTGCATTGATGACAATTATAAAATGATAAAAAGGGCACATTTTGGCAGCAGAGGAAAAGTCAGTGGGGAATGTAGAACATATGAAGGGTATGAGCTGTTGGCGGTGGAATGCGTCAGCTGATGGAATCTGTGTATGACCAGTGGAGTCAGTAAATGTTTGTGCTGATATGGGAGGCTGCAGAATGCTGGCCGGGAGTTACTCAGTCATTATAAATAATGTTTAATCACCGACCAGAGGAAGTGGCACCATAATACCAACTTGCTTCTTAGATCAGCCTGCAGGAGTCACGGGCAGGAGGGAGCACAGACATTGAGCTGCATTATGTACTGAGCTGCTACATGTTGCACAGACAGTTACACTGTATATATATATATAGAATATAGAAATATACATATATATATACGCTATAGAATATTCCTGAAAATTCCTACAAAGTTGAAGTTGACCTGGGGGGCCAGACGATTGTACTGAGCGAGTTTTGCCGACCACCTTGATGGCTTTTGGGTTGTGTTATGATCAGAATTTGGTTTATCAGCTAACGTTGTCTACAAAATAATTCTATTTTTCTTACTTAAATATGTTAAAATAGGGGATTATGTTGCCCTGACTGTTTTGTTCAATATTTATTCCGATTCAGTCATTTTTGTCTGCAGCATTTTATGAATATGAACAAGTCAGTGGTGGTTTTGCATTGGAGCCAATGAAAAATGCTGCCGTATCTGGTGAGAAGCGGTACTGCAACTGACAAAGCAATTGCTACTTTTTATTCTTCCTCTTTCTATGCAGGCCTCTCCTATTCATATTCCAGTCTCTTATTCATATCAATGCATGGTTGCTAGGGGAATTGGTACCCTAGGAACAATATGGCTGAAACTGCAAACAGGAGAGCTGCTGAATAAAAAGCTAAATATCTCAAAAACCACAAATAATAAAAAATGAAAACTAATTGCAAATTGTCTTGGAATATCCCTCTCTACATTATACTAAAAGTTGGCGCAAAAGTGAACAACTCCTTTAAGGGTTGGTAAGAGGTGCATTAGTTGTAGGAAATTGGGTGGAGGGGTAACTGTCTGATTAGGCGCAGAGCAGGGCATATACTGTATAAGGGCAGACGCCAGATTCATTGCAGCACATTGTACCCTGCCCCCACCCCGGCCTGGTGCTTATAGTGAGTATAGTGCTATATCCGTAGGCCGTTATATTGTATATCACACGTCAGCCTGAAATTGTGGGGAGTTCTGACTCGGCATCCGGCTCAGGCAGTGACAGAGTCGTCTCTATTCGCTCATGTTGCATCACACCCCCCGCTAGCTGAGCACATTGGTGCTGCCACACTTCCTCACTTTACATTCACAGCAGTCTCTCTGCTAAACAGCATTTATTTAACTGCATCCTGCATGGCGGCATAGAAACCAGTGCAGCCTGCAGCTACATGTAGAATTACCCTGGGGGTTGTTTGTAGCTATTCACCTTTAAGTTAACTTTTAGTATGTTATAGAATTGCCAGTTCTAAACAACTTTTCAATTGGTCTTCATTATTTATTTTTTATAGTTTTTTCAATATTTGACTTTTTCCTCTGACTCTTTCCAGCTTTTAACGGCAGAGATACACGCTCAGATTCGGGGAGATTTCAGTCGCCTGTCGATAAATCGCCTTTTCCTTGGGGCAATTAATCTCTCCAAACTGCCTCCCGCCGGCTAGAATGTAAATCGCCGGCGGGAGGCACTTGAAGCGTTTTTTTTCCGAAGTCGCCTAAAGTTTGAGTTCGGGCGACTTCGGAAAACTCCCGGATCGGAGCGTTTGTCTCTGCCCTTAAAAGCTGGAACGAGTCAGAGGAAAAAGGCAAATATTGAAAACACTATAAAAAATAAATAATGAAGACCAATTGAAAAGTTGCTTAGAACTGGCAAGTCTATAACATACTAAAAGTTAACTTAATGGTGAACCACCCGTTTAAAGACGAAGCGCTCCGAGGGCCATCCCACTGACAATTTACATTTTAGGCAGTATGGGGAGATTAGTTGCCCCGAAGAAGAGGCGATTTATTGCCGGGTGACTGAAATCTCCCCAAATCTGAGCGTGTTTCTCTGCCCTTAGTATGTTATAAAATGGCCAGTTCTAAGCAACTTTTCAATTGGTCTTCATTATTTATATTTTAGTGTTTTCAATATTTGCCTTTTTCCCGCTGACTTTTTCCAACTTTTAAAAGAGGGTCACTGACCCCATTTAAAAACAAATGCTCTGTAAGGCTACAAACATATTGTTATTGCTACTTTTTATTCCTCATCTTTCTATTCAGACCTCTCCTACTCATATTCCAGTCTCTTATTCAAATCCATGCATGGTTGCTAGGGGAATTTGGACCATAGCAACCAGATTACTGAAACTGCAAACTGGACAGTTGCTGAATAATAAGCTAAATAACTCAAAAAACACAAATAATAAAAACCAACTGCAAATTGTCTCAGAATATCACTCTTTGCATCATTCTAAAAGTTAACTGAAAGGTGAACTAGAGGATAGACTTTGATTAACTCTAATATACATCCTGCTCATTAGGCTTGACTTATGTTTCCTGCTGCAGACTGCACCGATTATCATGCAGCTATGCAATATGCAAATTGCAAAGTCGGTTTGCCGACTTCATATCTCTCTGGTGAACTGGATAAAGCAGCAGCTGTGTCAAAAGAAAACATGTAGTGAGATTTTCCAAATATTCCAAATAAAAGAGAATTAAATTCATGTATTAAGACATAAAGAGGAGGCCTGACGCGTTTTGTGCCTATTGGGGACCTTTGTCCACAGACTGGGCCAGATTACAGGGGCTGCACTGACGGGTTAATAGGAGTAAAGACAAAGGGGGACACTGTATGAGTGCAATGGTTCTGTGGGTGTTTAACCCCTGCACTGCTGCGAGTAGCCCAATGCAGAGGGATCGCAGAAGTCGCCACAGCAGTGCAATATAGGTAAGAACTGGGGGTCTCACTGATTATACAGACCGACACCTGCCCATAAATCTCATTCTTGTTAATTAAGAGAAGTAATGTAATTCCACATGGGCCGTCAATCAGACTGAGATAATTAAACTGGTGCTTTGTGTTAATTGGGTGCGAAAATACTGTTTGAAAAAAAGGGTCTGGGAGTCACACAGCGCCCCCCCCCAAAACCCTCTCTGTGCGCCTGAACCAATCGGATGAAAGAAAGGTGGGGAATATATATATATATATATATATATATATATATATATATAATATAGGTGGTCTTTATTTGTGTAACTCTTTATCAGTCTCTGGGTTGTCCCAATTGTCCCTGCTGCAAGCGACTCACTCCTGCTGTTACTGGAATAAACAATATCAGTGATTGTGCTCAGAATGGGAGCATTTGGGTACAGACGTGTTATTCTGTGTGTGGGGGTGTTGGGAAATTTGCATCCTTAAAATGATTCACTATCTTGGTCCTCCAGAGAACATCGTTTGTATGTAAAGCGATCCTGCACTGCTGCGAATGATTAAATGTAGTTAAAGTGTGCTTCAAAAGTGGATTAGGCTCCTTGCAGCCCCGGGTGCAAGCCGTACCCCCTGCCAGGGCAAACTATACATGTAGAAAATAAAGCTGCGAATGAATCCTCCCAGATAGGAGTCATTTATAGACTTGTTATGTTCTCCAACTTATTAAGTGCAGGAATCTCAGGCAAATAGCCATTATAACAAGGGGCGCTATATAGAATTGTATGGGTCCCGCGGCATAGACACTTAGGGGCAGATTTATCAAGGGTCAGATTTCGGGATCATTTTCCGCCACTAGGTACACAATGAGAGCACAGACATGTGACACACATATATATAAATATACCATGAGATATAGGGCAGTGTTCTCTTAGCGCTTCAACTGCCACATATCAGGGGCTGCTCCTGCCTGAATAAGTCCCAATATAGAGAGGCCCTTAGTTACAGATAAAATTTTTGGAGCAAAGAGATTTACTTATTCCTATTTTTATGTGCAGCACCTACAGAGAGAGAGAGAGGGGGCTGAGATCTCACACGCGGGTACGAGAACAATGGACAGAAATAGCTTGGGAACTGCTCAAGAGCTCACGGTATTAACTTAGTTTTGTGGAGCTGTCACGTGGGAATGAGCGGAGGGGGCACAGAATCTCTAGAAATCTATACGTTTAGTATGAATTAGTGACAATTACCTCCAATTAAGCCACATATTCCTATTACCCTCACCCCCCCCATATAATCTTTGGCATTAAGTCTGATCAGGTGTTTCCAGTGGTGCGATCAAGTAGGAACCGCCATGAACAGAGATTCCACCAGGAATATGATTGTTCTGTAAGTATCCAGCAGATTGGAGAGGTTTTATTTAACCAATTTTTCTACTTACCAGTTGGTACCCATAGTCTGACCGGTTAAAGCTCCCACCCTAGTCACAGGCCAAATAGAAAGTACATCTCTCCCTACTATACCTGCTATCCCACAGTCACACTCCCTTCCCAGAGACTATTATCCCACTGTTACTATAGGCACCATCTCTCCCTACTATACCTGCTATCCCACAGTCACACTCCCTTCCCAGAGACTATTATCCACTGTTACTATAGGCACCATCTCTCCCTACTATACCTGCTATCCCACAGTCACACTCCCTTCCCAGAGACTATTATCCACTGTTACTATAGACACCATCTCTCCCTACTATACCTGCTATCCCACAGTCACACTCCCTTCCCAGAGACTATTATCCACTGTTACTATAGGCACCATCTTTCCCTACTATACCTGCTATCCCACAGTCACACTCCCTTCCCAGAGACTATTATCCACTGTTACTATAGACACCATCTCTCCCTACTATACCTGCTATCCCACAGTCACACTCCCTTCCCAGAGACTATTATCCCACTGTTACTATAGGCACCATCTCTCCCTACTATACCTGCTATCCCACAGTCACACTCCCTTCCCAGAGACTATTATCCACTGTTACTATAGGCACCATCTCTCCCTACTATACCTGCTATCCCACAGTCACACTCCCTTCCCAGAGACTATTATCCCACTGTTACTATAGGCACCATCTCTCCTACTATACCTGCTAATCCACAGTCACACTCCCTTCCCAGAGACTATTATCCACTGTTACTATAGACACCATCTCTCCCTACTATACCTGCTATCCCACAGTCACACTCCCTTCCCAGAGACTATTATCCCACTGTTACTATAGACACCATCTCTCCCTACTATACCTGCTATCCCACAGTCACACTCCCTTCCCAGAGACTATTATCCACTGTTACTATAGACACCATCTCTCCCTACTATACCTGCTATCCCACAGTCACACTCCCTTCCCAGAGACTATTATCCACTGTTACTATAGACACCATCTCTCCCTACTATACCTGCTATCCCACAGTCACACTCCCTTCCCAGAGACTATTATCCACTGTTACTATAGACACCATCTCTCCCTACTATACCTGCTATCCCACAGTCACACTCCCTTCCCAGAGACTATTATCCACTGTTACTATAGACACCATCTCTCCCTACTATACCTGCTATCCCACAGTTACACTCCCTTCCCAGAGACTATTATCCCACTGTTACTATAGGCACCATCTCTCCCTACTATACCTGCTATCCCACAGTCACACTCCCTTCCCAGAGACTATTATCCCACTGTTACTATAGACACCATCTCTCCCTACTATACCTGCTATCCCACAGTCACACTCCCTTCCCAGAGACTATTATCCCACTGTTACTATAGGCACCATCTCTCCCTACTATACCTGCTATCCCACAGTCACACTCCCTTCCCAGAGACTATTATCCACTGTTACTATAGGCACCATCTCTCCCTACTATACCTGCTATCCCACAGTCACACTCCCTTCCCAGAGACTATTATCCACTGTTACTATAGACACCATCTCTCCCTACTATACCTGCTATCCCACAGTCACACTCCCTTCCCAGAGACTATTATCCACTGTTACTATAGGCACCATCTCTCCCTACTATACCTGCTATCCCACAGTCACACTCCCTTCCCAGAGACTATTATCCACTGTTACTATAGACACCATCTCTCCCTACTATACCTGCTATCCCACAGTCACACTCCCTTCCCAGAGACTATTATCCACTGTTACTATAGGCACCATCTCTCCCTACTATACCTGCTATCCCACAGTCACACTCCCTTCCCAGAGACTATTATCCACTGTTACTATAGACACCATCTCTCCCTACTATACCTGCTATCCCACAGTCACACTCCCTTCCCAGAGACTATTATCCCACTGTTACTATAGGCACCATCTCTCCTACTATACCTGCTAATCCACAGTCACACTCCCTTCCCAGAGACTATTATCCACTGTTACTATAGGCACCATCTCTCCCTACTATACCTGTTATCCCACAGTCACACTCCCTTCCCAGAGACTATTATCCACTGTTACTATAGGCACCATCTCTCCCTACTATACCTGCTATCCCACAGTCACACTCCCTTCCCAGAGACTATTATCCACTGTTACTATAGACACCATCTCTCCCTACTATACCTGCTATCCCACAGTCACACTCCCTTCCCAGAGACTATTATCCACTGTTACTATAGGCACCATCTCTCCCTACTATACCTGCTGTCCCACAGTCACACTCCCTTCCCAGAGACTATTATCCACTGTTACTATAGGCACCATCTCTCCCTACTATACCTGCTATCCCACAGTCACACTCCCTTCCCAGAGACTATTATCCACTGTTACTATAGGCACCATCTCTCCCTACTATACCTGCTATCCCACAGTCACACTCCCTTCCCAGAGACTATTATCCACTGTTACTATAGGCACCATCTCTCCCTACTATACCTGTTATCCCACAGTCACACTCCCTTCCCAGAGACTATTATCCACTGTTACTATAGGCACCATCTCTCCCTACTATACCTGCTATCCCACAGTCACACTCCCTTCCCAGAGACTATTATCCACTGTTACTATAGGCACCATCTCTCCCTACTATACCTGCTATCCCACAGTCACACTCCCTTCCCAGAGACTATTATCCACTGTTACTATAGACACCATCTCTCCCTACTATACCTGCTATCCCACAGTCACACTCCCTTCCCAGAGACTATTATCCACTGTTACTATAGACACCATCTCTCCCTACTATACCTGCTATCCCACAGTCACACTCCCTTCCCAGAGACTATTATCCACTGTTACTATAGACACCATCTCTCCCTACTATACCTGCTATCCCACAGTCACACTCCCTTCCCAGAGACTATTATCCACTGTTACTATAGACACCATCTCTCCCTACTATACCTGCTATCCCACAGTTACACTCCCTTCCCAGAGACTATTATCCCACTGTTACTATAGGCACCATCTCTCCCTACTATACCTGCTATCCCACAGTCACACTCCCTTCCCAGAGACTATTATCCCACTGTTACTATAGACACCATCTCTCCCTACTATACCTGCTATCCCACAGTCACACTCCCTTCCCAGAGACTATTATCCCACTGTTACTATAGGCACCATCTCTCCCTACTATACCTGCTATCCCACAGTCACACTCCCTTCCCAGAGACTATTATCCACTGTTACTATAGGCACCATCTCTCCCTACTATACCTGCTATCCCACAGTCACACTCCCTTCCCAGAGACTATTATCCACTGTTACTATAGACACCATCTCTCCCTACTATACCTGCTATCCCACAGTCACACTCCCTTCCCAGAGACTATTATCCACTGTTACTATAGGCACCATCTCTCCCTACTATACCTGCTATCCCACAGTCACACTCCCTTCCCAGAGACTATTATCCACTGTTACTATAGACACCATCTCTCCCTACTATACCTGCTATCCCACAGTCACACTCCCTTCCCAGAGACTATTATCCCACTGTTACTATAGGCACCATCTCTCCCTACTATACCTGCTATCCCACAGTCACACTCCCTTCCCAGAGACTATTATCCCACTGTTACTATAGGCACCATCTCTCCTACTATACCTGCTAATCCACAGTCACACTCCTTTCCCAGAGACTATTATCCACTGTTACTATAGGCACCATCTCTCCCTACTATACCTGTTATCCCACAGTCACACTCCCTTCCCAGAGACTATTATCCACTGTTACTATAGGCACCATCTCTCCCTACTATACCTGCTATCCCACAGTCACACTCCCTTCCCAGAGACTATTATCCACTGTTACTATAGACACCATCTCTCCCTACTATACCTGCTATCCCACAGTCACACTCCCTTCCCAGAGACTATTATCCACTGTTACTATAGGCACCATCTCTCCCTACTATACCTGCTGTCCCACAGTCACACTCCCTTCCCAGAGACTATTATCCACTGTTACTATAGGCACCATCTCTCCCTACTATACCTGCTATCCCACAGTCACACTCCCTTCCCAGAGACTATTATCCACTGTTACTATAGGCACCATCTCTCCCTACTATACCTGCTATCCCACAGTCACACTCCCTTCCCAGAGACTATTATCCACTGTTACTATAGGCACCATCTCTCCCTACTATACCTGTTATCCCACAGTCACACTCCCTTCCCAGAGACTATTATCCACTGTTACTATAGGCACCATCTCTCCCTACTATACCTGCTATCCCACAGTCACACTCCCTTCCCAGAGACTATTATCCACTGTTACTATAGGCACCATCTCTCCCTACTATACCTGCTATCCCACAGTCACACTCCCTTCCCAGAGACTATTATCCACTGTTACTATAGACACCATCTCTCCCTACTATACCTGCTATCCCACAGTCACACTCCCTTCCCAGAGACTATTATCCACTGTTACTATAGGTACCATCTCTCCCTACTATACCTGCTATCCCACAGTCACACTCCCTTCCCAGAGACTATTATCCACTGTTACTATAGACACCATCTCTCCCTACTATACCTGCTATCCCACAGTCACACTCCCTTCCCAGAGACTATTATCCACTGTTACTATAGGCACCATCTCTCCCTACTATACCTGCTATCCCACAGTCACACTCCCTTCCCAGAGACTATTATCCACTGTTACTATAGACACCATCTCTCCCTACTATACCTGCTATCCCACAGTCACACTCCCTTCCCAGAGACTATTATCCACTGTTACTATAGGCACCATCTCTCCCTACTATACCTGCTATCCCACAGCCACACTCCCTTCCCAGAGACTGTTATCCACTGTTACTATAGACACCATCTCTCCCTACTATACCTGCTATCCCACAGTCACACTCCCTTCCCAGAGACTATTATCCACTGTTACTATAGACACCATCTCTCCCTACTATACCTGCTATCCCACAGTCACACTCCCTTCCCAGAGACTATTATCCACTGTTACTATAGGCACATCTCTCCCTACTATACCTGCTATCCCACAGTCACACTCCCTTCCCAGAGACTATTATCCACTGTTACTATAGGCACCATCTCTCCCTACTATACCTGTTATCCCACAGTCACACTCCCTTCCTAGAGACTATTATCTCATTCTCATCCCATAATGTATCATATCCCACATCATAGAGACAGCTCTGGTTTAAAACATGAAGAACATATAAACATATACCACATGGAGGAATGGTATCAGTTTCTCTGTGTACCACAGTTTTAACATCTCTGTACAATAGAAGATATCACATTGTGCACTTGGGGAAAAGCTCAGTGTGGGGGGGTGTGGGCTGTATGTGGATCTCAGTGGGAGTCATGCAGAGAAACAGACTTGAATAGTTTAAGGGAAAGTTATCCCCCACAGTCTGGGGGAGGTTACACAATGTAAGACAGTTAGAGAACAATTGTTACTCAATCATATACACAAAGAAGTAAAATCATGGAAACCAACTACAAAAAAAATAGATGTATATAAATGAGCCCTGTACAGAGAAATACCACAAAACTATAATTTACTGTATGTATTTCATTGAACGTAGCACAATTCAGCAGGAACAGCCCCATAGGTTTGCTATTGTTATTAAATGTCAGTTGTTATGCCCAATAGGGTGCAAAGTTTCCCATTGATCACGTATTACAGTTCTATTAATGACATGGTTGCCATGATCCACACTGGGACCCAATAGTGACCCCCTCCACCCAATGCCGCCAGGAACTTCCTCTTGTCTCCACGACGGTTACACAGGGACAACTGAAAGTGATAACTCAGTGAACTATTGTAACATGTTGTCATTTCGTCTGGTGCTGGTGTTACACAACTGGGATTTGTTAATCTCGTTTTCCCTGATTCTTTGCAATTACCTTGCATGGCGGCTCATGTATAAATAATAATAGCTAGAATCTCAGCTGCCATAAAGCAGGACAGGACTGCTGCTTACAATGGGGATCAGATAGGATCTGTGCAGCCACTGGGACAGAATGTTCTGTTATACAGATAGCTAGAATCTCAGCTGCCATAAAGCAGGACAGGACTGCTGCTTACAATGGGGATCAGATAGGATCTGTGTAGCCACTGGGACAGAATGTTCTGTTATACAGATAGCTAGAATCTCAGCTGCCATAAAGCAGGACAGGACTGCTGCTTACAATGGGGATCAGATAGGATCTGTGCAGCCACTGGGACAGAATGTTCTGTTATACAGATAGCTAGAATCTCAGCTGCCATAAAGCAGGACAGGACTGTTGCTTACAATGGGGATCAGATAGGATCTGTGCAGCCACTGGGACAGAATGTTCTGTTATACAGATAGCTAGAATCTCAGCTGCCATAAAGCAGGACAGGACTGTTGCTTACAATGGGGATCAGATAGGATCTGTGCAGCCACTGGGACAGAATGTTCTGTTATACAGATAGCTAGAATCTCAGCTGCCATAAAGCAAGACAGGACTGCTGCTTACATTGAGTATCTGGATCTGTTCCAATTTTTTGCCCTTTTATTGTACATATATATATATCTATATACACACACACACACACACACACATACATAATATACACACATACATGTCATTTGATGCAGAGTAGTTACTGTACTGACTGTAGTGATATGAGAATATAAGAAGCTTTATCTTTAGGTGAATGACTCACAATTTCTCTCCAGATTATTGAGCAGTTGGAAAGAGGCAGGAATATCACACGCTATTGTACATATAAACACACGGCTGAGTAAGTCAGTGACTATCTATTACGGGATCTGGTGCCACAGTATAAATCCTGTTGCTTTTCAGCCAATTCTGACTGTAAAATGTTTTATAATAGTTGCCAGTAGATTCATTACATGGGGCATAAATCCATTAAAGATATAAAATACGGTCAGAATTTAGCCCCCTTTTTCATAGTATCCCTGTGACAGGCACAGTATTGCTCAGGGAGCATGGGCCAGTGTGTGTGTGTGTTTAAAAATAACTGAATTTTTTTGGAATTTGGGAGGTTTTGCTCTGAGATAAAGAAATACCAATTTTAGGTCATTTTCAGGGATCAGTATTGTTTTTTTTGCACTTTTTACCCCACTTAAAACATGCAGTGTGGCAGTGGAATTCATAGAAATGGAAGCCATGAAGTTAGTATATACATGTAAACTATACACAATGGGCATCAAACTGTTCAGTAGACCTGAGGCAGCTTTACCCCTCACCTTTAAATTTAGGATGTTTTATCTTGGTACTAAATGACATGTGGGACATAAGATTTTGCAAATTGGGTAATTTTCTAAAATGTTCTCAAATCCGCTAACTTCAGGAAAGCTTTGCATTTTGCTAGTTTTCAATAGAAAATAATATTTGCCCATTTTGGATGTGGGAGAAGGTATATACTTTATATAATGTAGGGTTCTCTGGGGTAAACTTACTGTTAGTAACATTTTTGGTCTTCAAATCTAAAGTAGGCTGATTTAAGTATCCATACTCAGTAGTGTACTGCTGAGAGTTTTTGTCCCATACAAGTCAGAATTCTGCATAAAACTTTACAGTTGTTATTGACATGTTCAAGAGACATGGGACTTTACAAATCAGTTGTATCTTCATGCATTAAAAAAAAACTTTTTAAAATTATTTTTTTTCTATATTTAAGACATTTAGAAACCTCCATCTTTTTAAAGAAGTGGAATTTGAAAAATTCCAGCATATTTTGAAAGTTTTCGTTGTCCTGAAGAACTGTTAACAACCGAGGAGCTGCCAGAGGATTTAATATTGGATTCCTCCAAGGACAAGTCTGAGGAGTCTCACTGACATGCAACAATGCCTGACTGTCAACTTCACCTGGGGCTACTGAGTCACCCCAGTTACCTATGGGTTCCTCTTGAAGTTCATCTGGCTCCTGTGGCTCGACTTGTGCCGAGGTTGGCTAGGACCTGGCACCTATTGGAGGCAGACAAAACAGATTTTCCTGGATGGAATCTCTTTATACCTTTTGGAGTCTGCGTCTCCCAGACAGGGTCTGATGAGGGCTGACTAACAAGATTTTCTAAATTTGGTATAGCACTGAGTTGATTCTCCTCATCAGCATTTTGCAACCCCTGTGAGTGATCAAGTTCTATAGAAAGCTTTGTTAAAGCCCCCTAGTCCCAAGAGGATTGGTAAAGAAGGGGAAATATGGGAAGTAGAGGAGGCCTCAGAGACCTCATTTGATGGTTGAGAAAGAGCGGCCTGAGAAGACCACTGACTCTGTACAGAGCCCAGACTATGGTTTGACTGTGGAGCATCATGATTCTGAACTATCCTGCACTTCTCTCACTGTACATTTAAAGCAGTCTTAGGAGCCTGAACTGTAGGTGATGACAGTTGAGGGACAGCTTCTACAGGAGCACAAACTGACAGTGGCCAAGGATGTAGAGCCATGTGAACCAATACATACTGAAGCAAGCTCTGACCTAGATGATGAAGCAGGTGCAACTGCTGGTTGAATGTCACTCACAGTGTTAGTTTGGAGCAGTCTAGTTTGGGTCGGGCCACTAGTTTGTTTGGTATCATTACCAGTAAGCAGGGCAGTTTCCATTTGAAGGAGTTCACTAGTGACATTATGCCAAGCCATGGGGCAGTCATCATGTACATGAGTTATCTGAGGTTTCTAATTTTATACCTGAGCGGCCTCTTTCTTTCTCCTGACAACTTCCTTGACTACTTGCTGGTCAGACTGGTGGGAAAATGACCAGCAGGTGGTGCTGTTGTAACAAAATTCATTCATATTAACAGTACATGTATCCTTTAATATCTTGAAATTAAAAGAAAATAAATAATGAATGTACATTTCAGAAGTGCTTAGAAAAGCCCCCTCATCAATTTTACATTCACTTATTTTTTGAGGTTTACTTTACTGGTTTCTGCTAAATTGTTTCAGTAGTCAGACCCAACAGTGCAGGAATATGAGCAGCCAGACAGATTTACAAGTAAACGATAAAAAAACACTGCAATTTGTAGCGTATTTCTGAATGTCCCAAAGGCTGAGCTAAAAAAGAACACGGATGCCACTTGTCATTCTTCTCTGTGAAAGAACAAGCTGTTCATGTCTATTGAGCTTTTGTCAGGTTGTGTCAATTCTTGTCAGCTGCTGCTTTTCATTATCTATGATCTTCTCAGCTGTACCTGCTTCTCCCAGCATCGGGGCCTGGCCGCGTGACGGCTCTTTCCGGCGCTTTAAGGACCTGCTCAGAGAGGGGCAGCGCTTGCCATGTTTTCCTGAAGATATTTGGCTGCCAATTATGAGGAAATAAAGTGCCACATTGCATGGGCACAATTAGTGAGTGTCACATGGGAGCTTTTTATCCAGTGCCAAAAAGGGCAGCTGTGAGGTTGGCTGATAATTAATGACAAATATAAATGCTGACGGATTAGGAATAAAAGCCTGCTAGTGTCAAGTACTTGCTACTGAGGGTCTGACTTACACATATTACTGAAGCCTTTTGCTGGGGGCAATGGTGGGGCCTGCTCTGTATCAGCACCTGGTATCATCCTTGTACTCACTGTGACTACATTTCAGACGTGCAAATTTTGACAGTATAAGGGCATCTCTGCAACATATTAAGTGGGAAATGCTTTTCAAAGGGTTAAACACAGAACAAAAATGGGAAGTCTTTAAAATGCTGCTTAATAAATATACTTGTCAGTATATTCCCCTTGTAAGCAAGGAACGTCGTTGTGGTTCAATATGGAAAAGGGTATTGCATCAAGCAGTAAAAAGTAATTATTATTAAATTATTTTTTAAAAATTTAAATAGTACAAAAATGAAGCAAGAAGAGGTGGGACCCTTAATATGAGAGGGGGATCAGTTGGTTGATGAGAACAGAGAAAAAGCTGAGATTCTGAACTGTTATTTTTCATCTGTCTACACAAATAAGGAACCAGTTAATGAAGGTTTCCTTCTCAATTGTCCCAATTATAATAATACAACCAATGATGTATGGTTCACACATGAGGAAATTCAAAAGAGACATGAACATGTTAAGATAAACAAGGGTCCAAGGCCGGATGGTATTCATCCCAGGGTACTTAGCGAGCTTAGCTCTGTGATTGCCAAACCTCTTACTTACTTACTTACATTTTTCAGGATTCATTGAGGTCTGGCATGGTGTAGAGAGACTGGCGTATTGCTAATGTGGTGCCACTATTAAAGGAAAACTATACCCCCCAAACAATGTAGGTCTCTATTAAAAGATACTGAGTAAAACAGCTCATGTATAAAACCCTGCTTCATGTAAATGAACCATTATCATAATAATATAATTTTAAGTAGTATGTGCCATTGGGTAATCATAAATAGAAAATTGCCATTTTAAAAAATAAGGGCCGCCCCCTGAGATCGTAAGATTCACTGTGCACACATACAAACCACATGTAAGGTCACATGAGCCAATTAACAGACAGAGTTCTGCCTTTTTCTTCCTCACTTCTTCCTGTTACAGTTAGTGTTGTAGTATTTCTGGTCAGGTGATCTCTGAGGCAGCACAGATAGAGTCACGAAATGGTGGTTCAAGGCAAGAGATGTAAAAGGGCAATATTTATGTAAATATATATTCCAGTTTGGTAAGATTCTTTAATATGTCATTCAATTTGATATAAACTATCTGTTGCTTACGTATTCATTTTCGGGGTATAGTTTTCCTTTAAAGGGGATCCCTTTCTCAGCCTCAAAACTATAGGCCAGTTAATCTGACATTAGTGGTAGGAAAGTGTTTGGAAGACGTATTATGAAGGAATGTTGGCCTGGAACATAGTATTTGTACCTGGATAGAGAACTGGCTAAAAGATAGACTACAAAGAGTGGGGGTAAATGGAACATTTTCTAATTGGACCAGTGTTGTTAGTGGAGTACCGCAGGGCTCTGTACTAGGTCCCTTGCTTTTCAACTTGTTTATTAATGACCTGGAGGTGGCCATTGAAAGTACTGGTTCTATTTGTGCAGATGAGACTAAATTGTGCAGAACTATAGGTTCCATGCAGGATGCTGCCACTTTGCACAGTGATTTGTCTAAACTGGAAAACTGGGCAGCAAACTGGAAAATGAGGTTCAATGTTGATAAATGCAGGTTATGCACTTTGGCAAAAATAATATAAATGCAAGTTATACACTAAATGGCAGTGTGTTGGGAGTTTCCTTAAATGAGAAGGATCTTGGGGTCTTTGTAGATAACAAGTTGTCTAATTCTGGGCAGTGTCATTCTGTGGCTACTAAAGCAAATAAAGTTCTTGTATAAAAAAGGGCATTAACTCAAGGGATGAAACATAATTGTGTCTCTTTATAGGTCCCTGGTGAGGCCTCATCTGGAGTATGGGGGCAGTTTTGGACTCCAGTCCTTAAGAGGGATATAAATGAGCTGGAGAGAGTGCAGAGACTAAGTGCAACTAAACTGGTTAGAGGGAGGGAAGAGTTAAATTATGAGGGGAGACTGACAAGGTTGGGGTTGTTTTCTCTGGGGGAAAAAAGGCGCTTGTGAGGGGACATGATTAGACTTTACAAGTACATTAGAGGACATTATAGACAAATAGCAGGGGACCTTTTTACCCATAAAGAGAATCACGTACCAGAGGCCTCCCCTTCAGACTAGAGGAAAAGAAGTTTCATTTAAAGGAACAGAGTAGGGGGTTCATCACAGTGAGGACAGTGAGGTTGGGGAATGCACTGCCGGGTGATGATTCAGTTAATGACTATAAGAGGGACTTGGATGATTTCTTGGACAGACATAATACAAAGGCTATTGTGATACTAAACTCTATAGTTAGTATAGATATGGGTATATATCATTTATGTGAGTTTATGGAGGGGTTGGTGTGTTTGTGTATGTATGGATGCTGGGTTTCATTTGGAGTGGTTAAACCTTTTTTAACCTGATTTAACTATTTCACTATGTGGCAGAATGTTCTGTTATACAGATAGCTAGAATCTCAGCTGCCATAAAGCAGGACAGGACTGCTGCTTACAATGGGGATCACTCCATTGTTTGTAAATGAGTCCCCCTGACATGAGTTTCCCCTGAGAGTGGAAACATCTTATATTGTGTATTTGCGCCAAGTGTTTGTAAGTATATATTTGTATTACTTCTACAGACTTTTTTTCCCACTTTTTTGGTTCCTGCTAATTAGCTGGTCAGACGGATGCTAAGAAAGAACGATAAATTAAATTTGGGCTTCTAATTGTAGGAGATTTCTGTGATTAACATGTGTGTTCTGCCCACGCGAGCGGCACGGCATCTGCCCACTGAGTCTTTGGAAGAGAAATAAATGCAGAATATTTTCAGATCCCTCTTCACATGAGATATTGAGTGAGAAAGAACATTGTGGCACCAGGGTTTTAAAACAATTGCACTTCATAATTTGACCAAAATGTTCTTTGTTAAGCCAACAGCTTTGTTTAAATGTGCATTTTACTGGAGGGTGGCAGACGTGATTAGTGGGGTTATATACTTTATACACTTCCACTATTGTTGTACTGCATTTGTCAGCAATGTGTCTCCTTTCTATATCCAACAGCCCCAGTCCCTTCCCAGAGACTATTATCCACTGTTACTATAGACACCATCTCTCCCTACTATACCTGCTATCCCACAGTCACACTCCCTTCCCAGAGACTATTATCCACTGTTACTATAGACACCATCTCTCCCTACTATACCTGCTATCCCACAGTCACACTCCCTTCCCAGAGACTATTATCCCACTGTTACTATAGGCACCATCTCTCCCTACTATACCTGCTATCCCACAGTCACACTCCCTTCCCAGAGACTATTATCCCACTGTTACTATAGACACCATCTCTCCCTACTATACCTGCTATCCCACAGTCACATTCCCTTCCCAGAGACTATTATCCACTGTTACTATAGACACCATCTCTCCCTACTATACCTGCTATCCCACAGTCACATTCCCTTCCCAGAGACTATTATCCACTGTTACTATAGACACCATCTCTCCCTACTATACCTGGTATCCCACAGTCACATTCCCTTCCCAGAGATTATTATCCACTGTTACTATAGGCACCATCTCTCCCTACTATACCTGGTATCCCACAGTCACACTCCCTTCCCAGAGACTATTATCCACTGTTACTATAGACACCATCTCTCCCTACTATACCTGGTATCCCACAGTCACACTCCCTTCCCAGAGACTATTATCCACTGTTACTATAGACACATCTCTCCCTACTATACCTGCTATCCCACAGTCACACTCCCTTCCCAGAGACTATTATCCACTGTTACTATAGACACCATCTCTCCCTACTATACCTGCTATCCCACAGTCACACTCCCTTCCCAGAGACTATTATCCACTGTTACTATAGACACATCTCTCCCTACTATACCTGCTATCCCACAGTCACACTCCCTTCCCAGAGATTATTTTCAGCACCTTTAAAGTACTTATCTTCTGGAGTCTCTAATAGTTTCCATGGGAGAAAAGTAAAGTTTAGTTTGAATCTGAATAACTACTGCAAATATATACAAACATTTCCTGTTTAACTTGAAGTATTTCTCAACGTTATTGTAACAAAAAGGATCAGTGTAATGAATGTGATAATTAAAATAGCACTTGCTATGTTCCATATTCAGGAAGTGGACAATAGATGTATCAGCAAGTCTTCACGTGTGAGAAATCTAAATATAAGCGTGTAAGGCCGTACAACTGTAGAAGCGAATGGGGAGGAGGAAGCAAGTAAAGAGTCAGAAGGGGGGTCTGTCACTGTATCTTGTGCCAGAATGGTTTATATATGGTTTATATATAGCAAAGGGTCCCTTGTTTGTACAGACAGAGCCCCAGATGAGTGTTCTATTGTATAAAGCATGGGGATGTTGTTGGGGATACTACTGATTTACTGTGGGTTAGAATAGAATTTCTCAGGACGGAAGTGGAGCCCCTGAAAGAAATGACTTATCAAGGCTGGGATTTGCTATGTTTTATTTTATATGCTAAAGACAGAACAGAACCAGCTACCTCAAGGCAACTTATAATAACCGATAATATTACTTTTTATATTCATAGTGCAGAACATTCTGATATTTCTACATATAGCATATCCTAAAATATCTAAGTGAGATAGCCCAACTAAGAAATTGGTTGGATGCTCCAAGGGTGTCATCTTACTCAACTGTACGTTTGTACTTCACAGATACTGTAAGTAATGTGCTGCTCATAGTCTCCTGATTGGTGGTCCCAGGATGTCGCTGGACCATGCCAACCGAGCCAAGGGTGGCACATTTAACCGGCCAGATGGACCAGGGGAGGCACCCGCAGAAGTGGAGATCAGTAAGGAAGAAATGAGAATCCTGAAAGTTTGCTTTCACAGTAACAGCTCCAACCTGGTCAAGAACTTTAAGCTGGTGAAATGCAGCATCTACACGGATATACAGGTGAGCTATATTATATATATAGCATATAGGCCTGCTTCTATTCTCAGAAATCAATCAAGTCTAGGTCAAGCATGGGCATCTGGATCTCATAATACTATGCTCCTGGTTGTTTACTCTGCTGTGGAAAGTCAGGAACTGGATATTACTTGAGGTAAAAGACAATGACTTGTAAAAAAAAAAGGATAGAGAAATCACTCCACAGCAGAGAAAAACAAAAACAAAGAACTGCTCTTACAGGCACGCAGGTGGCTCTGCCTTCAAGGCCAGGGTAGAAGTGACCAAGACTGGCTTGAGAACAGAATCCATCCAAGTCAGGGGGGCTCACGGAGGAATCGCATAGTTTTCATCATCACATCCACTTCTTTTGTTCTGTTCTTCATAGTTCTGCATATCTGAATTGTTCTAAGGAACACAACATCGGCCTATGGCAAGTTAAACTTAGATCCTACCTCTTGGAGCACTCGCCTAGTATCTGATACAATCCTTGAACTCATGGGACCATATCCCAACCATTAAATATCATACTGCTGGCCTCTAGTTATCGACATATTAGATAACTAAACTTTCATCTATCTTCTTGTAGGAGTTGGATGTTAGATTTTGATAGATCCAATATATTTTAGGGGGGATTCTAGTTACCAGTGAGGGTCGACTTGGTGGGCAGGGGGCCCTGGCCACTCAGACCTGCACCTGCCTACAGCCTGTGACAACACTTCATTGTGGTCCCCCTGGCCCCGATTGCAGCTACCACACAGGTTGTGGCTGGGCCGGGGGGGGGCTCTAGGGAGGTGGCAACAGAGGTAGGGGAGGGGGGCTCTAGGGGGTGGCAACAGAGGTAGGGGAGCCCTATGGGGGGAGGGAGGCCCTGTGGCAGAACCCCAATGGGCCTCCAGTACGACACTGTTTCCAGCAGATGTATTAGAGTTTAATCAAATGATGGACTGCAGCTCAAACAAAATCTAAAAAAATAACTGACTTTAGCACAAATCCTGCATGTAGAGAGACATCTGGTGATTTTTAAAAGAGTGAGCTCTAATACATCTGCTGTGCAAAATGAGCCCCCACCCCAAGGCCACATTGGAGCTTACTGTCATTCAGAATTAGACTCCTTACTACTTACAAGTAGAGACAATGAAGAGAGGAATAGGGAGAGCAAAAATTAAACAGATTATTTCAGAAACGGGTCAACATTTGTAATGGATAATATTTATAAAAATGACTTATTTTAGTGTGATGAAGCTTATATTAAATTTTAATTTTCACAATAGTTCCCCTTCAATGCAGATCAAGCTATATGATGCAAGAGGCCCAAAGCAACAAATTAAAAAATTAAAGGGGAACTAAATTGGTAAAATATAGTAGCTGTGCAGCGTGTGCTCCCCGGAGAATCAATAGGGTAGGATACAAATGATCCACCTCAATGTGGATGTAGACAGCCAGCTGACAAACTAAAACTACAACAGCGTTATAAAATAAGTATAGTAGTGCCTATGAAATAAGTAAAGTAGTTCACAACCTACTGGAGAGATGCCATATGTAGGGCTGATTTATAAACAGGCTGCCCTAGTACTATTACCAATAGCAGCCAATTCGCAGGTAGTTCTGAGACCAGGGAACTATGGAGTTGTATGATATCTTTGTAATGAGATGTAGCTGCTGGTGGGTGGTTGTTCAAGATGCCCCCCATGACCATGCCTGGGATGAAAGAATGAATGGGAGGCAGATGACACAGAGAATGTTATTTATCAGATAAATAGACCCAGCAAGAAGAGGTCTGATTTAAAGGACCCTGCCCACCGTGTTCTAGTTGTAGCCACTTAGCGCTGGTCGACGTTCCCAGCAACGTCGCTTCCTCCCACACTTTCTCGTTTCACTCAGCCAGTAACGAATGTGAGCGAATCCTTTCATCTCCTTCTCATATTATTGTTCAGTCAACCCTAAGGATCCTCTGCCAATTGCCTTATGATCATATTTTCCTGGGGCCATTCCAGCAAGAGCTGCAGTAACATCGAGGATTCTGGCCAAACAGTGGAACTTCATTCTATGATATATGTTTTTAACTTGATTCACTTGTAGAGAACCCTGCTTTTATCTCTGCCATGTAACCGAATTATTAACTATTAATATAAGCATCCCTCAATGAGCAAGACCACCTTCCACTCTCACTGAAAGCTGCCTGTTCTAGTTACATAGTCACATTGTCACTTGCTATCACCCTGTAGGTTGTCAGGGTCCCGCCCACTGCTTAAGTCACTGACTCCCTTTCACAAACCCTTTAAGCTACCAGTAGAGTGTTCTATGCTAGCCCACTGCATGAGTGAGACTCACCTTTAATCTGTTATTTCTGGTATAAAGTGTCATAGGAATAAATTAGTTCAGGTATTCGTTGGCAAAGGGCATCTCTGTAAGAGAGAGTTGTAAGTCTAAGTCTGTTACCAAATGTTGTTGGGCTCATCAATGGGTATACGTCTTCAACCTGTTCTTGGAGTCTGAACCCTAACCACGGTTATGGTGCAGGAAGGAATTTAGCAGCCATGATCTGGAAGGAGAAAGCTTAAAGATGCAGGTGAAGGAAAGATGGAAAAGGAAACTCGGAAAGGAGTTTTTAACAAAAGAACACAATCATATGCAAAAATAAAATTAAAGAGAAAATACAGAAAAAAAGATTGCAGGGAGTAAAAAGAAAAAGCAGAGATAGTAAGGGAAGTCCTTTGGTGTCTGTAGCTTCTATCCTATACAGCAGACAGTGAGAACTAAGCAGTAGTTGGTCCCATGGAGATGTTTGCTCCAGTTTTATATTTGTATTAGTGTTGCTATTGGCTTTGTTACTTAAGGTCAAGCCACTTGAATTTTTTATTGAATCTGTGAATTTGTATTTACTGTGTTGTTATTGACAAGGACAATGTAGGAATGGGGAGGAGGAGTGCCACCAGGAAATTTTAGATGTAAGGCCCACTAACCACTCTTCATTTTCATTCCCCTTCTCTCTTTCTCTCTATACTGACTAACCCCTTTGACTTCTCCTCTCTTATACATTTTCTCATCCCACCTCTTTCTTTTTTGAAGTAGCCTATATTATGGTGGAGTCTTGCTGTTAGTAAGGATTTTACTCCAACTGGCTGGGATTCCACCAAAGCCCACCTAGGCCCATTGGCATATCTTCTGGTACCCTGACCCAGTCCAACCCTGAACACCAAATGGGCAACTTGGACAATAGACAACATTGTGATAATATTTAGGTTTTATTGTCCTTGCACTCACTCCCTCATTTCCCTTCCTCCTCTCCACTTACCTTGTCTTTATTGTTCAATAAAGAGAAATAAAAAAAATCCAATGGGTCAATTGACTGGGTAGGAGTCCAGTGAAGCTTTTGCTAATATCCTGGGCCAGTCCAACACTGAGTGAAGTCATTGGAATGGGATTTCAGTAGAACATGTTTTTATGCAGTCTCCTTTTTATATTATTATTTATCTATTTTTTTTTAAATATTTTGGTGCCTTATGAAGTGGTGTTTGTTATGCCCCCCCAAATAACAGAGAAAAAAAAACAGTTATTGTTATATACAGGTCATTTGTTCTTAAAGCTTAAAGTCAATGGGACATCATCAAAAACTGACTTATTGTGTCTCTTTTTTCAGGAGATCATCAGCTCAATATTACTGAGTGGTCGAATAGGGGCAGACATTAATCACATTGAGTGTTATGGTCTACGGTTGAAGCATCTGAAATCTGATGAGATCCATTGGTTGCACCCTGACCTAACTATAGGAGAAGTCCAGGAGAAGTATGAATGCCTCCATCTGGAGGCTGAGTGGAGGTAAGGCGCCAACCATGGGCATTGCATCATTTAGTTCTTTATTATTGAATGGATAATTCCATGGTTAGTCACAAAATCCTTCAAATCTTTTCACTGAACACGACGATGACTATATGTTTAAAGAAGGTTGGCTAAAACTTTCCACTGAGGACATTGATGCCAGTATGTTTGGAGAAGGTTGGCTTCTGAAGCCATACAGCACTCATTTTAATGTAAAACAGAACTGTCTAAAGGCTGTCTATTGAAAATTTAAAATAAAGGTCTAAGAATTTAGGTCTGAAATTCTCTAAGAATTGTTGTAACTAGTCACTAGCTTTTATTCTCTGTAGGTTTTTAAAATAATTCTATTTTGCCTTTCTCCAACCTAAAATTAAAAATGTTATTTGATTTGGGGGCTTAATTATACCCACCAACCAAAGAGTGGAATATTTGCAAGGGTGATTTTTCAGTTACAGATGTTTGTATTACATATCTTTCTATGAGGCCCTCCAGCCTCTAATTCAGTGCATGACCTGGTTGCTAGTCACTTGGGTATGGGCTAGGAGAAAAATTATTTTGCCCAAGGTCCACATCTGTCAATGGATGGGTATCCAATGTGATCAGATAAGCCCAATCTGATCCAACACTTGGGAGGTTTAAATAAGTCAAAGATCCGCTTGTTGTGCAACCTGGTAGATCTCAGATTCAATAACAAATTGTCCTTATAGTGGTCTTCCGTGTGTTCAGTGCTTCTCAACGAGCAGCAGTCCCCGTGACAGAATGCAAAAGATTCCAAGTAAATCAAAAGTAGCCGGAGAGCACACCTTTATGTTCTCCGGCTACTTCTGATCAACCTGGTAGATCTTCACTTGAACGACTTGGATTTATACTTGGACCATTAGGAGCTTGGAGTTGACATACATAAGTATTTTGTAAGCCTCTGCAACGAGTACACTACAGCTTCCACAGTCTTCAGGTGGTCTCCTATGCTTTTCTACAAGGCCAATAGTCATATAGGCAGTTGTACCTCTGTAGAACATGAATAGTTAGAACACCAGAGCTTGGATATACTATTGCATTGTATTACGGCTTCTTCTTTTGAAGAGTTTGAGAGAACCTGCTGTTGTCATGCAGATTATTTAAAAGAACATTTGTACCAGATCAGCATGAAATATGCGCTTAGGTGACTCATTTACACCTTCTGGATTGGTAGCTTGCGTGTAAATAAAGCAAGTGGCACCGCTGTGATAATTCAAACAGTGTTATTTCAGTTAGTGGCTCATGGCGAGGAAGCAAGAGACCTTCACTTGTTAAACCTTGGATGGCTAAATTTAAGCAGTGATACAGAGATGTGAATTAGAGAGAAAAGGGTTTATTAAAGTAATAACATCATCATATTGATTTGGCTTAAAGAGTTTGTTGAAGGGTTCAGTACTAAGAATCTTGTCCATCATTGGGGGAACCATTAAGACTTTCTTAAGTCAAGGGACTCCAGCATTAAGTAGGCTTATCCATCACTTGCAATGTAAAAAACCAATCCATCCCATTGCAGACATTGTAAATTACCCACTGTCCTTTCAGCACTGCATTACCTGATCTTCTTTGTCCCCTCGCAGGTATGACCTGCGGATACGTTACCTGCCTGAAGACTTCTATGAAACTTTTAAAAAGGATAAAACTACATTACTATATTTCTATCAACAGGTAACTTTTTTTTCTTGGTTCCTAATGTAAAATAGGAAATTTATTAATGGATACTGAGCTTTAGCAGGCATGTTTGTGCAATATAATGGTATAGCGTGTCTACCATAGAGGAGAAGGAAAGTGTTTAACGCCTTCAATATCAAGCAGACAAGCCAACACCTAAAATGCCAGGTTATTATTATTGGTGGACTGTATACCAATTATAACAAGAATGCATTCTATCATGGGCTTAATAACTTGTGTTTAATTTTTTAGTCATTTCCAAAGGGCCCATGGCCGTCCCTGGCCCCTGGTTATGAAGTCTATATATGTGGAATCTCGTTGCAATATCAATATTAAGTGACTCAGGACTTATTCCTGTTATTCCTGTTAGTGGTGCTTGCTCTCTCTTCTGTTGCACTGAGAAGTAGTTGGTGTTTTTAGCAGGTAGATAGGTGCAATGCAGAAGTAGCACCAAATTATAGAGAAGGAGAAGAGGAGAAGGAGGGCAGTCACATTATAAGCAGCAACAGCATTCATAGAAATACTGTATACAAGATTGGGTTTGCAACTGAATCAGAGCCTGAATGATGTACGTATTCATGGTCTATGTTTCTTCTAGCTCAGAAATGACTACATGCAACAATACGCAACAAAAGTGAGTGAAGGCATGGCCTTGCAGCTGGGATGCCTGGAACTCAGGTATTGTTATTCTGTTTAATGGCAGAACCGCATGTGTATTATTATCTTAATGTATGTGCAAAACTGAGGACATGCAGACCACTAAACCTCTAAAAAGGTTCCCAAAGATGATTGGAAAACAGTTTTCAAGAATACTCAAGTCCAAATTGTACTAGATACTGTATATCATGAATTGGATAAATGAAAATCTGCATAGACATACTCTATAAGAACTTCTCTTGTTAGTTTGCATGAGATTCTCATATGAACCCCACATCCTCCTCTCCAGTCTTCAATTTAGATGACCCTGATCTGGCCTCCCACCTCCCCTTATGGAGACATTGTTGGGGTTGTGCACCAGACTGCTCAGCCTCGGAAATAACATAAAGTGTACAATGACCCTATGCAGTTTTGTTTATGGCCCCATTTCAGAAGAAGTTTGTCTGGTTCAGTGCCCACACAATTCCTACAGTATTGATCCCTTTATGTATACAAAGAGAATGCTACAGCAGAAACAATTCCCACCGCTGAGGTTTCTACTCCACCACATGTCTGCAACCATCTCTGCTCCTTGCCCCGGGCAAAGCACGATCCTGATTTAAAGGGTTATAGTTAGCCCTTATGAGGATTATGACAGATACTGATCATCTCCCATTACAGCCATGGAATCTTTAGCTTTTTAATGTAGATGAAGAGGGAAAATCAAAGGTTGGCTATGCCTGCATTGTGCAGCCCTGTGTTATTTCGGATTCCCAATTCATCAGATTATATGTATTTTGTATCCAGGATAACCTGCCCTTTTGTTCTTCCCAGGAGGTTTTATAAAGACATGCCCCAGAACGCTCTTGAGAAGAAATCCAACTTTGAATTTTTAGAGTAAGTAAAGAACCAAAACCATTTTCCTGTACACAAATTTCAGTTATTTTTACTTTGTGGGGCATAGAAATCTCCTCCTCTTTCAGCCCTATCAATGAAAACTACAAAGGGGAGCTAAAAATTATGTTTTTGCTGAACGAAAGATAATATTCTAATCATATCATTGTAAGCAACTTCTCGATGGTTTCATAGTTATGTACGAATGTCATGGTTCTATCTGTCATCTAATATTCTCTGGACCTGACTTTTGATACACTGTAGCAGAAGTCATCGCTTCTGCAAATTATAATTTGTGTGTATATTAGAACGTTGCTAAGAATAGTCATTTCTTGGTGTGTGGTCTGTTATTCTGGTGTGTGGTTTGTCCATGGGACTCTCTCCTCACATTCTGTAAGCGAGTGACCTCCTATCTTTATTGTAAGTGGCCTGATGTACATATCAGCCTCTATTTATATTTAGAAGCTCTCTGAGCCAGTTCCTTTGGTTTGGTATATCCTTTATTGTGCAATTTTTATCATTTTCAGATAGTTGTTTATGAAATATCTACCCAAGGTTAATTTAAGGGTAGGCTGAAGGCATCTCAGGGGCATCTAAAGGATAGGACAATTAAAATATAATGGTTCAAGCCTTTTGGCACTGTAGGCACTGGCTGACTTCTTCTGGAACCAGTTGGTTGCACCAGAGTAATCACATTTATCAATATTCTACTGGTGGAACCAGCTTAGTCCTTCAATATGTCTGGGTCTTGAGTTCAATGAGTTTTAGGTCTAACCGTTCTCCATGTGTTTTTGCAGGAAGGAAGTGGGACTGGATTTATTTTTCCCCAAACAGATGCAGGAGAGTTTGAAGGTGAGAACTTTTTGTATTCCAAAATGTTGTACTTGGCTTTAAATGGGAAAATATAGATTTGAGTGGCCCTATTTGTCATTGTATGTCCGTCAACGACTAAACTGAATCATAGGAATTTACATGTTCAGATATGAGTAAAAGCAAAGAAATAGTGGATGAGATTTTCATTTATTTTAAAAATGTTCTTGTCTTGTCAGATTTTGAGCAAGAAAAATGTTGAATCTTTCGCTTGAATTCTTTTGAGCATGCATGTCTTTTTAGAGAATTGCCCGCAGATAGAGCAATTTGAGAAATCTGGACAATCCTTCAGCGTTCTCGATTAAGTGGAGCAATTGTAAGATTTCCATTCAAACCTGCTGATCATCATCATTTAGTCTGTCACTTGGGAAAGGACAGAAGGAGAGAGGTCAAGAGTAGACATGTAGATCTGATGATCTACTGAATATGTTCTCCTAGAGAAGTTGTATAGAGGGAGAACAGCAGAGGGCCTAAGACAGAGCCTTGAGGAATTCCAACAGAGAGAGAGTCAACGAGGTATAGGCAAAATAAGGACAAACAATTTAAAAGGAACGATTTGAAAGATAAGATGAATGAGCAGTGTAACCAGTGTCAACGAGGAGTGGGTGGTCAACTGTGTCAAATGTTGCAGAGCTCTAAAAGAACTCTACAATTTAGTTTTCCTCAATTGCAGAAAAAATGCTGCACATTTATGAAAAACTTAAAAAACACGAAAAAAAAAAACACAACAATAAAATCTCCTTGAAAACTCACATTATTTCATTCACTTACTGTATATAAACGGAACAAATCTTTGGAGCAAATGTAATTATAACTTTTTCAACTGACAAATCTCTAAAATTTGAGTAAGGAAATTCTGAATTTGTGATTTCTTTGGTTGTGTATTTATGAAATCATGCCAAAAACTTGAGTTTTAATTTTAACAGAGACCCCCTAAATTTTCTATGAGGATAGAACTGTTCCAGTTTATTGGGGGGGAGGGGGAAACAGGCATGTCCTACTGGAAGGTGTCACAGTAAATCAGGCCAGGGCTGTGCAAATCATGTCACAGAATCTCATAAATCACCCCTATATAGAAAACATTGAATCCAGAAAAAAAAAATCGAAATTTTTAATTGCAATATTGCAAGCTTACATTAATTAATATATAACGTAAATCATTTTTATTTTCAAATGCATGTTTTTTTAATAGGACTTTACAAGGCTACAACAACAAATAAATATATTCATTCATTAATCAATTCATTCATTAATCAAGCTTCAACAAGTTTCCGTTGAATTCAGATGGAAAAATGTTAGTGCTAGACTAAAAAGGGAATCAAAATAGTAAAAATGTTTTGTAATTTTGTACAATCAATAAATAATATAGATCATTTTTAAAACATTTGAATTCAATTTCCAGGGATTCCACAAAACAGAATTCAACAAGTAGGGATGTTTTTTTAGCATGTTTCCCTTATTTTTTTCTAATTTATTATTTATTTAAAATGTAATTTTTTTCTTCCTCCCTTTGCAAATAGAATGCACTGAATCCACTTTTTGGGATTCGGTTGAACCCACAAAACTTTTGTGAAAGATTCGGTCACCGAATCCAAATCCTAATTTTCATATGCAAATGAAGGTTGGGAATGGAAAAGGACAAAAAATATTTTTTTTACTTTTGTGATAAAAAATTGGCCCAAATTTGCATATGCCAATTAGGATTAAGATCAGCCGGGGCTGAATCCTGATCCGAACCCGGTGCCTCCCTATTAGAAGATAACAGATCAGGTCTGAGAAGTGATATTTTTCTGCCAAAAAAGGGAAATCAAATTTCTAAATAATGATTGAAAACAAAAGTTGAAGCATGAAATAAAGACATTCATAGTGAAAGCACTTCTTCAGGGGCGTAACTCCAGTGGAAGCAGACCCTGCGGCTGCAGAGGGCCCTCATTTATATACAATTTCAAAAAATATTGGTAAAACTGGTCAACCTCTAGACATTTTTGATATATAATTTGCTGTGAGGCCCAGTAATATCTAGTTATGCCGCTGCACTTCTTTGTGGTTTTTTTGGTCAAATCAAGCTTTGGGAAATTTCCCTAATTCAGCATTTAGTATGACGCTGTTTCAGTGGCACCATGGAATTCCCCATTTCACGTTAAAGAAGGGGCTTATCTGCGCCCCGGGGCAGGTTTAGTTTAGTAAACCACAAACATGACCCTGAGTCAGAAGTGAAAGAGAAAGCAGAAGATGTGACCCTTCAGTACAGGACGGATAATCCCATTTCAGTGGGTTCAGGCTCGACGGGGAAGGTCTTGCAGTTGCACATTGATACTTGCCTTCCTGTAATACTCAAGTGACAGCTGAAATCTGTATTTGTTCCCCTACTGGTTATTATTATAAATAGGGATGCACCGAATCCAGGATTCGGTTCAGGATTCGTCCAGGATTCGGCCTTTTTCAGCAGGATTCGGATTCGGCCAAATCCTTCTGCATGGCCGAACCGAATCCTAATTTGCATATGCAAATTAGGGGCAGGGAGGGAAATTGCGTGACTTTTTGTCACAAAACAAGGAAGTAAAAAATGTTTTCCCTTCCCACCCCTAATTTGCATATGCAAATTAGGGTTCGGATTCGGTTCGGTATTCGGCCGAATCCTTCGTGAAGGATTCGGGGGTTCGGCCGAATCCAAAAAAGTGGATTCGGTGCATCCCTAATTATAAACATTGCTCAAGGGAAATCTCAGTAACCATTCCTTGTGATTGGAGGAAAGGAAATTTGAGCATCAGGAAAGGACGGGGCTTTGAATGACAGGGCCAATCATTTCCTGTGCTGACGGTAGTGATGATGATAACGAAGGTTTCTGTGGATACAATTTAAATAGGTTTTTTGGCACAGACTTTGCCCAAGGTAAATCACCCACATCCATACTGGCTCCGTAATCATCCGATTCTTCACTCTGGCAGTTTGGTTGGCTCATATCTCATTGGCTGCCCCTATAATTATAATTCAGGCCCCAGAGAGGTTCAACTTCATCAGTTTATGTGTTTATTTTATCAGATTTATTTACTGTGTTACATTAGGAATGGGATTGGAAGGGAATGACTGGCGTCTCACGCTGTTTTGCATTTCTTGCAGCCCAAGCAATTCCGCAAGATGATCCAGCAGACATTCCAGCAATACGGATCCCTCAAGGAAGAGGAATGTATCACGCGCTTTATGAACACCCTCTCCACCTTCACCTCCATCGATCAGGAAACCTACAGATGTGAATTAGCAGTGGGTCCTGTTTCAGTTATTCTTCTCTTGAAATGTTGTTTTACTTACCTGTCCACCGAGCATGATAGAGCACTTCTTCTAAAGCAGCAGTCCTGTCCTGCTTTATGGCAGCTGAGATTCTAGCTATCTGTATAACAGAACATTCTGTCCCAGTGGCTGCACAGATCCTATCTGATCCCCATTGTAAGCAGCAGTCCTGTCCTGCTTTATGGCAGCTGAGATTCTAGCTATCTGTATAACAGAACATTCTGTCCCAGTGGCTGCACAGATCCTATCTGATCCCCATTGTAAGCAGCAGTCCTGTCCTGCTTTATGGCAGCTGAGATTCTAGCTATCTGTATAACAGAACATTCTGTCCCAGTGGCTGCACAGATCCTATCTGATCCCCATTGTAAGCAGCAGTCCTGTCCTGCTTTATGGCAGCTGAGATTCTAGCTATCTGTATAACAGAACATTCTGTCCCAGTGGCTGCACAGATCCTATCTGATCCCCATTGTAAGCAGCAGTCCTGTCCTGCTTTATGGCAGCTGAGATTCTAGCTATCTGTATAACAGAACATTCTGTCCCAGTGGCTGCACAGATCCTATCTGATCCCCATTGTAAGCAGCAGTCCTGTCCTGCTTTATGGCAGCTGAGATTCTAGCTATCTGTATAACAGAACATTCTGTCCCAGTGGCTGCACAGATCCTATCTGATCCCCATTGTAAGCAGCAGTCCTGTCCTGCTTTATGGCAGCTGAGATTCTAGCTATCTGTATAACAGAACATTCTGTCCCAGTGGCTGCACAGATCCTATCTGATCCCCATTGTAAGCAGCAGTCCTGTCCTGCTTTATGGCAGCTGAGATTCTAGCTATCTGTATAACAGAACATTCTGTCCCAGTGGCTGCACAGATCCTATCTGATCCCCATTGTAAGCAGCAGTCCTGTCCTGCTTTATGGCAGCTGAGATTCTAGCTATCTGTATAACAGAACATTCTGTTCCAGTGGCTGCACAGATCCTATCTGATCCCCATTGTAAGCAGCAGTCCTGTCCTGCTTTATGGCAGCTGAGATTCTAGCTATCTGTATAACAGAGCATTCTGTCCCAGTGGCTGCACAGATCCTATCTGATCCCCATTGTAAGCAGCAGTCCTGTCCTGCTTTATGGCAGCTGAGATTCTAGCTATCTGTATAACAGAACATTCTGTCCCAGTGGCTGCACAGATCCTATCTGATCCCCATTGTAAGCAACAGTCCTGTCCTGCTTTATGGCAGCTGAGATTCTAGCTATCTGTATAACAGAACATTCTGTCCCAGTGGCTGCACAGATCCTATCTGATCCCCATTGTAAGCAACAGTCCTGTCCTGCTTTATGGCAGCTGAGATTCTAGCTATCTGTATAACAGAACATTCTGTCCCAGTGGCTGCACAGATCCTATCTGATCCCCATTGTAAGCAGCAGTCCTGTCCTGCTTTATGGCAGCTGAGATTCTAGTTATCTGTATAACAGAGCATTCTGTCCCAGTGGCTGCACAGATCCTATCTGATCCCCATTGTAAGCAGCAGTCCTGTCCTGCTTTATGGCAGCTGAGATTCTAGCTATCTGTATAACAGAACATTCTGTCCCAGTGGCTGCACAGATCCTATCTGATCCCCATTGTAAGCAACAGTCCTGTCCTGCTTTATGGCAGCTGAGATTCTAGCTATCTGTATAACAGAACATTCTGTCCCAGTGGCTGCACAGATCCTATCTGATCCCCATTGTAAGCAACAGTCCTGTCCTGCTTTATGGCAGCTGAGATTCTAGCTATCTGTATAACAGAACATTCTGTCCCAGTGGCTGCACAGATCCTATCTGATCCCCATTGTAAGCAGCAGTCCTGTCCTGCTTTATGGCAGCTGAGATTCTAGCTATCTGTATAACAGAACATTCCGTCCCAGTGGCTGCACAGATCTTATCTGATAATGACCTTGAATTATCTTCTCTCAGCAAGGATGGAGCATCACCGTTGACTTGGTTATAGGCCCCAAAGGCATTAGGCAACTGAATACCAAGGACTCCAAGGTAAGAAGCCACTTTTAATTCTGTATATCCGTGTGTTTCTCATGAACCAACCTGGGAGTGAGTTACAGAGTGTTCCATTCTATTCCCACAGCCGACTTGCTTTGCCGAATTCAAGCAGATAAAGTCCATCAAGTGCTCGTTGTTAGAAGATGGCCGGTCCTTGTTGTTATTAGGAATATCGGGCGCCCCACAGGTAGACATAGTGGCAGTTACATTGTATCATGTGAAGCTCATTAACTGTTTAATGAACATATTTCCTATTTCCCATTCCCAGCCTTTAGCCATAAAAACGTTGTCGATGGCTGTGGTGGAAAACATGGCCGACCTGATCGATGGTTACTGCCGACTGCAAAACGAGTCGAAGAAGTCGCTCATTGTCAACCCCAAGAAAGGTGAAAAACCGGCTGGAAGTGGCACATAGAACTGTATTGAGGTGCAACTCCCAGCACCTGCACCTGGACTTAGCCCATTTTTAAACCCTAATTTTACTGTTTGTTTTCTCCCACCATAGATAATGAGAAAAGGATCAGTCTGCCTCAGATTCCAACAGAGTAAGTGCAACATTCTTACCCTTATTGCCCTTCTTGTAACCCTTATTCTAAAGGCTCCTGTTTGCTCTACCAGTGCTGATCTTCTCCAATCAGACTCCATTTCTTGTACTTTACATATCTGCTTTGTCCCTAGTGATCTCACCCATGAATGGAGCCTGGGCAGCTAGTTAGATCGGCTTTACATGTACACAATAGAAAGAGATGCTTGTCCAGAGAGCTTATAGTCAATTACTCTTGCCACTTTGCAGTCAGAGTCAGTTCATTCATCCCCAGCCTCACTAAATTCTTTTCTGCCCTTGGTTTAGCTGTAACTCAGCTTCATTAAGAAGCAGCCCACAAACTGTACACGAAAAGGGGCTCAGACCTAATCTTTGCCCTTCCCACATCGCCTGCTTTTAGGGCATCCGGAATCAATAATTGTATGAATCATTCGTATCAGCTGGCGCCGCTGAGAGGAGACCCTGACATTAGGTGATGTGTGGGCTACAGAAGAGAAGAACTGATGCAGTAAGGCGCTAGTCAGGGATCATCCTCTAGATGGCAGTGCAGGCAAGGGAAATCTGCTGGTGAATATAATGGACATATAAAAATACAGGATCCTAGGACTTTCGGAGTCCTGATGTAGGCTGTGATTTTGATTACAGACCCAATCACCTATAGGCCAATGCTGGATCTTTCTATTCTACTCATCTGTGGATCAGTCCCCCCAAACACCAGGGATCACTGACACTCACTTTTTTGTCCTTTAGGGAAGTACAAGTGCGGCGATCCAGGCTAACAGAGGGGAACAGCATGGGTGAGTATGTCTTCTTCTTCTTCATCATCATCATCATCATCATCATCATCATCATCATCATCATCATCATCATCATCACATATTACCAGTAAAACACCTGCCAAGGCTGGGGCCAGTATTACAAATTTACCGGCAATGTAGCTTCCGGTAAATTTGTAATACCCCTCACAAAAGCCCTTGGCCAGCCCTCTAGGATTTCTCTGTACAGACTATGAGCAAACTTAGGGGATTGTTCCTGCTGAATTGTGCTTAGTACAGGGAATACCTATACTGCCATAGTTTTATGGGATCTCTCTGTATAGACTATGAACAAACTTAGGGACTGTTCCTGCTGAATTGTGCTTAGTACAGGGAATACCTATGCTGCCATAGTTTTATGGGATCTCTCTGTACAGACTATGAGCAAACTTAGGGGACTGTTCCTGCTGAATTGTGCTTAGTACAGGGAATACCTATGCTGCCATAGTTTTATGGGATCTCTCTGTACAGACTATGAGCAAACTTAGGGACTGTTCCTGCTGAATTGTGCTTAGTACAGGGAATACCTATGCTGCCATAGTTTTATGGGATCTCTCTGTACAGACTATGAACAAACTTAGGGGACTGTTCCTGCTGAATTGTGCTTAGTACAGGGAATACCTATGCTGCCATACTTTTATGGGATCTCTCTGTACAGACTATGAGCAAACTTAGGGGACTGTTCCTGCTGAATTGTGCTTAGTACAGGGAATACCTATGCTGCCATAGTTTTATGGGATCTCTCTGTACAGACTATGAACAAACTTAGGGGACTGTTCCTGCTGAATTGTGCTTAGTACAGGGAATACCTATGCTGCCATACTTTTATGGGATCTCTCTGTACAGACTATGAGCAAACTTAGGGGACTGTTCCTGCTGAATTGTGCTTAGTACAGGGAATACCTATGCTGCCATAGTTTTATGGGATCTCTCTGTACAGACTATGAGCAAACTTAGGGACTGTTCCTGCTGAATTGTGCTTAGTACAGGGAATACCTATGCTGCCATAGTTTTATGGGATCTCTCTGTACAGACTATGAACAAACTTAGGGGACTGTTCCTGCTGAATTGTGCTTAGTACAGGGAATACCTATGCTGCCATACTTTTATGGGATCTCTCTGTACAGACTATGAGCAAACTTAGGGACTGTTCCTGCTGAATTGTGCTTAGTACAGGGAATACCTATGCTATGGTATCCATCTGTCATCCAATATATTTTTCAGTGCCCTAATGTTGGATGGTGCATAGTAGAGAAATAATTAGTAGAGACACTGATCTGACTATACACATTGTATTCTAGAGTCTGACATTTACGCGGAGATTACAGAGGAGGAGACAAAGCTTACAAGTAGGTGCCTGTTTCTTTAAATCAAATGTGGTGCATCATGGGATCAAATCAATCTCTACTCATCAGGTATTAGTTGTGCATAGTGGCAACTCCCGCAGCCCCAGTGGCGTAACTACCGGGGGAGCAGGGGGTGCGATTGGGCCAGGGCCCGCACCCCCTCAGGGCCCCCCGGCAGCTCACGCGCCACTTATTCCGGCCAGTTCCAGGTGTACGGAGGGGGGCGGGGGCCCGGCTGCGCGTCCTGCGCCAGGGCCCGCCCCCCTCTAGTTACGTTGCTGCGCAGCCCTTGTATATCTCATATTTCATATTTCACTTTATTTGGGCCAAACTGAGATCTACCCCTTTGTTGAAGTGATAGAAGAATATGGCTGTTTTGTTTCCCCTCCTGGGCTGTTCCTGCCTATATGTAGGTTGGTGAGGTGATTTGCTGTGGCCCGTCAGTATCTCAGGTTCAGAATGAAGATAAAATCCTATATGTACATTGGGGATGTGCAGCTTTTAGCACTTGAACAGCCGTGGGGGCTGCTGGGAGTTGTAGTAGAACAACAGCTGTAGGGCCACAGTGTGATCAGCACCAGCCTATCATTTGATTTATTCACAGATAACCGTTTCACCATCAGTCGCAGTGACGTTTCGCTGGGGAGGATCCTGGGTGAAGGCTTTTTCGGGGAAGTGTACGACGGCGTCTTTTTGAAACCGGTAACGAATCACATGACCAGCGGGGGATATAAGGAGAAAGATTACAGCCATATTCCACCAAGGCCAGTGGAGTAACTAGAGTTTAATGGACCCCACAGTAAATTCATTGTAGGGCCCCAAATATATCCAGAGGTTGTTCTACCAATAGATATTGAAATTGCTCATTATTTGGATCTCGTGGGGCCCCCTATACCCCCCTGTAGTTACTTTCCTGACCAAGGCTGTTACTGTAGATACGAAGATGAAGAAGAGCCAATAGACACAATGTAGAATAAAGGGGCAGATTATGCAGAGTAACAGCAGGGGGCAGTGTTCTCCAGACATCAGGGAGGAGTCAGCATTAGTATAGAATACAGGCCACACCCACTTACCCATCATTTTATCTGTATGGGCTATATATGGGGTGGGTTTCTTTATTAGGGGGCTAAACATTGTACATGGGGTTCCCTCTGCAGAGGGGTGAGAAGATCAATGTGGCAGTGAAGACCTGCAAGAACGACTGCGCCGCCGACGTCAAGGAGAAGTTCATGAGCGAAGCGTGTAAGTGGACTACCAAAGCAGTTTATTGCCAATAGATATAGTACAAGCTATAACACTATATTTATTCTGTAGAATGTGTTATCATACAGCTCTAGAAGCTCTCTGTTTGTTTAGGATAGCAGCTGCCATATTAGCTTGGTGTGACATCACTTCCTGCCTGAGTCTCTCCCTGCTCACTCATAGCTCTGGGCTCAGATTACAGCAGGGAGGGGGGAGAGTGAGAGAGGAGCAAACTGAGCATGCTCAAGCCCTAGCCCTGGAGGTTTAAGCTGAAAACAGTTAGTCTGATACAGAAGCCCATGAGTACACAATAGAAGGAAAGAAATGTGATGTTTCTTTTGACAGAGGACTCAGAGCAGCATTACTTTGAGGGGTTACTGGTGTATTTATATAGATCTTTCTGATAAAGCTTATTTACTTTTAGCCTTTCCTTCTCCTTTAACACTTGATCACTCATTTAACTACAGGTAGGGGGGCAAGTGCTGGGGCCCTTATAGCCCATTTGCTCCCCTGCCGATAGTAAGTGCTACTGTACTCAGTGCCTTGTGGCATACGGAAGCCCTGGAATCCAATATTAATGGAAGCTGTAACTCTAATATACACAAATACACGGGTTTATTGTGCATGCCGAGCGGCAGCACCTCGATGGCCAAGGAATGAAGGAGGGGCCATCGTTCTCCCAATAATAATGATTACAATATATTCTGCTGAGTGGACTTCCTTATTATTAAACCCAAGGATTGGATTAAAACCAAGGTCATAAGCCTAAATACATTTCTAAGTCTTAAAAAAATAAGAGGGACAGGGGACAGGCCAAATTAGGGTCAGTCCAGTAATTAATATGAACCAATCAGCAGCCAGCTTGTACAAATCTGGAATGGTTAATTGTGACTCATAGCAATGAATCAGCAGTTACAGTACAGGTATGGGAACTGTTATCTGGAAATCCGTTATCCAGAAAGCTCCAATTTACGTAACGGTTGTCTCCCATGGACACCATTTTATCCAAATAATCGAAATTTTTAAAAATGAATTCCTTTTTCCCTATAGTAATGATAATAGTAAAACAGTAGCTTATACTTGATCCCAACTAAGATATAATTAATCCTTATTGGAGTCAAAACCAGCCTATTAGGTTTATTTCATGTTTATATGATTTTCTAGTAGATTTAAGGTATGAAGATCCAAATTATGGAAAGATCCATAATCCGGAAAACCCCAGGTCCCGAGCATTCTGGATAACAGGTCCCATACTTGTATCAGAAACAAACATTCATTGGTTGCTGTGGGTTACTAGACTATGGCAAGTTTTGCTCATGAAACTCTACTGCTGCAGAACCAGTAAAGAATCAGTACTCAGTACCACTTTCCCAGATGCTTCATATTGGCAGTGTTTGTTATATCATCCATTAACATGGGGATCCCATGCAACCCCCCATCTGCTTCTCTTTAGATCTGATGAGGAATTTGGACCACCCACATATAGTCAAGCTTATTGGCATTATTGAAGAAGACCCAATATGGATTGTGATGGAGCTGTACCCGTACGGAGAGGTAATGCCTCAGTCACTTTTGATTTTGGGAACATTGTTCTTTTAATCTGATATATATGGGCAATTTTTTAGGCACTTATCTGTTGGGGGTACAGTCTTAGGAAATATGTGCGAAAAGTTATCTGAGGTTTCTCATTTTATTCCTAAGCAGAAGAACATCAGCTTCTTTCTTTCTCCTGACAACTTCCTTGACTACTTGGTGGTCAGACTGGTGGGAAAATGACCAGCAGGTGGCGCTGTTGTAACAAAATTCATTCATATTAACACTACATGTATCCCTTAATATCTTGCAATTAAAAGAAAATAAATAATGAATGTACATTGTAGAAGTGCTTAGAATAGCCCCCTCATCAATTTGCCCTTTAAGGGGTAATTTAAGACCCCTTAATTCTTACTTACAGAGAACTTGCACTGAACCCCAAATGAGAACTCTAGCACAGCTTCGGCAGGGCTTTACTCATGCAGAATTTGGCTATGAACCTTTATTTTCCCTGCAGGTCACAACAATCAAGTAGGACTGGGAATGGGAATATGGGGGTAATAGAAGGAAAGGGGAAACAAAACCACATACTCACTATGTGACTGGTCTTTCTGCAGCTCGGGCAGTACCTAGAGAAACATAAGAACTCCCTGCAGGTTCTCAGCCTGATCCTCTACTCACTGCAGATCTGCAAAGCCCTCGCCTATTTAGAGGGAATAAACTGCGTCCACAGGTAACTAGAACACTTGCATGGGAGGCCTTTCTTGGATTGGCCTGGGGAAATAGCTCAGCCTGACTGGGGACAAAAATTCTTTTAAAAATGTGACCCAGTTCTGGGCTTCACACCTTTCCTGTTGTCTATATCACAGGGACATTGCCGTCCGAAACATTCTGGTGGCTTCTCATGAGTGTGTGAAACTGGGAGACTTTGGCCTTTCTCGGTACCTAGAGGAAGAAGAGTATTATAAAGGTGGGTACTGCAGAACTTTGCTAACTCCATGGGATACATATATGGGGGATACTTACCCACAATTCCCCCTCTCTCCCCAGCTTCAGTCACCCGGCTCCCAATCAAGTGGATGGCTCCAGAGTCCATCAATTTCCGACGGTTTACGTCAGCCAGCGATGTCTGGATGTTTGGTGAGTGTGTTGGTTTTGGATGAATTTATGTCTCAAAGTGATAGTAGCGGAGTTAGGGGGTCTAGGCAGGGCCCCTAAACTAAGGGAAAAAATTATTGTGACCCTCTAACTGCACTTGAACTACAAATAACATGTTTGATGTTTTTTTCTGCTGGGTTTCCTTTATCTGGAAACCCATTATCCAGAAAGCTCAGAATTAGGGAAAGAGCATCTCCTATAGCAGGGGTCCCCAACCTTTTTAACCAGTAAGCCACATTCAAATGTAAAAAGAGTTGGGGAGCAACACAAGCATGAAAAGGTCCCTTGGGGTGCCAAACAAGTACTGTGATTGGTTATTTGGTAGCCCCTATGTGGACTGGCAGCCTACAAGAGGCTCTCCCTGGCACTTTACTTAGTTTTTATGCAATTAAAATTAGCTTTCAAGCTTGAAATTCAAAAATAAGCACCTGCTTTAAATACCCTGAGAGTAACATCCAAGGGGTTGGATCACAAACTACTGGTTGGGGATCACTGTCCTATAGAGTCCATTGAGCAAATTATTTTTTTTCAGTGATTTCCTTTTTCTCAGTTAAACAGTATCTTGTACTGAATCCAAAATCTCAACTCAACCCTTACTCAAGCTAGTAAGAGCAGACCACTGTTCTTACTAGGTCACCCTCTATATCTACATCTTCTAAATGATTCAGTTGCCTTGGGGTTTAAAAGGCCTCCACTGCCTCCATAGAGTCCAAACCAGATACCTCCCCATTTATAGACTAGGGAACAGGAACTACAGTATATATCTGTCCCCCAGGCCATTGGTAACACCTACTCACAGTAGGGATGGTTAACACTTTACATACCCTGCAATCTGCCCAATATTGACCAGATATCTGTTGGCCAGCTTAGAAAATCCTTTTGGGCAAGGACTGCATTGACTGGCTTTATGTGAGTGGCTTGCTTCAGGCTAATGGCATGCAGTGTATTAATGTTGGTAGAAAATGCCCAAAATTTCTAGTGCCACTGCCTGCTATTGGGAAGCAATTTTGGGCATCTCTTTGCCGGTTGACTTACTCCTACTTACATGATATGCAATCATTATATGCACCCAAAAGTATTTATCTCCATACTTACAAATACGGGAACAAGGAGACATTTCTGACACATGCTTGTTCGTTGTTGGGGTATTTCATATGAACGTCCCCATGTGTTTCTTCCAGGGGTCTGCATGTGGGAGATACTCTCATTTGGAAAGCAGCCATTTTTCTGGCTAGAGAACAAAGACGTGATCAGCGTCATCGAGAAAGGAGATCGTCTTCCCAAACCCGAAACGTGCCCGCCAACCCTCTACACCCTGATGACGAGATGTTGGACTTATGACCCTTTTGAGAGGCCCAAATTTACTGAGCTTGTTTGCAGCCTGAGGTAAAGCGGATTTCTTTGTGTATTATAGAGTAGATAATCCTACCACTGTTGCTTCCAACTACAGATGGAGCCAACGGTGCTTTATGGGGAATGTAGTCAACCCTGAGTTGCTGGGAGTTCCAACGTTCCCTCAGCTGGTTGCGCTAAGACATGCAGCTGTCTTGCGTCCAATGAGCTAGAAGCGAATGAATTGGTGAATTTTGAGCAATTGTGGTGCAAACTATTTAAAGGGTGCCCACCACAGTCAATTTGCACATGGCACTTGCTTCTTCAATGAGCCTTGTTCTTCACCTTTCTAACACAATTAAACTCCTACAAGTATCTAAGAGTATCACACCAGCTCTTGAATAATTATGGTTATTTATGAAGCTCCCGCTGCCAAGAACAGTGTGATTTATATGGTAAATTGCCTTTAATTTATCAGCATAATTCTCTTGACAGCCATAGACTTCAGCTCTACAATGAAGTCCCCTCGTGCATAAATCCCGGCTCTATAAATCACTGAGGAAAGTGAGTGATGGCTATTGCCGCCCAAGCTAATAAAGTTATATTTTAAGATCTGAAACTCATTTCCTAGAGTAGCTTTCAAGTTTACTTTACATGAGTGCCACCAGCAGGACCTCCTGAACCTCACGACCCGCAGGCCAATGTAGACTGCTCGCCATGATTAATGGTCCCACTGACGTGATCGATGGATTGAATGACATCCTCTGAGCTCTTCTGCGAGCCACACGCTAGCTCTGCTTTTATGTTGCCAAATGTATTCTCTATATGTATGATTAACAGACAATGAAATATTAATCTGCATTGTACACAAGCCTCATACTCACCCCAGCAAGCTATATAAAGAGTACCAACACCCTGGGGCAGTCAAACCGTATTTTGGGTTTGTCTTTCAGCAATTTCTCTTTTTTTTAATATAATAAAGGTTTTTTTTCATAGACTGCATTAGAATCACATCATAGAATCTATGCTGCCCTAAAATAATTCTGATGTTGACATGACCCCATCGTGCTCTGCTTTGGTTAGGAGCAAGCTTCTCTAGTTGTGACCTGGCTCAATGTGTGTCGGTGCCATCAAAAGAAGGGTCAATTCAATAATCAAGAAAAGAAGTGTCTCAAATTAGCCATATTTTACCCTAAAGAGAGTCCAAAGGGGTGGTCCTTAGACTTTTCTAGTTAAAGCCCTCCTGTTATGGCTAGTTAACAAGGAATCCCAGGGAGACTGCTGGTATGAGTACCTTTCGGTGTACAAGGTCACCCTTGACAAAGCAGGTCTTCACCGACACCCTTTTGGGGCCCCAGAACTTTGTGCGGCTGGATCGGCAGGGAACCTGAGCACTTCAGATATATACGCGGTAAAGACAAGAAGTAGGCAAAAACATAGTCAAGGCCAGGCAGGAATCCGGACAAGTGGCAAGGATCAAGGTCAATAAACAGGAGTCAGAAACTGGAACACCAATCAAAACAAGACTTAGGCAGGAACTGATTAAACAGAAGCCATCTTGGGCAAGGAGGAGTAGGAAAGGGAGCTACTGTATTTAAAGGGCAAGGAACCAATAGGAAGGGGCAAAGCCTGATAGACAAGGAAGGGAACCAATGAGAACACAGTTACAATGATAACAAACTGGGCACTCTCTAATGATGTCACCATGTCCTGGCGCTGCACCGTGATGTGGCGTCCAACCGTGGGTGCAGCGAATCCCTTCGGAAGTGAGTGTGCCGGAAGCGCCTTTCCCTGCACCCGTCAGTTGGGGCGGGTTCAACCTCCTTAAAGGTCCAAACTTCGGTCAAGTTCTCCCTTAGCCCAGAACAAGATTACAGATATAGACAAATATAGATCTATCAGTAATTCAATCACAGTTCCAAGCAGTGCCATAACTAGTTGGCACCAGGCTTCCCATATTTTTCGAAGGTTCCTGGCACACGGAAATACCGTCTCACCCACTCACCATCAGCACCCCCACCTGCCTGTGTCCCCTGCTCCTTGCCCGCAGGTAGGAGAGTGACTGGAGAGGGGGGATTTCTTTAAAACTGTCAACAGGGCCCTCTGCTTTCCCTATACTTATTCCAATGGTTCTAAAAATATCGAGGATAGCAGTATTTTTTCACCCCATTCCTCACCCGAAATGACCCTCAAGATGGCATTTCATTTGTATGTAGGAGAGCAAATGCCCATTTTCCCAAATGTATCCACTAACTGGCATTCTGACTGAACCCATCCACCCCCTCCACTGCTTCCAGCCCTGATAGCCCACAGTTTAGGAAACACTGGGTAAAACAGACAATTCAAGAATTGGATATGGCGTGAATTGGTGTCAAGCTGAATTACACAAAATACACACTTTTTATACTGCAAGTGGCTACACTACAGCTGATACTCAGTACTAACACACAGATGCGAGGCCCTCATAGAGCCACATAGACGAGGGATTAACTGCTTGCAATTCAGTCTGTAATCAGCCAATCACAATACGATATCTGGAGAAATGTCCAAGGAGATTGGTTTGACATCCAACAAAGGCCACAATCTTGAAATGAACCATTCTGTGTGTGACTATAGTGCTGAACTGATATATTTCTGGAACACTCCATGATTTTGGCTGTAACTGTGATGGCTTGGCAAGTTTAAGTGTCTGCAACTGGATTCTGAACTGCCACGGCACAGATGGATGGTTCCTGCCCGATCCAAACCAATTTCTGCCACTGAAGGTGATTCTGATGTTCCGCATTAATCTGGCAGTTTAAACGGGAAGTTTATTTTTAGCATCATATTGGCATTTATATGTTTTTATTTTTAGTTATTTGCAGATATTTCTAATGATAAAAATCGATTTATAAGATAAATATTTACTACTACTACCTGGGCATTTCATCATGAATTACTCATTACTGTTTGCTAATGTATCAAGTGAAAAAAATTGGTCACAACTGCTGGCAACTGCCAGTTATATTGCAACTCTTTCTCCCAGGTGGGTGTTGGAGGAAGGGTTAATCACACTGTATCCCACCACAAACCAGACCTTTCAAATAACTTGCCAGAAAGTGGTTCTTTAAAAACAAATGTAAGTCTTTATCGGGCAGATGTTACACAATTTGTTGGTGGGCGCTGGTTCACATGGTACAAGATCATCAATCCGTAAGGGTTGTTACTCACTCAATCACAGCTGTAGCAACACCCAGGGGTAGCATTGTTGGCCTTGGTTTAAACCCCAGTGCTAAACAGAGCTTAGACGGGTCCCACACTCCAAATTCCTGAGCCTGACCACTTGCATCCCTATACTGGCATCATTGATACTGCAGGGTACTTATATAACTGATTTCATTGTTGGAGCTTTAGGCTGCTCTCCTAACTACCCTGAGCTTCTCACTCCTAAATTCCTCTATTATAAAAATATGTTAGCACATACTTTTACTGGAACCTACATCAGTCCCTGGCCCTCCAGTACCACACCACCTCCTCCAGCAAGTAGCAACCAAAAGAGGCGGAGCACACCTTTCCAACTATAATAAAGGCCCTAGCTGGCGAAACCCCTGATTGGTTTTAAAGGAATTAAAGGTTAGCAAAGCCTTTATCCTGCTACAAGTGTATGGACACCTTGGAGACACCAGTTCCAAATGATTGTAATTTAAGGTAAAGTTGTGGAAACGTGTACCTAGGCAGTCAGCAGTAAATCACTGTTATAATAAATGAACAGATTACATTATGGCTGATGAAGTTATTTTCAAATGTCACAAGGGGGTTTGATTTTATTAAAGAGCTCTTACTGTTGTTCCATTAAGCAAAATCTCTCATAAAAAGCATTTTTCATATTTTGTATCATAAATATATACATAAAGTCTAATCTGGTGTTATCCAGAGTGACCAAGCATGTCTTCTATGTCCTGATATGTTTATTTTCCTTATTTATCCCAGTGATATCTATCAGACGGAGAAAGAGATCATCAAAGATAAAGAAAGGAACAACCGCCAACGGCCTCCTAAAATCATTGAACCTCCTCCCATGCAAGAAGCTCCCCCAAAGGTAAGTCCCCCAAGATACTACAGGTCTTCCAGGCATTTAGGGGAGGTAACCAAGTTTAAAAAAAACTCTAGCAAAGTCAAAGCAACATCAAATTGAAACTGTTCAGTGGGTCCTGTTGGGCTCCACTAGTCCAAGTATATTGGCAGGCTGTACAGTGCATCATGAGGGGGCGAAAACGTTGGAATCTGTCATTTTTGCACTGATGGCAACGGTAATTATAACGAGGTGGCTGGAGTGGTGGGCCCCAACTCCCCCAGTCCGACACTGAATAGGAACATCTCAGAGTGTTCCCATGATTATTGTTATGGTAATATTATAGTAAAATGAGCAGCACCTTTACTCTGAATAGTAGCTTTACCCCAATATTTACTCCAGGTGAGACCTTGTATTCTCAGGGGGATGAGACCTCTCAATAGTGTGGAGGCAGGGTGTTGCTTAACTGTAGCTGTATGAAATGCACAATATTTGGGCACCAGTGGTTCTAGCAACTTAACCATTGAACTCATTCATAAAGAACATAATCAACATAGGAGTTCAATGAGAGAATATAGAACAGCAGTGGATAAGCATATACTCACAAGCACCAGTGGTCAGTGTAGACCCCGTAGAGTAAGAGAGAGAGAGAGAGAGAGATAATACACAGTGTAAATAGAGGTACTCCCAGCTTTCACCCTAGGTGGAGCTTCAAGGGTGTCTCTAGACCAGGGATCCCCAACATGTTTTACCTGTGAGCCACATTCAAATGTAAAAGAGGTTGGAGAGCAAAATAAGCATACAAAAAGTTCTTGGGGGTGCCAAATACAAGCTGTAACTATTGGTGGCCCCTATGTGGACTGCCAGCCTACAGGAGACTCTGTTTGGCAGTACCCCTAGTTTTTATGCAACTAAAACTTGCCTCCAAGCCTCAAATTAAAAAATAAGCCACTGCTTTGAGGCCATTGGGAGCAACATCCAAGGGGTTGGTGAGCAACATTTTGAACATGAGCCACTAGTTGGGGATCACTGACCATAGCTCTAACACGTTTGCCCCCTGGGCAAATAGTACCTGGTATCCTAATCCCACTCAAAACTCCTCGGTAGAGCCTCAGCTGCTTGGATAAATAGCCCTGACTATCTATCACTCCTAGAGTTACTTAGTTAAGTGAGTAGCTTATCACTAGCTAGACCTGACCATTTCTAGGTTCTGCTTTACCCTTCCTGCCTGCTCAGGTAAAAGGACTAACAAAATGAACCCTCAGCACCTGCATGCCCAGACCTTATACAGTGTAACACAGTGCCACCTAGTGGTGGAACCTGGGATAATTTGGGCAACGCAGGAAGTGGGGAATTACTCCCTTCCACAGACTAAGGGCCCCTTTTGTGACCAATCCTTAAATCACAAATTTGGAATACATTAATCACAGCAATATCATGCAATACACAGCAGTTCCTTTATACTTTAATTTAAAACAGATAAATGCGAGTGATGTAGCTCCAGCAAATATGCTCCTGGTCTCCCACAGCACTGAGGGATCTTTCAGAATAACAAAATGAACTGAGACATATTTCCATCTGTGCAATTTATTCTGTCCGTGACTGTAGCAGATGAGTAACAGCGGTATCTCACGCTGATCCGAGAATTAACCATGGTGTAAAAATGGCGCCTGCACTGCTTTATTTGACATCAGCTCAAATCCGGTGCAGTAATTATATAAAGCCACACAGGTACACTAAGGTGACTTTTCATTGGTCAAGTGAATAAATAGATTTTCCTTTTATTTCTTCAGCCCAACCGGCCTAAATACAAGGCAGCCGCCCCCGGAAATCTGCTGGCACCTAAACTACTGACTCAGGTAAGACAGAGAACTGGTTCCATTGGCTGTACTGATGATTTGAAAAATTTCTTTCGTTACACTTGCGGCTTCAATAATCTTGTAATCTTCATATTGTCCAATAGCAAGCCTCCTGTCATACAATATGTTTCAGTAATGGAGATCTTTGTAGGGTTGCCAACTGGCTGGCCCGTTTTCCAAATTAGGAAACTGGGCAGGATTTCTTGAGATTGACACACCCATCGGCCAAACGCCACATCATAGCCCTCCGCCACAGTCCCGCCCCTACCATGTCACGGCCCCGCCCACCAAATCACAGCCCCGCCCCTAACTGCATCATGGCCCCACCTCCCCCGAGAGTTCATCGGTGGCAACCCTAGCCCTTCTCTACCCAATCCTTCATATGAAACGTTAGCCTTTGAGTAGGATTGCCCTTACTTTTCTAATGTGAAGTCTATTTTTAACGATGATCTACATACAACTATTTCTTATGTAACCTTAACATAATAAATATCTGAATAAAAAGAATGAAACAGGAGAGTAACTCAAGGTGTTTGTTAACAGTGTCTTGAGATCTACTGATCTCCAGCTAAAGGTCTACTGGTAGATCCCCATCTACATTTTGGACACCCCCTGCTTTAGAGGGAACCAGGAAAGAAGTTTGGGTCAGGAACCTCTACTACTCTGGTTTATCCTGAAGGGATGGACCCCTAGATCAAACATAACCCCGGGCAACAATACTTGTGACATGACAATGGAGGGACCAAATCTTGTGCGTTTCTATTGGTACCACTTTGCAACACAGTTTACAGACGGGGGGTTCATCAATAAAGCTGGTGAATATTATAATGATGGTTTATAACTGATAAAACTCAGGACTATTTTGCTGAATGCTGGGTATTAATGATTAATGGAGAGGTCTAATGATTGGCTAATGATAACGGTGAAGGAGCAATGATGAAGAAAACCATTGGTTGACTGATGTCTGAATAACGATGAAGAGAAAGGTAACTGATGGACAAGGCCCACTGAACCTTGGAGTTCAAGACTGTTACCTGATACCTGATGATGGCTGAGTATTGAAGAGTATGATGGTGATGATGATGAAGAGGCAGAGAATGACCAATGATTGGCTAACTGTGATGACACATAAGGATAACGATAAAAAGTCTTGAAACATCCCATCAACTGTAAACAAACTTGATGATTTAAGCAACACGGGTGCTGTCCTCCTCATGAGGTGGTGGTGGGGGCGACAAAAAAATCTTAAAGGTGTGGTTCACCTTTAAGATAACTTTTAGTATGTTATAAAATTGCCAATTCTAAGCAACTTTTCCATTTTTTAAAAAAACATAATTTGCCTTTTTCCTTCTGATTCTTTCCAGCTTTCAAATGGGGGTCACTGACCCCATCTACAATTCACCTTTAAGTTAACTTTTAGTATGTTATATAGAATGGCTATTTTTTTTTTTAATTATTTGCCTTCTTTTTCTTCTGACTTTCCATCTAAAAAACAAATGCTCTGTAAGGCTACAAATGTATTGTTATTGTTACTTTTTATTCCTCCTCTTGAAAGTCATATAATTTATCTGGAAATGGGAAAAGCAACACAGTGGCAAAATGATCAATTGGCTGTAGAAAGCAATAACTGCAGAATAATTATACTCAGCAAGGAAAAAAAACATACAGAATGCGAATGTTTCCCAAATCCCTCTACGTTCCCTGGGAATGCCGGCCTCAGATATACTACCTGTATATTCAATAACAGAGAGTAGCGTGAGCAATGGGGCGCTTTTCATTATCTCTAAATGTCAGGAACACACAGAAGGGAGATATGGTTTCTGGCTGTAAAGTGAATTTCTGTTTAACTATGTCAAATACTAGTAAATAGCTAGTCCTTGACGTTTACTAGGTCATTCAATACTATTTGTTAGCATTTGCTTCTATGAACTGAAATTTTGCTCTGCTGGCTTATAGTAAAGGAGGAAACATCTAACTAGGTGCTATCCAACAGTCACACTCCCTTCTCAGAGACTATTATCCACTGTTATTATAGGCACCATCTCTCCCTACTATACCTGCTATCCCACAGTCACACTCCCTTCCCAGAGACTATTATCCACTGTTACTATAGGCATCATCTCTCCCTACTATACCTGATATCCCACAGTCACACTCCCTTCCCAGAGACTATTATCCACTGTTACTATAGGCACCATCTCTCCCTACTATACCTGCTATCCCACAGTCACACTCCCTTCCCAGAGACTATTATCCACTGTTACTATAGGCACCATCTCTCCCTACTATACCTGATATCCCACAGTCACACTCCCTTCCCAGAGACTATTATCCACTGTTACTATAGGCACCATCTCTCCCTACTATACCTGCTATCCCACAGTCACACTCCCTTCCCAGAGACTATTATCCCACTGTTACTATAGGCACCATCTCTCCCTACTATACCTGCTATCCCACAGTCACACTCCCTTCCCAGAGACTATTATCCACTGTTACTATAGACACCATCTCTCCCTACTATACCTGCTATCCCACAGTCACATTCCCTTCCCAGAGACCATTATCCACTGTTACTATAGGCACCATCTCTCCTTACTATACCTGCTATCCCACAGTCACACTCCCTTCCCAGAGACTATTATCCACTGTTACTATAGGCACCATCTCTCCCTACTATACCTGCTATCCCACAGTCACACTCCCTTCCCAGAGACTATTATCCACTGTTACTATAGACACCTTCTCTCCCTACTATACCTGCTATCCTACAGTCACACTCCCTTCCCAGAGACTATTATCCACTGTTACTATAGACACCATCTCTCCCTACTATACCTGCTATCCTACAGTCACACTCCCTTCCCAGAGACTATTATCCACTGTTACTATAGACACCATCTCTCCCTACTATACCTGCTATCCCACAGCCACACTCCCTTCCCAGAGACTATTATCCACTGTTACTATAGGCACCATCTCTCCCTACTATACCTGCTATCCCACAGTCACACTCCCTTCCCAGAGACTATTATCCACTGTTACTATAGGCACCATCTCTCCCTACTATACCTGCTATCCCACAGTCACACTCCCTTCCCAGAGACTATTATCCACTGTTACTATAGGTACCATCTCTCCCTACTATACCTGCTATCCCACAGTCACACTCCCTTCCCAGAGACTATTATCCCACTGTTACTATAGACACCATCTCTCCCTACTATACCTGCTATCCCACAGTCACACTCCCTTCCCAGAGACTATTATCCCACTGTTACTATAGACACCATCTCTCCCTACTATACCTGCTATCCCACAGTCACACTCCCTTCCCAGAGACTATTATCCCACTGTTACTATAGACACCATCTCTCCCTACTATACCTGCTATCCCACAGTCACACTCCCTTCCCAGAGACTATTATCCCACTGTTACTATAGACACCATCTCTCCCTACTATACCTGCTATCCCACAGTCACACTCCCTTCCCAGAGACTATTATCCCACTGTTACTATAGACACCATCTCTCCCTACTATACCTGCTATCCCACAGTCACACTCCCTTCCCAGAGACTATTATCCACTGTTACTATAGACACCATCTCTCCCTACTATACCTGCTATCCCACAGTCACATTCCCTTCCCAGAGACCATTATCCACTGTTACTATAGGCACCATCTCTCCTTACTATACCTGCTATCCCACAGTCACACTCCCTTCCCAGAGACTATTATCCACTGTTACTATAGGCACCATCTCTCCCTACTATACCTGCTATCCCACAGTCACACTCCCTTCCCAGAGACTATTATCCACTGTTACTATAGACACCTTCTCTCCCTACTATACCTGCTATCCTACAGTCACACTCCCTTCCCAGAGACTATTATCCACTGTTACTATAGACACCATCTCTCCCTACTATACCTGCTATCCTACAGTCACACTCCCTTCCCAGAGACTATTATCCACTGTTACTATAGACACCATCTCTCCCTACTATACCTGCTATCCCACAGCCACACTCCCTTCCCAGAGACTATTATCCACTGTTACTATAGGCACCATCTCTCCCTACTATACCTGCTATCCCACAGTCACACTCCCTTCCCAGAGACTATTATCCACTGTTACTATAGGCACCATCTCTCCCTACTATACCTGCTATCCCACAGTCACACTCCCTTCCCAGAGACTATTATCCACTGTTACTATAGGTACCATCTCTCCCTACTATACCTGCTATCCCACAGTCACACTCCCTTCCCAGAGACTATTATCCCACTGTTACTATAGACACCATCTCTCCCTACTATACCTGCTATCCCACAGTCACACTCCCTTCCCAGAGACTATTATCCCACTGTTACTATAGACACCATCTCTCCCTACTATACCTGCTATCCCACAGTCACACTCCCTTCCCAGAGACTATTATCCCACTGTTACTATAGACACCATCTCTCCCTACTATACCTGCTATCCCACAGTCACACTCCCTTCCCAGAGACTATTATCCCACTGTTACTATAGACACCATCTCTCCCTACTATACCTGCTATCCCACAGTCACACTCCCTTCCCAGAGACTATTATCCCACTGTTACTATAGACACCATCTCTCCCTACTATACCTGCTATCCCACAGTCACACTCCCTTCCCAGAGACTATTATCCCACTGTTACTATAGGCACCATCTCTCCCTACTATACCTGCTATCCCACAGTCACACTCCCTTCCCAGAGACTATTATCCACTGTTACTATAGGCACCATCTCTCCCTACTATACCTGCTATCCCACAGTCACACTCCCTTCCCAGAGACTATTATCCATTGTTACTAAAGACACCATCTCTCCCTACTATACTTGCTATCCCACAGTCACACTCCCTTCCCAGAGACTATTATCCACTGTTACTATAGGCACCATCTCTCCCTACTATACCTGCTATCCCACAGTCACACTCCCTTCCCAGAGACTATTATCCACTGTTACTATAGGTACCATCTCTCCCTACTATACCTGCTATCCCACAGTCACTCTCCCTTCCCAGAGACTATTATCCCACTGTTACTATAGGCACCATCTCTCCCTACTATACCTGCTATCCCACAGTCACACTCCCTTCCCAGAGACTATTATCCACTGTTACTATAGACACCATCTCTCCCTACTATACCTGCTATCCCACAGTCCCTTCTGACTGCAATGGGCTATGCCCTTGAAGAAATCACTGTAGTTATCTGGTCTAATAAACTACTATGGGCCTCTGTCCATCACTTAGGATTCAGTGGTGCTTTGGTCGCTATGATTCTATAGTCAAATAAACTGACATGTAGGTAGACAAGTAACATATTTTGAGCAGTCCTATATGGACCTACAGTATTTGCTATATTTGCTAAACCAATGTTTATCTGTTGACACTTCAATGCTGTGTTGCTTTTGTGGATAGTCCTGTTGGAGCTTCTTGTGTCCCATGTGCTTCATACAATGTGTAGTTACTTTGTTGACTGTTCACGTTGACTAGTCTTGTTGCTAATTGCTAGTCTGTGTGTGTTTTGCTTGGCTCCCTTACTGCACAGGTGCCAGAGAGTCTATGTGCAAGCTCTCCTACTCTCTGTAGTCCAACAGATTATCAGTCTCCACTGGATTCCACACACAGCCCACCTCTCCTGCGCCATAGTATCTTCAAACGGCGCAGCATGAGGGTAAGACTTGCATGCTGAGTGTCACTGATATCTGCTGGCCTCTTTCTTTATTCTGTGGTGCCATTGGCTGACATGTTATAGATCTATCTATGGATCCTTTGGTGGCATTCCTAGATGTGCCAGTCCTTGTGTTGGTGGTGGTGATGATTTATACAGTATCTCGTTTCCCACGGTGATATTGGTAGGTGGAGCTGAGCAAATTTATTTGGTGGACCACGATTAATTTCATCAAAATAGCAGTTTTCATAAAGAAATTACCTAACTGGTGAATTTGCATTAGGATAACTAACCAACTGATGTGAATCAGTCCAAAAATTTGCTCAGCTCTCAAGTTCCCACCAAGTCTGTAAAGGCATCTTTATTCCTACATACTGTCATCTCAAACCTTTGCTACATCTTCACTACTGACAACGTCTAAAGCCACCAATCAAAATAACCTATTTTCTATCTCCCCCCATTATAAGGAAGAGGACTTTGTAAAGCCAAACAGCAAAGAGGAAGCTCAGAAATTATGGGAAAAGGAACGGGATAAAATGCTACAAGTCTTAAACCGACAGCAACAACAGATGGAGGAGGACGGCAAGTGGTTAAAGCAGGAGGAGAGATCACTTGTCAATACTCTCAAGGTGAGGGGTCCAGCCATAGGTCTTCTCCAAACTGCTTCCTTGTTTTGATGGTGTAATTTACCTAAATGATTATATTAATTTATACATTGGGGAAAACTTACTGAATCAGCTTTCTTGGGATAAGTATTAAAACAAAGGTTCTCAAATTATGGAATTAAATTTCCTTGGAGCAGTGGTGGAGAGGGGGGTCATCCTGAAGGTCAAGTAGGGTAAGATCTGGAGAGAATGTCTATTTGCTCTTCTAGATATACCTGAAAGTCAGGGAAAAAATGAGGCTCAGATTAAATAAGTCCAACAACTACTGCCACTCTAAATGGAACAGGTGATCATCCAGTAGTGTTTTAGTCACACTGGTCCTACTCAGTACATTGACACAAGCAAAAGAAGAATAAATAATGTACATCGGAGCAATTGTAACTTCTATCCCAGGGCTATCTTAGCCCAGGTCCCGGAGAAAACAAACTGTCTGCTGTCCAGTTATTCATATTGACCTTTAGCTGTTAAACTACAACTCACATCAGCACCTGGATGCTTTAGGAGATGACTCACCACCATTTTTAAATATCTTGTGTTGTCCTACTGACACCATACCCTAGTGTCTGCATCTTGTCCTATTGATGCCATACTCTAGGTCTACATCTTGTCCTACCAATGCCATACTGTAGTGTCTTCTTATTGTCCTTCCGATGCCATATCCTTATGTCCTCATCATGTCCTATCGATGCCATACCTCGGTGTCTCTATCTTGTCCTACCAATGCCATACCCTAGTGTTTCCATCTTGTCCTACAACTACCATTCCCTTGTTTTTCCTTCTTGTTCTACTAATACCATATCATATCCCCATGAAGACAGCTCTGTTTTGTCCACAAGACAAGTCTGTCCCCCTGCACTGGTCCATAGCACAGGGGATTAGTTGTGATATAAGACATACAGTTATGCACCCACTTACCACTGTGTTTCTTTACCTCTAGGATTCAAAGCAAAAAGCAAATAACAACAAGCCTCCTGATGTAAGCACAAGTATGCCTGTATATACATTTGTGGGATAGAACTGTGTCTTGTGTACCTTTATATGGAATTATACATTGGCCGGACCTTCTGCAGCCTCTCTGATCCCACCCACTGCTTGAGCCACAGACTCACTGCCCCTCCCCCTCAGAATGTTCTACCCCAGACCAGTAATGTCCACTCTCTAAACTGGTGTCTTTGTCTCTTTCAGACGCTTCCAGAAAAAGAACTGGCTTACAGTAAGTAAACTTACATCATTTACCAGTTCCCACCAGCCTGAGGCCAATGGTTTGTGTTACAAATATAATCCGATTATAGTTTTAGTTAAAAAAATATATTGACCTTTTATTTCTGTTCAGACAGTGACATCAAAAGAACCCAGCAGTATTTGTTTAGGGTTTTCTGCAATGTTGGTTCTGGCTATTGAAACGACGTTGCAGAAGTCACCTCTCTCCCATCCATGCTTTCCATTGCCACTTTGCCTCGCCTGCTTCTTCACAGGTCTGATAATCTTCACTGTGCAAAAAAATATTTTCCCCTTGATATAGAAACTTGGAAGCAATATTCTATTCTCATGGATACAGCGAGAGCTGAGCTAATAGTCATCATTTCTATTCTTTTTAGCTGAATTCACAGTCCCCCCACAGAAGCCTCCCAGGTTAGGAGCACAGGTAAGGGGAAAGAATCCTTCCTCATGTCCTTTCTACTGACTTCATATTCTTGAACTTACAGTAAATGGAGAATAAAATGAACATACCTTGAATATTTCTGCACCAAAATCTGTCTGGGAACTGGCACATCAGAAATTGTCTGCCATATTGGGGAACGGACAACTGCCCTTAGTTAATTATTACAATAATTCATAATAATAAAATACCAAAATATACATACTGTATACAGTTCAGCATTATAGCAGTGTGTTTAAAAAAAGTGAATAACGCTCAAAATCCTTATAATAGGTTTTATTTTCATCCAGGCAAATGCATTGGGAACACTTCACATTCTATTTCAAAGCAAAACATTAAGAAAAATGGATCAAATGTGGGTTATTCCTTTAGGGAAAGTGAAGAAAAGGGAATATTAGGCACAGTCCCTGCATTCTTCTCATTCACTGTATAAGGTGAAACGCGTCAGCATTTTATTTTCCTTTGAATGAGGGAACTAATATTGAGTTGTGTAACAGTGTTTGTGCTGCACATCTGTGTTGTATGGACTCCACCAACTCCCAACAACCTCTTCCACAATTCCAAATGCATTTCTTGCTTTTGCCTCACACCCCATGTCACCCCCTCACAAGTTTTCTATTGGATTGGGGGGTTGGGCCCCTCCATAAGGTCAATCTTGTTGGTGTGGAACCAAGATGTTGCTCAGTTACTGGTGAGTTTGGCTCGTTGTCTTGTTGAACCCCCATTTCAAGGACATTTCCTCTTGGGCATAAGGCAACATGAGCTCTTCAAGTATTTGGATTGAAACTGATCCATGATCCCTGGTATGAGATAAATAGTCCCAACACCAGAGTATGAGAAAAATCCCCATATCATGATGCTTGTGCCCCCGGCTTCACTCTGTACTGGGGCTTCAATTCAGTGTTTGGGGGAGTCTGACAAACTGTCTGTGGCCACTAGACCCAAAAAGAACAATCTTGATTTCATCAGTCCCCAAAATGTTGCGCCATTTCTCTTTAGGCCAGTTAATGTGTTCTCTGGTAAATTGTAAGCTCTTCAGCATGTTTTTGCCAAAGCTTGACTTCACATAGTCACTAATTGTAACAGTATCACAGGTAACTTTACTCTTCATCTTCCTGGAGCTGATCATTGGCTGAGCCATTTTGACTATTCTTCTATCCATTCCAATGGTCGTTTTCTTCCACATCTTTCAGGTTTTGGTGCCATTTTAAAGCATCAGAGATCGTGTTAGCTGAGCAGCCTCTCATTTTCTGCACTTCTTTATATGTTTTCCCCTCTCCAATCAACTTTTTAATCAAATTCGGCCGTTCTTCTGAACAATGTGTGGGAGGAGCCATTTGAGTGAGAGTTTCAGAGAGAAATGGTCTATAACCAGCGGCACAACATTTGCTCCTTCATGAAATAAATTCCGGAATTGACTCCTGTTTATTCCCAGAATGAATGAGCTTACTAATTGAAACCCTCACTGTTATAATTTGGAAGAAACTTTTATTATTTGGAAAACTGCTATTAACAGTATCGGATCCGTTATCTGGAAACCAGTTATCCAGAAAGATTCAAATTAAGGAAAAACCATCTTCCGTAGACTGCATTTTAGCGTCGGAGCGGGTCAAAAGGAGCTGCATCGCTAGAGCAATGAGCATTAACTCTCGCTGCACTAGCAGAGCCAAAATTTCCAGTTTAAAAACCAGAAATTTGGCTGTTAAAGTTACAAAAGGCGTCTTTTTGCAGCCCCTTTTAACTGCCCGTTTATTGCCGCCTGAGATTCTCACCTTGCCTCATGGCAGGAGCGGCCCTGTCTACTACTCTACTACACCTACTTGTAGATTATTTGCCATATATAGAATAACATTTCCACCAAAAACTGTGATTAATCAGATTAGTGATTAGGAAAATCTCAGATTGTGTGTCTCATGTCTTTCATTTGTGGTCTCTAGTCTCTACAGCCTACGCCTACGGCCAATATTGACCGGACAGACGACAGTGTATACCAAGGTGTGATGGAGCTGGTGAAGGCAGTGCTGCAACTGAAGAACGACATCTACCAGCTGCCCCCGGAAGGTTACGTGGCAGTTGTGAAGGTGACAGACCAGTATTTCCTAACAACCCCCTGCAGAGAAGCGTTTTGGCATAACTGCAGGTTGCACTCATTGATGAGGGTGTTTGTGCCAATGTTGTTATTTGTGTGCCAGTCAACTGGAGTGCAACACATAAAGGGGGCCTTATAACGGCTGCCCAAGTAGAAGTAAAGATAAAATTGCTTCCACCCACCTGTGATTCTAGTGACTTACCCTCTACCCCAGACTGGAGCCCCCCAGCCCTGTGTAATGTTTTCTAAGCATCAGTGTCCCCTGTGCCAGTTGTTGCAGTACAGAAATAATCTCAGAATAATTTGTGTACCTCGCATTCGCCTAACTAGCCTGATAGGGGGCTCTTGGAAGAGGGGAATGAGATGGAGACATGGAACTCAGCCAGGGTGGGACTGGGGGGGGGGGGGATCAGGTAAGTAATAAGAATCACTGGGAGGGTGCCCAACAACTTGGCACCCCTTTTCTGGTCCTAAGTACAGGTGTACTGATGCACCCCAGTAGGCACATTTGTGAAACCAATGCTCAGCACAAATATACAGCGGCACATATGCAACTCCTTAATGGATGGAAAACAACAGTATTTCTCTATTATTTACTTGCAGAACGTGGGCCTGACCCTTAGGAAACTCATTGGAAGTGTCGATGAGATCCTTCCTTCTCTCCCACAGAATTCCCGGACAGAGGTAACAATTACGGATATGAATACAATGTTATTTAGCACCTAATTCCGAATACGGCTCTTGAATTGGTCTCTGAACTTTTCATTCCTCCTTTCCAACCATTACTCCTCAAGGTACAGTTATGTTATCCAGAATGCTCAGGACCTGGGCTTTTCCGGATAAGGGGTTCTTTCTGTATCTTGGATCTTCGGATAATGGATCTTTCCATAATTTGGACCTTCATATCTTAAGTCTACTAGAAAATCATATAAACATTAAATAAACCCAATAGGCTGGTTTTGCTTCCAATAAGGATTAATTATATCTTAGTTGGGATCAAGTACAAGCTACTGTTTTATTATTATACAGAAAAAGGAAATCGTTTTTACAAATTTTTCAAAATGGTCTTCCCATAAATTGGAGCTTTCTGGATAACGGGTTTCCAGATAATGTATCCCACACCTGTACTATCTGCTTGGTATTGTCGTTTATTATCTGCCTCAAACAATCGAATGCACCAGAAATGCATGCCCGGTATCATGGGACCATAAAAATATATTTCATAAGCACAAAATGAATTGTAATCCAAATAAAACCTGTATGTTGTCTTATTACAAAATGATTATTTTTGGCACATGAATTCCCTGAACATAATGTAGTCAATATAAAATGAATTCTGCGGAAAAACACATTCGTAATGACTAAATAACTAAATTAATTTAGTTTATTGAAGTTTTTTGTGTGTGTTCATAGACTTTTTGTTGTGTTGGCAAATTTTTATTTTGTGGCCACAAAATACATTTGGAAAAATACATCATGGAATGAGTTTTAAAGGGGTAGTTCACCCTTAAATATGTTATAGAATGGCTAATTGTAAGCAACTTTTTGATTGGTTTTCTTTTCTTCTTTTTTTATAGTTTTTCAATTACTTGCCTTCTTCTTCTGACTCTTTCCAGCTTTCAAATGGGGGTCACTGACCCCATCTTAAAAACAAATGCTCTGTAAGGCTACAAATGTATTGTTATTGCTACTTTTTATTATTGTCTTTCCATTCAGACCTCTCCTATTCATATCCCAGTCCCATATTCTAGAGTCTTGCATTATGTCAGGTACCTGCAAAGTGGTCGTGTTTCGGGCAAAAAATACCCGATTCCTTGGCGGTGCGGGCAGTCCACGGGTAACCTGGCTGGGTACCCAACAAAGGTGCGGGTTTGATCCCTCCTACGCCATTCTTCCAGTTTTTTCACAAATGTGACGTCACTTCAGGTCAAATGTGATGTCACTTCCGGTTTTGCCGGTCCCTCGGGTTGGAAGGTTAGTTGGCCTACTGCGAGTTGGTTAGCGGGAACACGTGGGTCAAATTGCAGGTTCGGGTTGCGGGTACGGGTCAAGTACGGGTTTCAAAAAATGGACCCGCGCAGGACTCTACCTTATTCCAGTCAATGCATGGTTGCTAGGGCAATTTGGACCCTAGCAACAAGATTGCTGAAATTTACCAAATTACATTTTTTAACATGGTGGATTAATAGTGGGAAGGGAGGAAAGGAATAGTTATTCTTAGTAATGGTGCGGCGGAGGAGGAGGAGGAGTTGTGTAATGTGCATTGTCCCCTCCTTATAGCAATGAGTAGAGTAATATATGAGTTGTTTCCTTGCAGATCGAGGGGACGCAGAAGCTCCTGAGTAAGGACCTGGCCGAGCTAATCAACAAGATGCGACTTGCCCAACAGAATGCGGTGACGTCCCTGAGGGAGGAGTGTAAGAAGCAGATGCTGACGGCGTCGCACAGCATGGCCGTAGACAGCAAAAATTTGCTGGATGCAGTGGACCAGGCACGGGTCAGGGCCAATCTGGCTAAGGTGGCCACCGAGTGATAGAGTTGACTCTCCAGTGTCATAAAGAGACTTGGGTGTCCCTTCTTGGTGTTCCCAAGAAGGTGAATTCTTCCCAACAGCTTGTAATATATTCTGCTGCTATTCACACCCAGTGTGACTGAATGGGACCCCTATACAGACCCCTAGAGCCCAGCGGGAGACGTCACAATGGCTTGTCCTGTAGCAGTGGCCTCTGTAGCCTCTCACTTCTCTGCAGCTTGTAATATACTCTGCTGCTGCTATTCACACCCAGTGTGACTGAATGAGATCACTATACAGACCCCTAGAGCCCAGCGTGGAGACGTCACAATGGTTTGTCCTGTAGCAGTGGTCTCTGCAGCCTTTTACTTCTCTGCAGCTTGTAATATACTCTGCTGCTGCTATTCACACCCAGCGTGACTGAATGAGATCACTATACAGACCCCTAGAGCCCAGTGTGGAGACGTCACAATGGCTTGTCCTGTAGCAGTGGCCTCTGTAGCCTCTCACTTCTCTGCAGCTTGTAATATACTCTGCTGCTGCTAGACCCCTAGAGCCCAGTGTGGAGATGTGATTCTTGGACCTCATGGGCCCCGCCAACCCCACAGAAATGATGGCTTCAGAAATATAATTTGTGGGGAGTTGCACAAAGGTATTGCTTGAGCTTAGAGGGGTTGTTCACCTTTAAATTAACTGTATGATGTAGAGAGGGATATTCTGGGACAATAGGCAATTGGTCTTTTTATTTAAGGTTTTTGACTTATTTAGCTTTTTATTCAGCAGCTCTCCAGTTTGTAATTTCAGCAGTCTGGTTGCTAGGGTATACAAAGGTATTGTTATTGCTACATTTTATTCCTCATCTTTCTATTCAGACCCCTCTCCTATTCATATTCCAGTCTCTTATTTAAATCAATACATGGTTGCTAGGGGAATTTGGACCCTAGCAACCAGATGGCTGAAATTACAAACTGCTGAGAGCTGCTGAATAAAAAGCTAAATAACTCAAACCCACAAATGATAAAAAAATAAAACCGATTGCAAATTTTCTCAGAACATCCCTCGCTACATCATACTATCATTTAATTTAAACGTACACAGCCCCTTTAATGAGTTTCTAATACAAATCTTCCCATTTTCTACTCTCAAGTAGGGATGGGCGAATTTTTTTGCCTTGTTTCGCCGAAAAAATGACGCCCATAGACTTGTATGGCGGCGTGCGTCAAAAGAAAAAGGACGCGCGTCAAAAAGATTTTGCCGCGCGACAACATTTTTATGACGCCCATAGACTTTAATGGGGCAACATTTTGGCGAATTTTTGACGAAACGAAATGGGTCAAATTCAGCCATCCCTACTCTCAAGTGATCCTGAGCAACATGGAGCAGGTCTGCACGTTTCCCTTTTGTACAGTTTGCTTCTTCCTCTGATTTCTTCCCATGTTTTAATAGAAATGGATTTTACTATTATGTCTATTTTCTTTCCATCCGTTGGGGTTAGACGTCGCCCTTTTCCTCTGGTCGCAACGTTGGGTCTTGGAAACGTTATGTGTGTCGGTATTTTGCTGTCTGTGTGGAAAAGAAATGATTCAAGCAAAATAAAATGTTATTTAAATGTGTTTAAAGTTCAGTGTAAAGTGGAGCCGGAATGCGAGGCTGTATTTATTAATATAGGGGTGCTCATGCTGTTAAGGGGGTGCTCTGTAGAAATCTGTGCAGAAACAGTGGCATTCTCAGGCACATAGTTCATAGAACTAGAACAATTGGTCAGCACTCACCCAAACTGTACTTTTTCAAGTGGAAAAAAGGCCATGCAGGCCTGAAACGTTGTTGGTTTGAGATTTGAGCCAGGAATCCAATAAAGGCTTTTATTATTTAACAAGATTTTGATGATGCTGTTATATCGCTACTGAAACAGTTAATTTACACAGTAGAATTAAATGGCGCAATCTATTGTGATCAGCAATCCATAGTCATCTCTTCATTCTCATTCCAGTGTTCTATAGATTGTGGACCATTTAAAAATTATTTGCTACTCTGTAAGCAGCCATGTTGCATTAAGTCCGGCCCACTCCTCCAAGTCACTGACTCTATCCATGCTCCAGGCACTTGCTGAATGAGTAGGCACAGGGGACCCTGTCCAGAGAGAGGGGAATGTAAGTGGTACTGGTATGGGGACCTATTCAACAGAATGCTCAGGATCTGTGCGGATAACGGATCTTTACGTAATTTGGATCTTCATACCTTAATTATACTAGAAAATCATTTAAACATTAAATAAACCCAATAGGCTGGTTTTGCTTCCAATAAGGATTAATTATATCTTAGTTGGGATCAAGTACAAGCTACTGTTTTATTATTACACAGAAAAGGAAACCTGTTTTAAAAATTTGGATTATTTGGATAAAATGAAGTCTATGGGAGACGGCCTTTTTGTAATTCAGAGCTTTCTGGATAACGGGTTTCCAGGTCACAGATCCCTGTACTGCTATTGTTTAGGCAGATGGGTTACAGTCAATAAGGGATGACACACAACCACCAAGATCATCCCCTTACAGTAAAGCCTGGTATCTTGATCTAGAGAATGATGAAACAAAACATAAAATGAAACATCAAACGTAACCGAACCCCTGTCTGTCCAACATCTCATTCCCAAAATAAGGGGATGAATATACAGTTGCCCCTCTCTTTTCTGCTATAACTGCCCCGGTGCTTCTGGGAAGGGTTCCCAATAGATGTTGAGACATTATTGCTGGGAGTTATTACTGGGAGTTGCTGCCATTCAGAAACAAGAGCATTCGTGATGTTGGGCAGTGATATTGGGGATCAGGCCCACAGTTGGGGTTCCAATTCCTCCCGTAGGGGATCAGAGTTGGGGGTCAGGGTTCAGTCAGGTTCTTCCCAACCCATTCTGTAGGGTCCTGGCTCTGTTTATGGGATATTATTGTGCTGAAACAGGAAAGAACTTCCCCAAACTGTTGCACAAAGTAGGGAAAGATGTGAGAAAAGTTATCTGAGGTTTCTCATGTTTATTCCTAAGCAGAAGAACATCAGCCTCTTTCTTTCTCCTGACAACTTCCTTGACTACTTGCTGGTCAGACTGGTGGGAAACTGACCAGCAGGTGGCGCTGTTGTAACACAATTCATTCATATTAACAGTACATGTATCCCTTAATATCTTGGAATCAAAAGAAAATAAATAATGTATGTACATTGCAGAAGTGCTTAGAATAGCCCCTCATCAATTTTACATTCACTTATTTTTAAGGTTTACTTATCCTTTAAGGGGTACTGATGATGAACAAAGTCCTCCATCATAGGCCCAAATTCACTAAGAATCGTAGTTGCGCCAGGCGCAAATGTGCCGCACTTCGCCAGCGCTCTGCAAATTCACTAAAATCCAAAGTTGCGCACAGGGGTAGCGTAAGTTTTCGAAGTTACGCTAGCGTTAATTCGCCAAGCGAAGCGAAGTTTCGCTAGCGATGGTTCATTTGCATACGGCGCAAAATTCAAATTTCAATTGAGGAATACGTATCTGCACTACAAATGCCTAGAAAACCTTCAAATTAGCGAATATAAATGTTATTTTGCCCTACACATGTGCCCACTGTCTAGGTAAGGTTGTCATGAGTCAGGAAATGTAGGGGGGAAGGAGGGGAGCCCCAAAAATATTTTCCATCTTTTTCAGCCTATCACCCATCATGTAGAAAACACGCCAGCGTTTTTTGGGACTTAGAAAAAATTTTGACTTTTTTTGAAACAATCCCTATCTACTCTATTGCGCTTCGCCAGGTCTGAGGTGGCGAAGGAAGTCTAGCGTAAAAGGTAGCGTTCAGTACACTGGGCAAGTTAGTGAATTTGCGTAGTTACGTCGCTAGCGAAAATTCGCCTGGCGTAAGGGTGCGAAGTAACACTAGCGAAAGTACGCCAGCGTTCGTTAGTGAATTTGCGCAGTAACGAAAAATGCCAAACGCTAGTGAATTAACGCTAGCGTTCGGCGCTTAGTGAATTTGCGCCTTAGAGGGGTGAATAACATATCTGGTCAGTCAGGGTGGGAAGAAGAGGGTATTACAGTGGAATTCTGACTGGGTGGCACTTACCTCTGCTGCCGACCCCTTGTCCCTTGCATCACAAGGTCAGACACCAATGAACAAGTGTTTCCTGAGTCAGAACAGCAGTGCAGTAGTCAGGTGGGAGTTGCAGAGCCAAAGTCTAAAAAAGCTGCATGTGCTGCAGAGTCTACACATAAGTGATCAGGTTTGGCCATTGGGTATCGCTGTAGCACTTTGTTTTACTAGAGACTTCTGTATCAGTATAAATAAACCTCCCGGACTCACTTGTGTAAACCGAGACTTGGGGGGAGCGAGAAAGAGAATTTTGGTGGCGTTTGAGGCCCGTCTAACTGACGTTAAATAGAGAAATTTAATTAGCAACAAAATGCTCCCTGGATGATGTGAAAGTGATAGCCCTGCCCCAGTGGTGTAACTGGGAGACACTGCTAAATAAATCAGCGGATTAGGTTAATTTTGGGACAAACTAAACTAAGTGCTAAGGTATCACCTTTGTGTCATCCATCCCTGTATCACTGTATCCCCACGTGTTGTGCGGCTGGAATTGCTAAGCAATGTGCCCTTTGTAACTAGCGATGGGCCAATAAATTCGCCTGGCACAAATTCGCTGCAAATTTCCTTGTTTTGCCACCAGTTAATAAACTCACGAAACTACGGCGAAAATTTTGCCGGTGAAAAATTCACCACAACAAGAAAATAATTGGCGCGTGTCAAAATTATTCGGACGCCCATTGACTTTAAAGCATTTGGACAAAATAGCCACACGTATAAAAATTGTTGACTTCAATGCATTTTTCCGTAAATGGCAAAGATTCGCCCATCACTATTCGTTACTGCTGGTTGTGACTGTTGAAACAATGTAAGCAGTGCAGCCAGGTTCTGCAATGTCTAGGGCAGAGCTGGGATTTGTAGTTCAGGCTGAAGATACCAAGTAATAATCCAGCGTTCCACTCTTAATTGAAACCCCTTATCTCTGTCAGACATGATTAGTTAAAGAAAATGTAAATCGTTTTTACGACTGCTTAATGTTTGATGAGCCAGAAATAAGGCAGCGCTGAAAAATTCATGAGTCGGACGTAAGGAAAATAACTACATTGGGGAATGGGAGGCCCCTCGATCCCTTTGTATCTCCTCTAAAAGCTTTTCCAATGGAATCCAGAGAAATGGAGAGGTTCCATCAGGACATGGATTAATGACCCTCCATGACCTGCCACTTGTGGGTGAATTGGCTTTTAATGGAAGGGAACGTATATTGTGTAAGTAGGAAGGGCTTCCACTTATATCAGCTCTAATAAACCTCTGCTGGTTAAAGGGGAACTTCATCCAAAAACTGTAAATTGTGTTCATTGTGCATAAAATAATCATTCACCTTGTAGCCCTATTGCCCCCCTTGTGTTGCCCTCCTACAAATACAGCAGCTCTTTATTGAAGGGAAGGCACGGTTCTTTGGAATCCATTCTAGGAACACAAAAAGCTAAGCATTAGGGCAGAACATGTATAGATTGTATAGAGCAGAATTCTGGGAATTAATGATGCATTATGGGTAAATGGGGAATGGCACCAAAATCCACTGCAGTTCTGGACAAACCCACCCAACTGCTCAAGTAGATCTGGATCATTTGCCTTTCTACCTCTGTTATATTTCTTCTTTATCAACAACACATGTATTAGAGATGGATGCAAGGCCAGTAGGGGTTGGGGCTTTTGTCCCAAGACTGTATAATGGATTCAAGGATGGGGGAGCGGTTATATTGTATTTCTAAAGTGAAACACTAAGCCAGTGATCCCCAACCAGTAGCTCGTGAGTAACATGTTGATCTCCAACCCCTTGGATGTTGCTCCCGTTGGCCTCAAAGCAGGAGCTTATTTTTGAATTCCAGGCTTGGAAGTGAGTTTTAATTGTATAAAATTAAGTATACGGCCAAGCAGAGACTCTTGTAGGCTGCCAGTCCACATAGGGGCTACCAAATAGCCAATCACAGCCCTTATTTGGCACCCAAGGGACTTGTTCATGCTTGTGTTGCTCCCCAACTCTTTTTACATTTAAATGTGGCTCACGGGTAAAAAAGGTTGGGGACCCCTGCACTTAGTAATGGGCACATATAGACTTTATTGTCATTTTGATTGTGCTGCTTTAAATGCGTGAGTATGATAAGCATGGGCCCTGGCTGAAACGGGGTTGATAATGGCTTGTGTAGATAATAGAGGACTTGGAAGAAGAGGGTCTGATACATAGTAAGTTAGGTTGAAAAAAGACACACGTCCATCAAGTTCAACCGTTTCACTCTTTTTTTAACCTGCCTAACTGCCAGTTGATCCAGAGGAAGGCAAAAAAAAAAAAAACATCTGAAGCCTCTCCAATTTGCCTCAGAGGGGGAACAATTCCTTCCTGACTCCAAAATGGCAATCGGACGAGTCCCTGGATCAACTTGTACTATGAGCTATTTTAGTACAAGTTTATCCAGAGATAAGTCCGATTGCCATTGATAGACCTAGCCTGTTAAGCACTAACTAAGAGGGTCAACCATTGATTCCTCAAGTAGAGCCTTTCCTTTCCTCTCAGGCCACTGGTGGAAGAATAAGGAGGGAATCCACTTCCCTTATTGCCCATTTAGGGGCAATATATATGGCCTTGGTGATGGCATTATCAATGGATTTAGCAGCCATTGGTTACAATGGGTTTATTATGGGATGGAGTTTGGCTCTGTGACCTTCCCTTTGACAAGTTAGTACCAAGACATCTTATTTGCTCTCCAAGGTAATCCGGAATCCCAATTTGAAGGTCACCTAGGTTGAGAATTGAGGTGAACACCAACATGGCCCCATAGTTATTTTTCTAACTGCAGCTACATTCTATAGGAACTCAACACAAATCCATTTTCAAGGAGGCCAGCTGCTAATTTCACCTCACAGGAGATTGGGTGGGTGGGGGGGGGGCTCTATACCCTAGAAACTCTCTTTCTGAAACACCATCAATTACTAAAGATTGTATAGACTATGTGTAGCTACCAGATATTCTGCTCCCGTGTTGAGGAAGTCAGCCTTTCCCATTCATATGAATAGGAGCTATAAGAGTCCCTTTTCCTCTACAGACCTAAGCTAAAAGGCATCCTGAGAAGAAGCCAAACAGCTAAAGAGTACGGCCATCATTGTGAAAATACAACTGTGTAAACCATATGAAAGAAGGTTTTTAAGTCCAGGTACCATGAGTGCAGCAGATGCACAGGGGCCCTGTCACCTCTAGGGGAACATTTTTTAAACGTAATACTATAAGATTTATTACAGGAAACAATAATAAGACCCTTTTGGCTTTTTCCACGAACACCAATTGGCAAGAGGCTTGGTTGGGTTGTTCCCTCTTTGGGTTCCACCCGTGTGCCACCTAGTAAGTTAGACAATATTCCATAGAAAAAAAGTAACTCTACTTCCCCCTGCAGGAGGGTTGATTCCAGCACATAAAGCCGTTATTTACTCATATTGTTATTTCAGCTGATGCTACCATAAAGCGAGAGGTTATTGCCATATAAAAAATAAAATGCGCCCCTTACAAAAAAAAACCACTGCCATCGTATAAAGGACATTGTTTAATAAACTATACCTGATGTCAGTATATTCAAGCCTGCTTTTGATTTTTGGGATGCAAATGAGAATATAATTTTACTAAATGGCATACTGTATCTCCAGTTTTAAACAGTTGTGTCCATTGTGTCCTAGGAAACATGGTATTCAAAAATAATCCCAAGTCTTTTCTCGACGCATCAATTACTTTTGCCGTAGCTCCCACATTCCAAACCTTTTAACATGAGGGATGTCATAAAACGACTTAATTGTAATAAAATATTAGGAATAATCCATAAATTATATCAATCTTCTCTTGTGTTCATGAAGGAAAGCTGTGCTAATGGTTGCATCTCCAAGATGGATCCAAGGGGAGAGTTTTCACATATTTCTAATGCTCCCTGTGTCCATGATGAGAGCAATGGCTTCATCTGTCTTCTTGCTGATCATAACTAGAAGACTGATGTCTAGCACAATAGTAGTAGAGTCCTATATCATTCCAGCCAAAAAAGGGGGAAGAAAAAGTCCAACTGTCCCAAGCAGACAGACTATGATGAACATCCACAGGAATATTCTGTCGATTACCATCGCCACATACTTCCAGTCCTCTTTCACCTGAAAAACACAAAATTAAGACGAAAGGTGAGAATTAAGAAGATAAGTAGATTCCAGGTAGACATTTGGAAGGTGTTGAATGTTTTTTTAGATGCTCAAACCCAACCAGTACAGCTTTCTTTATGTGTTTCTTTTATCCATGGAAGGAATCATGTTAAAGAGGGAATACATTTTCCAGAAATGTATACAAAAATAACAGTATTGATTCTACCATTTGCTGTCCAGTCTCTACATTACTGGGAATTTAAAATGAACCCAAATATTTGGCTGGAAATGATGTAGGTTTTGATTCTTAAAGTCAATGCCTTCAAAATTGGCCCATAGCTTCATAATATTGGAGGTGGCACAACTAAGATGGCTTGCATGGTGAAGATAGGATGGGTGATGAAAGGAAGGGCAGGAAGAGGAGGAGAAAGGTGGGTAATGGAGGGGAGGTATGACCAGAGAAGGCGAAGAAAGAGGAGTGGGGTGGAAAGGGATGGGAAGGGAAAGTGAAAAGTCCCACTCTCTCTAATATTTGCTGATACCCGGTGCCTCCATGTACTATTCAATAGGTCAACATCTTGAACTGTACACTCCATAAAAGTCCTTTATTTCAAACTTCTGGGCCAGACGTTCAAAAGTAAAGTCTACGTACTGCCCAAGTCACTATAGTTGGTCTTATACAGGTAGAACGTCAGGTACACTTACAGAGAAGTCAGCATCTTCAGTTCGGAGGTGATTTGCAATATAGTGCACTCCTTCTAAAGCTTTCAAGACACTTGGAGACAACAAGAAACTGGATTCAGTGGTTTCTGTGCTATTATGACGAGGAGTTTGACTTTGCCCCGCAGAGACATGATGATTAGAATCATATCGATACTGGAGGTTTTGGTTATGGGTGGTCGTATGATGAACATGGCAAGACTGAAGCTCTGCCTCTGGCTCCCCCCACTTGTCATCCACATTGGTTTCCATCCAATACTTGGATGTGCTGAGCTTGAGTTCTGGTGTGTCATATTGACTAATAACTTCTTCTACAGGTGCAGGAGGCCGCTTCATAAACAGCCACCTGGGTATATGATCCAGAAACACTGAACGTACCCAAAGTGGCATCTTGTGAGTACTAGGGGATCGATGGTGGACATTGAGCACAAAGACCGTGATAACAATGGAAAGTGTGACGAATATCATAGTGAAGAGGAGGTACTCTCCAATCAATGGAATAACCAGTGAAGTGGAAGGGATGATTTCTGTGATGAGCAAGAGGAAGACAGTCAGTGAGAGAAGAACTGAGATGCAGAGAGTAATCTTCTCCCCACAGTCCGATGGAAGGTAAAAGACCAGCACGGTAAGGCAAGAAATCAGAAGGCAGGGGATGATTAAATTGATGGTGTAGAACAGAGGTAACCTCCGGATGATAAAGTAATAAGTGATATCCGGGTAGATTTCAGTGCAACAGTCGTATTTTTTAGAATTGTACTTTCCAACTGCATTGACTATGGCCCACTCTCCACTCTCCCAATAGTCCTTCAGGTCCACATTCCTCTCCATGCTCTCCAAGTCAAGCCAAGCTTTATCGTAAGTCCATGAGCCGAACTTCATCTTACAGCTCTGCTGGTCGAAGGGAAAGAAGGTCACGTCAATGCTGCAGGAGCTTTTGTAGATGGCTGGCGGGACCCACTTCACTTTACCGGTGTGGAATAAATGAGCTTTAGTCATATGTGTTATTGCAAATTCCCCATCTGCACTGGAAGAGACCAAACATAGAAAGGGTTAGATGCATACAGGGGACAATGTATACAACAAAACACATCTTTACCAAATAGAGTTTCCGCCATGATTTAGTTTCAGCTAAAATAGAGTGACTGGCCGAACCAGGGATGCACCAAATCCACTAGTTTAGGATTCAGCATGAATCCTAAATCCTTCACAAAAGATTTGGCTGAATACCAAACCAAATCCTAATTTGCATATGCAATTAGTGAAACGAGGGGTGAAAGACAACTGCTCCGCTACATGTGAAAAGTCAAATGAGTTTTAGGATTTGGTTCAGCCAAGCACTAGGATTCAGATGAATCCTAATCCTGCTGAAAAAGGGCAAATCCTGGCCAAATCCCTAACTGAATCCTGGATTCTGTGCTTTCCTAATTTTTTTTTTATTATTCGTGAAATAATCTTTTATGGAGGATTTGATATTGTTGGCCAAATAAAACAAACAAACAACAATTTGGTGCATCGCTAATTATTATCTATGAAGCCTTAAATTAAATTATTTATGGATCAAAAGCTCAACAATATGAAAATAAACTTATTTTAGAACACACGTGCAGTACTCAAAATTACAGTTTTCAGATATAATTCTTCATTTTATCTTACACAGCGCCTTTCCCTGCAATTTCAGCATATTTGTTGCAGTTAGGTGTAGTTGTGCATGCAGCAATTGCAGCCAATGCATCACAACCGCAGTAATCAAACTTCCAAAAATAGAATGCAAGTTTCCTCAACGTAGATAAATTTATATTTCAAGGTCATCAAAACAGTGTCATTTTATCAAGCTGGTAGATTTTAAAGGATTGTTTTTACATTTTTAGAAAATGAATTCTTAGGTTCCTATTTGACAATTGAAAATTCTTCATTCCAGAACTGACAATAACCCAACGAGACGAGAATACAACAGATGAAATAGTCCTAGGAGTATATTTCAAAGTGCAAAGCAGGGTCTTATCCACATACCGGTCATTTGATTTTAAAACACTAATGCAAAGGGGGAAAAAAAATAATCAGTAACGGGTTTGACATGAAAGGAGCCGCTGAACCGGATATTTAACAAATGAAACATGAGAGCGATTAACAGATGTAGGATCAAGATTGCAATCGCTAAACGTGTTCCCAGAGGCACCAGCTGTGTGTTTGTACCAAGCAGTATCTCCCCATCCCAGTGACAGATGAAGTTCAGCTCCTTAGTGTTGAGTAATTGACTCACTGCAGGAGAGACTGATAAGTGGAAAACTGCCTAGTGTCTCGGGGTCACCAAATACAGTTTCCATCAAAGTCCTAGGAAAAGTGAGTTCTTCAACCTCTTTTATTTAGTCTTGCTCCTTCACTTTGCCCTTCATCTTTAATATCCTCTTAACTGAGCAACATCAATGAGAGTTAGGCCTATTGTATCACAACATACAGCGGTTGCTTCACTTGTTCTACAAAAGGTAAAACATGAACCAAAAAATAGACTTCTCCTCCACGGGGGTGCAAATATACAGGGACACCGAGGGATTAAAGAGGAGTGTGGTAACAGGGTAAATGTTCTCTTGGCCAAGCAACCAAGGGTAGCCAGCCTATTGTTTGAAATCAAAGGTCTTATCCTGTAGAGGTAACATTTGTATTCAACCAGGGTAATGGAATCAGAGTATGTATCCACTTGGCATGTTATGGACAGTTCTTCAGTTGTCAAGGAAAATGAGACCCCTAGTAATAACCGGGCCCTTGTTCCAGAGCAGCAACAGTTATGACACCCTAAACCTGGGCCTTTTCTTTTACCTTGTTCTGTAAAGTAGTGTAGCACAGAAGGGTTTGAGGCACCATCCTGATCACATCAGGTCCTCTTCTCGGCCAGCACTGAGAATGTGCATTTGAACTACCAAAGGGCTCCAATCACTCTAGGAAATCCACAGGGCGACAAGTTGTCCTAGAGTGTCAGGAGACCTTTGTCTCGCTGAGGGGCTGGTGAACCTGGACAACTGTTTCAATGTGGTGAGTTTATCAACACTAGTTATTTGTTGCACCTTCTCTGTTGTGATTGAAACATGTACAGTTTAACCCAGGTCTGCTGTTAGAAGGTCGCTGAGAGGTGAAGCAAGATGGTGCCCACCAATCCAACTTTGTTCCTTTGCTTTATAGAAGAAGGTTCTTCTATAAAGCAAAGGAACAAAGTTGGGTTGGTGGGCATTTAGAGGGTCATACATGGTGGGGGTTGGAAGGACAGAGTGAGGGTTCTGGAGGGTGGCTCAGATATTACTAAGTTACATAGTTACATAGTTAAATTGGGTTGAAAAAAGACAAAGTCCATCAAGTTCAACCCCTCCAAATGAAAACCCATCATCCATACACACACCCCTCCCTACTTTTAATTAAAATTCTATATACCCATACCTATACTAACTATAGAGTTTAGTATCACAATAGCCTTGGATATTATGTCTGTCCAAAAAATCATCCAAGCCATTCTTAAAGGCATTAACTGAATCAGCCATCACAACATCACCCGGCAGTGCATTCCACAACCTCACTGTCCTGACTGTGAAGAACCCTCTACGTTGCTTCAAATGAAAGTTCTTTTCTTCTAGTCTAAAGGGGTGGCCTCTGGTACGGTGATCCACTTTATGGGTAAAAAGGTCCCCTGCCATTTGTCTATAATGTCCTCTAATGTACTTGTAAAGTGTAATCATGTCCCCTCGCAAGCGCCTTTTTTCCAGAGAAAACAACCCCAACCTTGACAGTCTACCCTCATAATTTAAGTCTTCCGTCCCTCTAACCAATTTAGTTGCACGTCTCTGCACTCTCTCCAGCTCATTTATATCCCTCTTAAGGACTGGAGTCCAAAACTGCCCCCATACTCCAGATGAGGCCTCACCAAGGACCTATAAAGAGGCATAATTATGTTTTCATCCCTTGAGTTAATGCCCTTTTTTATGCAAGACAGAACTTTATTTGCTTTAGTAGTCACAGAATGACACTGCCCAGAATTAGACAACGTGTTATCTACAAAGACCCCTAGATCCTTTTCATTTAAGGAAACTCCCAACACACTGCCATTTAGTGTATAACTTGCATTTATATTATTTTTGCCAAAGTGCATAACCTTGCATTTATCAACGTTGAACCTCATTTTCCAGTTTGCTGCCCAGTTTTCCAGTTTAGACAGTTCACTTTGCAAAGTGGCAGCATCCTGCATGGAACCTATAGTTCTGTACAATTTAGTATCATCTGCAAAAATAGAAACAGTACTTTCAATGCCCACCTCCAGGTCATTAATAAACAAGTTGAAAAGCAAGGGACCTAGTACAGAGCCCTGCGGTACTCCACTCACAACACTGGTCCAATTAGAAAATGTTCCATTTACCACCACTCTTTGTAGTCTATCTTTTAGCCAGTTCTCTATCCAGGTACAAATACTATGTTCCAGGCCAACATTCCTTAATTTAACCAGTAACCTTTTGTGTGGCACTGTATCAAATGCTTTAGCAAAGTCTAAGTAAATCACATCCACTGCCATCCCAGAATCGAGGTGTCTACTTACATTCTCGTAAAAAGAAATTAAGTTAGTCTGGCAAGATCTATTACGCATAAAACCATGCTGGCACAAACTCATAGTATTATGATTTGCTATGAAGTCCAGTATCTTATCCTTTATTAACCCTTCGAAAAGCTTTCCTAATACTGACGTCAGACTAACTGGCCTATAGTTTTGAGGCTGAGAACGGGATCCTTTTTTGAATAGAGGCACCACATTAGCAATTCGCCAGTCTCTCGGCACAATGCCAGATCTCAATGAATCCTGAAAAATTAAGTAAAGAGGTTTGGCAATCACAGAGCTAAGCTCGCTAATTACCCTGGGATGAATACCATCTGGCCCTGGACCTTTGTTAATCTTAACATGTTCAAGTCTCTTTTGAATTTCTTCATGTGTGAACCATGCATCATTAGTTGTATTACTAGAATTGGGAGTGTTAAGAAGGAAACCTTCACTTACTGGTTCTTCATTTGTGTACACAGATGAAAAATACGAGTTCAGAATCTGCGCTTTTATTTTGTTTTCATCAACCAGCTGACCCCCCTCTGATAGTAAGGGTCCCACCCCTTCCTGCTTCATTTTTTTACTATTGACATATTTAAAAAACAATTTTGGATTTTTTTTACTGCTTGCTGCAATATCCTTTTCTATAGCAATTTTAGCTTGCCTTATAGCTTCTTTGCATGATTTATTGGCCTCCTTGTACCTTATAAATGTTTCGGCTGTACCAGCTAACTTGAAAGTTTTAAAAGCACGTCTTTTCTTACCCACCTCAACACCAACGCTTCTATTGAACCAAAAAGGTTTTGCTTTGCAACGACGTTCCTTGCTTACAAGTGGAATATACTGATAAGTATATTTATTAAGCAGCATTTTAAAGACTTCCCATTTTTGTTCTGTGTTTAACCCTGTGAAAAGCATTTCCCACTTAATATGTTGCAGAGATGCCCTTATACTGTCAAAGTTTGCACGTCTGAAATTTAGTGTTTTAGTTACTCCCTTATAGAATTGCTTCTGCAACAGAATCTCAAAGGAGACCATGTTATGATCACTATTCCCTAAATGCCCCTCACCCACACAAATGTTAGAGATGAGTTCAGTATTGTTAGTTATTACAAGGTCCAAAAGAGAGTTATTCCTAGTAGGTTCTTGAACGAGCTGGAATAAAAAGTTGTCATTCAGCATATTTACAAACCTACTAGCTTTTTCTGTCTTAGCAACCCCATTACCCCAGTCAATGTCTGGATAATTGAAGTCACCCATAGCAACAACTTGACCCAGCTGTGAAGCCGCTTGTATCTGCAAGAGTAGCTGGGCTTCATACTCGACACTTATACCAGGTGGTTTATAGCATACACCAATGATAATTCTTTTTGATACCTTTTGCCCAGTCGAAATCTCTACCCAGAGTGATTCTACACCCTCACCAGTGGCAGCTATTTTTATTTCTTTAGCGCATGGCTTTAATTCAGGCTTTACATACAAACACACTCCTCCACCCTTTTTAATCCCTCTATCCCTCCTAAAAAGGGTGTAACCATTTAAATTCACAATCCAGTCACATGTTTCATCCCACCAGGTCTCAGTGATACCAGTTATATCATAATTTTTAGAGCATGCAATTAATTCTAGGTCTCCCATTTTACCTGACAAACTCCGTGCATTTAAGGGTTTTGTTCTTCTTTAAATATTAGCTGAACCTGCCAATCTTAATTTTTAGCTGCCCTGATGAGACCACATTTTCATTTCAATATTGGGGCTTTGCCTTAATATAAGTCTCTTCAGGCCAAAACTTGAACCAAAAAATAGACTTCTCCTCCACGGGGGTGCAAATATACAGGGACACCGAGGGATTAAAGAGGAGTGTGGTAACAGGGTAAATGTTCTCTTGGCCAAGCAACCAAGGGTAGCCAGCCTATTGTTTGAAATCAAAGGTCTTATCCTGTAGAGGTAACATTTGTATTCAACCAGGGTAATGGAATCAGAGTATGTATCCACTTGGCATGTTATGGACAGTTCTTCAGTTGTCAAGGAAAATGAGACCCCTAGTAATAACCGGGCCCTTGTTCCAGAGCAGCAACAGTTATGACACCCTAAACCTGGGCCTTTTCTTTTACCTTGTTCTGTAAAGTAGTGTAGCACAGAAGGGTTTGAGGCACCATCCTGATCACATCAGGTCCTCTTCTCGGCCAGCACTGAGAATGTGCATTTGAACTACCAAAGGGCTCCAATCACTCTAGGAAATCCACAGGGCGACAAGTTGTCCTAGAGTGTCAGGAGACCTTTGTCTCGCTGAGGGGCTGGTGAACCTGGACAACTGTTTCAATGTGGTGAGTTTATCAACACTAGTTATTTGTTGCACCTTCTCTGTTGTGATTGAAACATGTACAGTTTAACCCAGGTCTGCTGTTAGAAGGTCGCTGAGAGGTGAAGCAAGATGGTGCCCACCAATCCAACTTTGTTCCTTTGCTTTATAGAAGAAGGTTCTTCTATAAAGCAAAGGAACAAAGTTGGGTTGGTGGGCATTTAGAGGGTCATACATGGTGGGGGTTGGAAGGACAGAGTGAGGGTTCTGGAGGGTGGCTCAGATATTACTAAGTTACATAGTTACATAGTTAAATTGGGTTGAAAAAAGACAAAGTCCATCAAGTTCAACCCCTCCAAATGAAAACCCATCATCCATACACACACCCCTCCCTACTTTTAATTAAAATTCTATATACCCATACCTATACTAACTATAGAGTTTAGTATCACAATAGCCTTGGATATTATGTCTGTCCAAAAAATCATCCAAGCCATTCTTAAAGGCATTAACTGAATCAGCCATCACAACATCACCCGGCAGTGCATTCCACAACCTCACTGTCCTGACTGTGAAGAACCCTCTACGTTGCTTCAAATGAAAGTTCTTTTCTTCTAGTCTAAAGGGGTGGCCTCTGGTACGGTGATCCACTTTATGGGTAAAAAGGTCCCCTGCCATTTGTCTATAATGTCCTCTAATGTACTTGTAAAGTGTAATCATGTCCCCTCGCAAGCGCCTTTTTTCCAGAGAAAACAACCCCAACCTTGACAGTCTACCCTCATAATTTAAGTCTTCCGTCCCTCTAACCAATTTAGTTGCACGTCTCTGCACTCTCTCCAGCTCATTTATATCCCTCTTAAGGACTGGAGTCCAAAACTGCCCCCATACTCCAGATGAGGCCTCACCAAGGACCTATAAAGAGGCATAATTATGTTTTCATCCCTTGAGTTAATGCCCTTTTTTATGCAAGACAGAACTTTATTTGCTTTAGTAGTCACAGAATGACACTGCCCAGAATTAGACAACGTGTTATCTACAAAGACCCCTAGATCCTTTTCATTTAAGGAAACTCCCAACACACTGCCATTTAGTGTATAACTTGCATTTATATTATTTTTGCCAAAGTGCATAACCTTGCATTTATCAACGTTGAACCTCATTTTCCAGTTTGCTGCCCAGTTTTCCAGTTTAGACAGTTCACTTTGCAAAGTGGCAGCATCCTGCATGGAACCTATAGTTCTGTACAATTTAGTATCATCTGCAAAAATAGAAACAGTACTTTCAATGCCCACCTCCAGGTCATTAATAAACAAGTTGAAAAGCAAGGGACCTAGTACAGAGCCCTGCGGTACTCCACTCACAACACTGGTCCAATTAGAAAATGTTCCATTTACCACCACTCTTTGTAGTCTATCTTTTAGCCAGTTCTCTATCCAGGTACAAATACTATGTTCCAGGCCAACATTCCTTAATTTAACCAGTAACCTTTTGTGTGGCACTGTATCAAATGCTTTAGCAAAGTCTAAGTAAATCACATCCACTGCCATCCCAGAATCGAGGTGTCTACTTACATTCTCGTAAAAAGAAATTAAGTTAGTCTGGCAAGATCTATTACGCATAAAACCATGCTGGCACAAACTCATAGTATTATGATTTGCTATGAAGTCCAGTATCTTATCCTTTATTAACCCTTCGAAAAGCTTTCCTAATACTGACGTCAGACTAACTGGCCTATAGTTTTGAGGCTGAGAACGGGATCCTTTTTTGAATAGAGGCACCACATTAGCAATTCGCCAGTCTCTCGGCACAATGCCAGATCTCAATGAATCCTGAAAAATTAAGTAAAGAGGTTTGGCAATCACAGAGCTAAGCTCGCTAATTACCCTGGGATGAATACCATCTGGCCCTGGACCTTTGTTAATCTTAACATGTTCAAGTCTCTTTTGAATTTCTTCATGTGTGAACCATGCATCATTAGTTGTATTACTAGAATTGGGAGTGTTAAGAAGGAAACCTTCACTTACTGGTTCTTCATTTGTGTACACAGATGAAAAATACGAGTTCAGAATCTGCGCTTTTATTTTGTTTTCATCAACCAGCTGACCCCCCTCTGATAGTAAGGGTCCCACCCCTTCCTGCTTCATTTTTTTACTATTGACATATTTAAAAAACAATTTTGGATTTTTTTTACTGCTTGCTGCAATATCCTTTTCTATAGCAATTTTAGCTTGCCTTATAGCTTCTTTGCATGATTTATTGGCCTCCTTGTACCTTATAAATGTTTCGGCTGTACCAGCTAACTTGAAAGTTTTAAAAGCACGTCTTTTCTTACCCACCTCAACACCAACGCTTCTATTGAACCAAAAAGGTTTTGCTTTGCAACGACGTTCCTTGCTTACAAGTGGAATATACTGATAAGTATATTTATTAAGCAGCATTTTAAAGACTTCCCATTTTTGTTCTGTGTTTAACCCTGTGAAAAGCATTTCCCACTTAATATGTTGCAGAGATGCCCTTATACTGTCAAAGTTTGCACGTCTGAAATTTAGTGTTTTAGTTACTCCCTTATAGAATTGCTTCTGCAACAGAATCTCAAAGGAGACCATGTTATGATCACTATTCCCTAAATGCCCCTCACCCACACAAATGTTAGAGATGAGTTCAGTATTGTTAGTTATTACAAGGTCCAAAAGAGAGTTATTCCTAGTAGGTTCTTGAACGAGCTGGAATAAAAAGTTGTCATTCAGCATATTTACAAACCTACTAGCTTTTTCTGTCTTAGCAACCCCATTACCCCAGTCAATGTCTGGATAATTGAAGTCACCCATAGCAACAACTTGACCCAGCTGTGAAGCCGCTTGTATCTGCAAGAGTAGCTGGGCTTCATACTCGACACTTATACCAGGTGGTTTATAGCATACACCAATGATAATTCTTTTTGATACCTTTTGCCCAGTCGAAATCTCTACCCAGAGTGATTCTACACCCTCACCAGTGGCAGCTATTTTTATTTCTTTAGCGCATGGCTTTAATTCAGGCTTTACATACAAACACACTCCTCCACCCTTTTTAATCCCTCTATCCCTCCTAAAAAGGGTGTAACCATTTAAATTCACAATCCAGTCACATGTTTCATCCCACCAGGTCTCAGTGATACCAGTTATATCATAATTTTTAGAGCATGCAATTAATTCTAGGTCTCCCATTTTACCTGACAAACTCCGTGCATTTAAGGGTTTTGTTCTTCTTTAAATATTAGCTGAACCTGCCAATCTTAATTTTTAGCTGCCCTGATGAGACCACATTTTCATTTCAATATTGGGGCTTTGCCTTAATATAAGTCTCTTCAGGCCAAAACTATGCGAGATGGGAAAATAATTTGATTAGCTAGTGGGATATTATATAGCGTTATACACATGGACAAGTGATAAGGATTCCATGCTCAGGCCTCCCCCATACAGGTAGATAACTATATCATTGCATTCAAGTGCAGTAAATTGCTTAAAATACATTTTAAACTCAATGAAGGCACAAGGTTGGGTAATGATTCTCCTCTCGGTTTATCTCCTGCAGAGTCCCCACAGCGATCACAAAAATAACAGCGGGGCTATTTTAGAAAAGCATTTGTTATCTACCAAACACTATTACTGGAAGCATTTCTAGGCGACCAATTCTAAACACCAAGGGTTTCGCCGCTCCATAAATCACAATTGTGTTGTAAGGAAAGAAATTAATTTTCTTTCCCCGGGAATTTATTAATCGGTGGCAAGAAAGGAAGATAGAGATATCTGTCCTGTACGGAAATAAAATGAATACAAAAATCAATTTCCAAATAGGTTCTCAAGGGTGAAATTCCAAGAGCAATTTTTCATGTAATCTGCTGCACTCTACAGACCCACGGAGGGAAGACATTTATCCAGGTGGATATTAATAGTTATTATATTAATAGTGCAAAGTACCTGGAACTGGCAACTTGGCATAGGATTGAGAATTGACCCAATCTCAGGCCTTGAGGAGAGAACTCTGCAGGGAGGAATTGATGGAAAAAGGATCTTGAATTGATCCTAGATTAGTACAACTGTTTTTTTTAAAGGATTTTAACTTACTACTGCCAATAGTTTATTTCTTGTTCTCTGTGCACCCCTAAAGTCCTCTAATCTACTTGGAATGTGAGGTCACTTTGTGACGGATTATAACTTCCCATGTGAGGAGATTATGCCATTCAGGGAATACTATCTGCAATAAAGTGTCCGTTTCCATAAGTTCCCCCCAATGGGAATGTTTCACTAGGTATATTTAAGGACTAGCTCATAGAGTATCTTCTCTTTGTTCCTGCAGTTTGAAAATTTTCGGACTGGTCTCTCTGGACACTCTTGCTGTTGAAGGTATCTCTTGGCTTTGTTCTCTTGGGGTTTGACTGTGTGTGCCTGGGGAAAACTCTATGGGGAGTTCCTGTTGGAACCCTACCTGGGTACTAATGGGAGCCAAGGTTGAAGGGGTTCAACTAAAGATGTTGTGAGAGGGATGGAGAAGAATAAATGGGGAGGGGTTCTTAACATCATGGTAAGTCCTGATTCTTTTCCTTGATGCTGTCAACTAAGATATCGACCATTTACTACTGACCAAGGAGGTCACCCTGAGGGGTGCATAGCATGCCCCTTAATGCTCTGTCATCAAGAGAGGAGAGAAGGGGATCTAGGAGCCTCCCTCATAACCCCCTTTAATTACAGTGATGCTGAACTTTTTTTTTTCACTTTGAACACTACCAATACATTACCCTTGAGTTACTACACGCCTTTGCAACTTTAACACAAGCTTTTACTCATGAGTAGCAGAACTACTTCCCAACATCCAAACGATCGTTGACAAGAGCCCCAATCAGGTGTAAATAAATTCTCATCAATCTTACGAAGAAATGAAAATGCGCAGAACGTCAGGAAACCGCAGCCCATTAATCCCATTGTTATGCAAAGTGCAATTTAGTGACAGCTACAATGACGGCTCTATTGTGCAAAGAATTCATTAAACTTCTAAACTGACAGTTAAGACTGATGAAACCAGTACAGAGATCACATTTCAACAGAGAAGTGATAAGGAAGAAGGAAGAGGACCAGTTAGCCATTTTCTTGATGCTGAAAATGGTGGCAAAGCTACAGAAAAGAAAGGATGGAGTTTGACTCAAGCAAGACTTTTATGGAGTCATGGAGCCTGATCATTTTGTTATTCCTGACTATATCTATCTATCTATCTATCTATCTATCGTAACAATCCTAATATGAACAGACATATTTCATATGGTTATGGGACTTGTAGAGGACATGCATCCCTTTCGAGAGAATGGGACAGATAGGGTAGCTTTTCCCTGGGGTAGAAGATGACTGTCAACCTTTCTAGGGCCCAGAGCTTGGTGTGCAAGGCCCCAAAAGGTAGAAAGAAATTTGAAAGTAACATCCATGAAGTTCATCCATAGAGTCTTCTTCAGCTCCTATTTACCCAGAGGCCCTACTTCAACTGCTTCTGAGGAATGATATACTGTAGGTGCCACAAAATGATGAGCATGAACAGTACTTTGACCATAGCAAGTCCTTAGTGGGAGACATATACTCTATCTACGGATCAAAGCTGTTTGATTGTTAATTGGTTAATGGAGGGAAACATCATACATGTGTCATATTCCCTGTGGGCATGAAATGATGATGCTATCTTCACTGAGTAGTGCGAGAAGTGGGTATTAGTATCCTAGTTGAGCAATCTATGGACTCAAGTGTGTAGACTTAGGGTAAATGTGTGTTCCTCTGGTAGTCTGCTAAATGGTGCCCTACCGTGGCACAAGAGATTTCTACTATTTATGTCAAGAAATGCTTTATTAATTGGTTAGGGAACCACTAGAACCCATCTGGGAGATTTTTGACCATCCTGGCTAGTGGACAACATCTTCCATTGTGTGTCAAAAGCTCATCCTTGTGAGGGGTCAGAAGTGGAAAACCTTAGATCTGCACAGTGTGAACCATATAGGGGTAACTGGAGACCAAAAGATCCTTACAACGTTATAAGGTTTAAGTCATTGCATGTGTTGCATTAGAGACTTACTTATTATACAGTACAATGTCAGGAATCCAGATCATCTCCGAAGGAACTCGGATTGATGTGACATTGTCATAGTCGTCCGGGTTCCACCGCAGTTTGTAATCATTCCACTCCTGGAAGGAAAAGAAAATGCAGAGAAATGAGATGAAGTGGATATACTGTATGCATAAGCTGAAGATAGAGATGTGTGGGGGCTGCAGTTACTGGAAAAGGTCTAACTGTGTGATGTCCATGGTGCTCTGCTGGTGCCCAGCATATTATTAATAGGCATTTGGCATGGGGGATATCAATCTCACTGCACTGCAGCGTTGGTTGAAGTTGGTGCATTGAGAATGCAATAATTACACCTTAGTATTTCCTTTATAGGGTTCTGCTTTCCGCATTGGAGCAAAGGGATACACAGTATGACAGTTGCACCTGCTGAACTTACTGAGCCTCCAGTAGAGCCTCTAAATCATATAATGTATTTCCCATCTGTCATCGGAGCCTGGGTCTCACTACAGATCAATGTAATCATGGACAAAGACAGAGTCTCATTATTCCTTATTATTATACCTGGGACACAATCTACAGACTGGAGAAGTCATTTCAGGGTGCACGGGAGAACTACACTGATTGCCTAGATAATCCTGCAGGAGCACCCAGGAAGCAGCCAGGAGCACCCAGGAAACACAGATAGCTAGAACACTTCCAAGTTGGGGCAGGAGTAAGACAGGGGTGCCCTCTAAGTACTTTGCTGTATGCGTTAGATCCCTTTCTTAGGTCGCTGCATGGAGGTAACTTGGAGGGTATCTGTGCACCCAGTGGTCAGCGCCTGAGGTTCGTAGCCTATGCGGATGATGTGACAGTGGTTATCTCAAAGCCTGAAGAGGTAGAGAGAGTCTCCTGTTGCATCAGAAGTTACTCAGAGGCCTCAGGGTCTCTGGTCAATAGTGAAAAGTCGGAAGCTTTGTGGAGTCTGGAGGAAGAGCCCAGTTTTGAGTTAAGATCTTTCCCTGTTGCCTCCTCTCAAGCTAAAATACTAGGGGTTAAATTTGGGAGGGAAGATAATGCCAGGCTAAATTGGGAAGAGAAGTTGGATACCGGTTTGGCAAAAGTTCAGCGTTGGAAAGGGTGGAAGCTGACCTATAGGGAAAGCGTTAACCTTATCAAGACTTTTCTGATCCCGTTGTTTTTGTATGTGTCCTGTGTGTTCCCTTTGCCAGAATCTTTCTATGCTCGAGTCTATAGCTTATTCTTCCAGATGATCTGGGGGAGTAAGTTAAAACCAGTTAAAAGAGGGGTAACGTTCCTGCAGAGGAAGGAGGGAGGTTTGGGGATGGTCTGTCCTGTGACCTTCTTTGGTGTCATGTTCCTAAAGGTTAACTTTGGGGGTCTGACTCAAGGAACAAGCTCCCTGTGGGAAAGTTGTATCAGGTCTTGGGCATCGTCTTTTATCATGGACTGGCTGCAGGGCGGTAGGGCGAAAGAGGTCCGTGTAAGACAGAGCTATTTCCCACCATACATTGCCCATGCCCTTAAACTGATAAAGAGGTGGGGCATTGGGGTGGCAGAGATCACATCGACCCCGAGGAAACAGATTTATACCAGGGTACTATCAACATACCTTCTCCATAAGGGACTGTACCAATAAGAGCCTGGAGGAGACATTGAAGTATATAAACAGTGTTTGATAACTCCTGGCTGTCGCTGCAGGGCAAACTGTATGTACGGGGCAATGTAAAATACCTGAGCCATGTAAATAAAGAGTGTCCCTGGGGGTGTGGGGTGGAGGAGAGTCAAGAGCACTTTTTGGTGGATTGTTCTGTTTCATGTAGTTTATATGAGGGTGTACTGAAGGTGTTTATAACATATGTGCCTATGGACTTGTTCACAGGCAGCATCACTATAACAGAGAGACTTTATATATTATTTTGTCTGTGATTCGGTATCACCTCTGGTGTATGAGATGCAGGAAAACTATCTGGAGAGAGAATGAGTCAATAGACATTACAGTAAACAAAATCTTAAGGGAAATCAGTTTTATTAAGATCAACGAGATACAAAAGAAAAGTGTGAATGAGAAATATTGGATAAACTTGGATTTCTCTTGGACTCATTCTTTCTACGTTTTCTTTGTAAATAATGTAAATATTGTCTTATTGTATTCTTCTGATATGTCATGATTTTGTTTTGTAAAAGTTTTTACATTTTAATAAAAATCCCTATCTGATCCCCATTGTAAGCAGCAGTCCTGTCCTGCTTTATGGCAGCTGAGATTCTAGCTATCTGTATAACAGAGCATTCTGTCCCAGTGGCTGCACAGATCCTATCTGATCCCCATTGTAAGCAGCAGTCCTGTCCTGCTTTATGGCAGCTGAGATTCTAGCTATCTGTATAACAGAGCATTCTGTCCCAGTGGCTGCACAGATCCTATCTGATCCCCATTGTAAGCAGCAGTCCTGCCCTGCTTTATGGCAGCTGAGATTCTAGCTATCTGTATAACAGAGCATTCTGTCCCAGTGGCTGCACAGATCCTATCTGATCCCCATTGTAAGCAGCAGTCGTGTCCTGCTTTATGGCAGCTGAGATTCTAGCTATCTGTATAACAGAACATTCTGTCCCAGTGGCTGCACAGATCCTATCTGATCCCCATTGTAAGCAGCAGTCCTGTCCTGCTTTATGGCAGCTGAGATTCTAGCTATCTGTATAACAGAACATTCTGTCCCAGTGGCTGCACAGATCCTATCTGATCCCCATTGTAAGCAACAGTCCTGTCCTGCTTTATGGCAGCTGAGATTCTAGCTATCTGTATAACAGAACATTCTGTCCCAGTGGCTGCACAGATCCTATCTGATCCCCATTGTAAGCAGCAGTCCTGTCCTGCTTTATGGCAGCTGAGATTCTAGCTATCTGTATAACAGAACATTCTGTCCCAGTGGCTGCACAGATCCTATCTGATCCCCATTGTAAGCAACAGTCCTGTCCTGCTTTATGGCAGCTCAGATTCTAGCTATCTGTATAACAGAACATTCTGTCTCAGTGGCTGCACAGATCCTATCTGATCCCCATTGTAAGCAACAGTCCTGTCCTGCTTTATGGCAGCTGAGATTCTAGCTATCTGTATAACAGAGCATTCTGAGAAATAGAATAAGAGAGGACATTACCTGCTTCAGCCAGACATTTGTTGTCATCATTTGGTTCTTTTCATCCTGTTACAAATAGAATAATATGAATATTTAGAGAAGCAGAGAGATTATGATGCAGCTAAAAATCAATTCTAAACATGAAGGACCCAGAGTCGGGTGCCCCCATTAAACACTTATAATCCCCCACCCACATGATCATGTCGGCAGCGCAGTCATCGCTTATAAATACAAAGCGGAAAGGCCAGAGAATAATCACATTTAAGTTCCAGAATCCCATAAATTCTCTGGGAGCTTCTCTGAAACTTCCATCAGTTGCTGGAGAATTTAAATGTGCACCAACTCCCGGCACCGCAGCCAGTATGTACAAAGAGGATTCCCAGCAACTCCCCGTAATTACCCAGCAGGCGCCATTAATAAATAAATTGCTGAAGGCAGCGGCGCCGGCATTAATATTTACAGCAGATCAATGGAAGACGTGCGGCTTTGTAATATTTATATCAGCAGATTTGTGCTGCGTTCAAAGTGAGTTTTAAAGGGGATGGAAACCCAATTCCCAAAATCCATTCATTCCCCATTACCACTGGTTCTATAGTTATGTGTAAATGTCACCGCTATTGGAAGCAGTGTCTACACTGCTGGTTCTGACTCCCAAAACAATGAAGCCAGACCTGTAAAGAAGCATGCCAGGTATTATGGAAGCTGGAGGAGAGCTGGTTTCTAGTGTTTCATGAATCTTAACCAGCAGTGCAGAATCCCAGGACTCCCTATTCTTATAATAGAACAAAAAGGTGTTATAAGGTGGAACAACTGTGATGTGATATAAATATATGCAACAATGACGCCCAGACTGCTGTTGTGCAACTGCAACTCCCTTCATCCTACTCACAGGCGCTGGTTCACTTACCACGTCTATCAGCTGGGCAATAGATAAGCCAAATTTGACAATGACGACATCTGAGGTATTTGGGACGGGCCTGGACCATCGGTTGTAGACAGTGAACAGACGTTTGAAGAGTCGTTCCTCTGCGTGCGTTCTTGTTCTCTCCATGCACGACACTGTGAAGAAGACAATGCACTCTGTTGACTCATATCTGTGTTAGTGGGCTGGATGTAACCAAGCAAACATGCTATAAACGAGATGCTAAAAAATCATCCAATACTTGGTAAAGGGTAAGGACACACTGGACGATTTGTCGCCAACGTTTTAAAAAAGTAAATCGTGGCGACAAGACGATCGTCTTTTTTGAACAGACGATTCACAGCGACTATTGGCACAGATCGATTTGTATCCCATTACTCTGTGCGGTACGTGCTGTGCTCCACCCGAAACGGTTTGTGCTTCCCGCTGTAACCTGGCGTCTTTGCGTTCTTGTGTCATTGTGTTCGCATTGTAATTTGAATACAATTGCTGCTACTTATCTGTATATGTGTACGTGTCTAGGAGATTTCAGTGCTTTTCTAAGTAGATGCTATTTCTGATAAATCGCTCGGAAAAGGGTCTCGGTGCGTTTTGGAGCTACAGGCGATTCACAAACGCGCTGTGGGCACAGGAGCTGGCGCCTTTCATTTGGTTTTGTTCAGAGACAAAACGAGCGATATGTCGCCGCGATTTGCTTTTTAAAAACGTTGGCGACAAATCGTCCAGTGTGTCCTTACCCTAAATGTGATATAATAGTCAGCTTATTTACTCCCGAGTAATTGCTCTGTATGGAGCCATTGGACTTAACTTTCAGTTACCCCTGTCCCTTTCTCAGAGCTCTCACCCATCCACTGCTTTAGATAAAGACTCTTAGCACCCTCCACTGCTAGGGTAAAAGTATTTCTTCCCCTGCAAGCTGCCATCAGAGTGTTTTAGTCCCACCCACTGCTTGAGTCACAGACTCACTGTCCATCCCCATTCTCAGGCTGAAAGTCTGTAACGCAAGCAGGAGGCTAGACAAGAACACTACAGCTTGGGCTACTACACCTTGACTAGCCTCTAGATGTCCTCCTGCAACCCAAGTCTGGTGCTAAAGTCTGGTCTTGCTCTGTGAGGCAGATCTGGGTCTGGAACTTATGGGTTTTGAATTGGGGGGGTCCAAAAAAGGCCCAGCAGATAATGGTGCCGTCAGTTTGTCTGTACTGGAGCCAGGAGAGAGGGTCTTTCAATCAATCATGGCTGCCTGCACGAGGGCATATAAAAAGAAGCAAGGGACCAAGTCCATCAAAGTCCAAATAAGGAGGAAAATGCCAGGATGAACAGTACAGTCAGGCCTAAGAAAAATCAGGAGATCAGATCCCTCCATGAGAAACTTCAGGAGCTGGAAGCAGAATTATATTTCCTGGTGCAGAGGATCTGCCCGTGAGAAGCAATTCAAAGAAAAGTAATAAAGGAGACAGAGATAGAAGAACTTCAGCCATTCAAAGCTGAAAAAGGAGAAAAGGCACAGGAAACAAAGCTGACAATAGATTAGCTCTGTAGTATACAATGGAACGTATCTGTTATCTACTGTGTATCCTGTGCTTGAATGGCTGCCCCCATGGCTACACAGCAGCTTGTTTATATAAACTATAGTAGTACTTATCTGTTATCTACTGTGTATCCTGTGCTTGAATGGCTGCCTCCATGGCTACACAGCAGCTTGTTTATATAAACTATAGTAGTACTTATCTGTTATCTACTGTGTATCCTGTGCTTGAATGGCTGCCCCCATGGCTACACAGCAGCTTGTTTATTTAAACTATAGTAGTACTTATCTGTTATCTACTGTGTATCCTGTGCTTGAATGGCTGCCCCCATGGCTACACAGCAGCTTGTTTATTTAAACTATAGTAGTACTTATCTGTTATCTACTGTGTATCCTGTGCTTGAATGGCTGCCCCCATAGCTACACAGCAGCTTGTTTATATAAACTATAGTAGTACTTATCTGTTATCTACTGTGTATCCTGTGCTTGAATGGCTGCCCCCATGGCTACACAGCAGCTTGTTTATATAAACTATAGTAGTACTTATCTGTTATCTACTGTGTATCCTGTGCTTGAATGGCTGCCCCCATGGCTACACTGCAGCTTGTTTATATAAACTATAGTAGTACTTATCTGTTATCTACTGTGTATCCTGTGCTTGAATGGCTGCCCCCATGGCTACACAGCAGCTTGTTTATATAAACTATAGTAGTACTTATCTGTTATCTACTGTGTATCCTGTGCTTGAATGGCTGCCCCCATGGCTACACAGCAGCTTGTTTATACAAACTATAGTAGTACTTATCTGTTATCTACTGTGTATCCTTGAATTGCTGCCATGCAGCTCGTCTGTCCGGTGTAAGGACAACTGTGCCTTTAAAAACAAGTCAGGTGTATCAGGTGCTGGGATCCCCTTCTTCCAGACCAGCAATATATTGGGACAGTTGGACACAGTGTATCTGATACAGCGACTTGGTTTCATAAAGTGCCTCAGAAGCAAAAGTGACCTGATCTCGTAGTCTGTTTCCCATAGACAGGCTAATTTAAGAAGAGAAAATTGCTTATTGCGCTGCCTATCGGTGAGCATGGTAGGGGTGAGCACGGCAGGAGAGCAATGGCAGATTTAACAACTTAAGTCCAGCAAGTTTAAGTCCAATGTATAGAGTTGGACAACATTTGGATCAGAGAATCTCCAAGCAAACATTGGACATCTCATCAGGACATCACTGCACATCATTAATTCTAGATAGGCATGGGCGCATTTGACCCGTTTCGTTTTGCCAAAAATTCGCCGCAGGTGAAATGTCGCTGACAAATAGCTTAATCACACTCAATTTGCGCTGTGATAAGTAAATCTTGCTTGTTTTTTTTTTTGGAAAACTCAATAAAAATGTTGAAAAGAAAATGTCACTGACGCTCACTAAAGTCTATGGGTGTCAATTTTTTTGTCGAACGACGCCATACAAGTCCATGGGCGTCATTTCTACGGTGAAACAAATTTGCATCCCTACTTCTAGAAGATAAGCCGGATTATACCATTTAACTATGTTTAATTTGATTGCTTTCTTTTTCTCTCTCTCCTCTATACTTCTGCATATATCATCTGCACTCCAACAACCATCAAACAATCCTGAAATTGTAATCTACTCTCTCAATCTAAGCACACTGTCTTGTACTGTTAAATCTATTATCCCCTCTCAACCCATTAGGGTAAGGCCACGCTGGGAGTTCTGGGGAGATTTGGTCGCCTGGCGACTAATCACCTCCTCTTTGCGGCGACCAATCTCCCCAAATGCCTTCCCTCAGTCTGCGCCGACGCTAATCACGTATCGATTCGTTTTACAAAGTCGAGATTGGTCGGCGCAAAGACGAGGCGATTAGTCGCCAGGTGATCAAATCTCCCCAAAACGCCCAGTGTGGCCTTACCCTTAAACAATACAATGCTCACACTGTCAAATCTAGGTCACACCTTGTCTCACTTTCATTATTACTGTTACTTACAGCTGGGGACATCTCCCCAAACCCACTCACTCATTCCTCCCCTCACCTGACAATGTTTCCAGTCTCTCAGACTTTACTCACTTCTAATCCTGCAAACCTTATTCACATAAAGCCTTTACCCTCTCTGCCTCTCTCATGTGCCCTGGAATGCACGGTCCTTCTGCAATAAACTAACAGCAGTCCATGATCTCTTTATATCCAAATCCCTTCACCTTCTGGCTGTCACTGAAACATGGCTCTCTCCCTCAGACACTGCTTCACCTGCTGCCCTGGAGGCTTCTCACTTAGTCACACCCCTACACCGGATGGCCGTCATGGTGGTGGTGTAGGTTTCAAAATCTAACCAAACCAACTTCTCTCTCCTTCACTTCGTTTGAAGTCCACAGCATACGTTTGTTTTCTCCAATCACCCTGCATGTTGCTGTCATATATCGCCCCCCTGGTCCCTACTCTACTTTCTTGGATCACTTTGCTGCTTGGCTTCCATACTTTCTCTCCAGCGAGACACCTGCTCTCATTTTAGGGGACTTCAACATCCCCATTGACAACTTTGCTTCTCCTGCCACCTCTAAACTCCTCTCTGCCGCCATCCAACCTTACTAGCTCTACTTACCCCTTATCTGACCATCAACTACTCTCCTTTCAGATAACACTTTCATCTGCACTATCACAACCATCTCGTTCCACCCACACATACAGAAACCTTAACACCTTTGAACCACAACAATTATCAACAGTATCCGCACAATCCATCTCTCACATTAACAATCTTTCCTGTCCAAATAGGGCAGCTTCTCTCTACAATGATGCTCTATCAACAGCTCTTGACCCCCTTGCTTTTTCTATCACCCGTCACAGCCGACCAGCTAAACCCCAACCCTGGCACACTAGTGTAACACGGTACCTCAGTAGTAGATCAGCTTAAGATCAGGAGAAATAGAAATTAAAATATGAAAGCAACACAAAGGTTATGCTCTATTTATCTTATTGTGTAATATGCCACTTTTAAGTGATTCTAGGGTAGACCCCGTTGATTTAAATGCGGGGTAGTTCCTTAATGTGTGGCCTAATGATTTGTTCTTTAGGGTTAAGGCTCTGAATAAAGCACCTAAATCTAGGCCTTCGAGCAATTACCCAGGAATGAACTTTAGAACACTTTTTTGGATTTAATAATGCACCAATGGACACAGAGAGGTGGGACTATGGATAATTGGTTAAGTGATTTAACTTGGTTGTAGGTTTCGTGATTGTACACTTGACAAATGACATGGGAGCCCGAAACATGAAGTTCTGAGCCTCAGCTTCCTCCATTCTTGTATATTTCCTCAGATATCACTCACAGTAAACAACACCACCTTTCATTCCACCACACAGGCTGCCTAGGAGTCATCTTAGACTCTCATCTATCTTTTTCACCACACATTCAAACACTTGCAAAATCTTGCCGTATTCAACTGCGCAACATTGCTCGAATACGACCCTATCTCAGTTCAGAATCAACTAAAACACTGATTCAGTCTCTCATCATCTCCCGCCTTGATTACTGCAACTTACTCCTCACAGGTATTCCAACAAGTCGCCTTTCACAACTCCAATCTGTTCTAATTGCGGCCGCTAGACTCATTCATCTATCTCTCCGCTCAACATCAGCTGCTCCCATATGTATGTCCCTTCATTGCCTCCCAATCTCCTCTAGAATCAAATTACTTACACTCACTTTCAAGGCCCTTAATAATGAAACCCCTCCCTATATTTCATCTCTGATCTCCAAATACTCTCCTTCACGAAACCTACGCTCTGCTTCTGATCTTCGCCTCACTTCTCCTCTGATCACTTCTGCCCATTCTCATCTACAAGACTTCTCTTGGGCTTCTGCTTTTCTCTGGAACTCTCTGTCAGATTTTCTCCTTCTTTCCAAACTTTCAAGCGCTTCTTAAAGACCCAACTGTTTAAAGAAGCTTATTCAATGTACCTTAATTAATCAGTCATTGCTGTATCAAAAATCACAAAATTGTTTCTAAAAATTCTTATGTCTCAATTGTACCCTAACCAACTCTAATTTGTAGGGCCCTCTAATCCTATTGTATCTGTAACCCGGCTTGTTTGTTATCCTCCATCAATTCCCTGTTTGTTACAACTAAGGTAAAGCACTGCGTATCTTGTCGGCGCTATATAAATAAATGACAATAGCTCAGAAGCAAAAGTGACTGTCTGATCTCGTAGGCTGTTTTCCATAGACAAGCTAATCTAAGCCGAGAAAATTGCTTATTGCGCTGCCTCTCTGTACCGGACATAATCACATTAATCACAAACAGAAGGCATTTTTGGCTTCACAATCGTGCATGGCAAAGCCCCAATCTAAGCAATGCTGATATATAAATAATTTAAATGTAATGGCCCAGGCCCGGAACATCATGGCAATCTGCTAAAAAGCACTGAGGGAACGTCTCTGAAATGATTAAAGCCATTTGTGTCTCTGTAGCAGCAGTTCTGAAGCTGATAAACGACCCATCCCGCCCAAGAACAAAGTTGGGGAAAGGAAGGCTTACATTTGGAATTCAATTAGACTTTTGAGCATTTAGATCTATATAAAAAAAAAAAACATGGACTGTGTTCCAAGGGGGAGTGTCACAATAAGACCTTAAATATGATAACAGATACATCTAAATGAAGGTATTAAACTTAGCTGTTGCCTGCTAACGGTCGCTTCTCCTATCAGGACTCTAAAGGCCTCAACACCTCTTCTTGGGCATCAAGACTACACCATATATACCTTTAACTTCAACTAATTCAGGGTCTCCTTTACTGGTTCAGGCACCTCACCATAGATTTTCCTTCTTCAAAGGAGAAATGAGCGGACCATATTCTGGTATCAACTCGACTACTAACAGAACTGGACCTAAACACCCACTTGTCCCCATAAAAAAAGCCTTCATGGAAATATTATAGTCCAAAAACATGATTGTGATTGACAACTCAACTAAAAGGAATACCCTGTCCAGCTCTAACTCCTGGGAAACCAGAAGGCATTCGGGGGACACCATATAGGCATATCTACAGTTTAATTCAGAGACATCACTAGTGCATAGTGTATAAAATATACAGAACAATAAGCTATGTCCTTAGAGAAGACACGAGGAAGATAAGATCTACTGGCAAGGTATACTCTTTCTTTAATGCTCCTTGTTGATGGATCTTCAGAGCAACCCAATCTCCACTAATTATCCAGCATTGCCGCACCTTCAAATAACTAGCTAGAACAGTTTCCCTATGACAGAATGCAGGAACTGATAACACTAAACTTAACCACTTGCTCTGATGCAACAGAAACACCATCATAAGTCATTTCCCCTAACTTGCACCACCATGCACCTCCTCCAACTTCCAAAAACTGACTCTAGCTGCCCATGTGTTCAATGATAGGATTGTCCAAAGTTTCAAGCAAACAAAGCCTTTGTCACCAGCATCATTGTGTTCAACTACAGAGTATGGAGACAGCAGGAGGAGAATCACTCATGAGAACATCTTCTATTCCATTGTATTGAAAGTGTTTGGAGGAACCATTCCAGAAACTGGGCCAGTCATGACAAGGCAGAATACCAGCATTTAGGAAATGGAAAGAACTTGAGACAAGACTGAGACAGAATATAAAACTTTATCAAGGACATTGAAACTCAACACCAAAGAAAATGATTTAAATGCAGTAATTTGGTCTTGCTTGGTCATTTAAAATCAGGCCTTCATGCAAAGTCAAACTTATTTGTACCAAACGAGCACCCTCTTTAAATGTGTGGAGGCAATGAGTAGGTTTGAAGTTTTGGAAAAGAATATAAAATGGACAACTAATCCTGAAACTCACTAATACAAACGAAGATAATGTCCTTAAAAATGCTTCAAATAGAGAAGAAGTCCTTGGTCTTTCTGGACAGTACCCCTGACATGAACCATAAAAAGAATAAACTGTTATGGTGAGCTTTGTCACAGTAAAAGTAATATATCACAGCAGGGTCAATTTCAATATGAAAACACTTTTTTGGACTGAATGAAGTAGATGTCACCACAGGATCTGGAATGATCGATGTCCTCCTTCAACTTCTAGAAGACCTCGGTGCTGACATTTAAGATATGCGAGGGCAAGATTACGATAATGGCTCTGTATATTTTTCTCTGCATCTCTGCAGTGGTGGTGTCCTTACTAATCACTTGGGCTCTTATGCTGAAGCCATTAAGTACAACCCAGTCAGATGGGCCATATTGATGCAGCAATGGCTGCCTGAGAGCAAATCAGGAATATGGGAGAAATCCTTACTACCGTTACAGAGGACTGCACTTTGGTTGGAGTTGCTTGTTCTAAAACCCTTGCATTGTTCTTGCCATACTTCTTACCCTTGCTCTGCATCTATTCAGTATAAACTTGTCCAGAAATATGTTGTCTAAATGTTATCAAAAATGTATATGACACTAGGAAAATGGGTTGTGATTTCATGGAAGATGCCTTTAATGACTTTACTCTAGAATTAAATTCAGATATCCTTGATGATTTTATCACAGACATCTAATTCTATGCCACTATCCACAGTTTTAAATGAAACAAAGTTCCTAGGCTATATGGGATACCCATTGAATTTTATGTGCAATTTTGAGACATTTTAAAGGATTTGTGTTTTTTTACCAATTGTATTTAAGATAAAAAGCAGCTAGCTTCCTTGAACAAATGTGTTATTCTTCTAATCCTCAAAGACTGATCTAACACTGTCAAATCTCCTGCAAACCTTGCATTATGGAGGGATATGTTTCTGAAGGTCTTCAACCAGCATTTGTGTTTGCTGGTTCAGTTTATTTCCTTAGTTTTGAAGCATAGGACTGATTAAACTGTATGTTTGCCTTTAAGGGAAAGGCTTAAGGTGGCCAAACTTGGGCCCATTGGTTATGCTCTTCACCCAACTGAATCATAGGCTTAAAGGACGGTGAGTGTTAGTGAGCACACGAAGAGGAGATGTGCCTCATCTGCTAATGCATCGGAACTGGCTGACATGGTGTATTAGCAGATGAAGATAAGAAAATATTGTTTTGGAGAAGTCCATGAATCACATTTTTTAAGAGGTATTAAAAAAATGGCTTTTTAAAAAAAAAAAAAAAAAAAAGTTTTTCTTTGAATGCCATGCAATCAATGTACAAAACAAAGAGAAGTCTCCACAGGTTGAGTTTGGCAAAGGAAGAAGTAGGAGTTCATGGACAAGCGCAGGGAACTTTGTGGGGAGGTTACAAGTAAAACATTGGAGGAATGATGTTTAGCAGCTTCACAATTAATCTTGTTATTTATCCTTGATAGTGTGTCATTGCTTTGCAAGGTAGATTAATAACTCTACTAATTTACAAAACCTATTTCTATATTTTCTATTTTTCACTAGAATATGCTATAGCCTGGCTTCCAGCATACCTGATGGTAAATTAATTGCCCTTGACAAAGATTAACCAAAGCTGAATAATATTGTTCCGTCCAACTGGACTCTTTGCTGAGAATGTGCCATGTTTTTAAGAACTGGCTTCAGTCTTCATCAGCGTTCTCCAGCCTAATGTGCTGTGACGGATTCAGCTTGTTACCCTTGCTTGTTCTTTCCCACTACCTTTCCAAGAGACCGGGCACAATGCCTAGTTCTGAATTCCAAAGTCATGATCATGAATGCAAAAGTCTCCAAACTCAACTTGGGGTTAGAGTTATGGGAACTGGACACCAGTAATAGCTTAAGGGCTACTGATAATATTTCTGCAGTTCATGATATCTTTCGATATATTCCTATATATGCACCCTCTCAAAATATTACCTGTCTCTGCAAACATATATGCTATAGACCTCTCCATTCTGAACACAATAAGAGGCCTGCCTTTTCTGGGAGATCCTTCATTGAATAGCAAACAGTCACTCTTTGACCACAACCTATCCTTTAGTGCAGCTGTGAGAAATACTGGTTTCTTGATGCACCATAACATTTGACCTATACAATACCCACTATATATATATATATATATATATATATATATATATATATATATATAGCCTCCAAATAAGCTCGCACACGTCAATAGATAGCTCATACGGGTGCAGTGTGTAGATTGTCTTGTATAAGGTTCCAAAGTTCCACGCACACCGTTTTAAAGAGTAAAAATACTTATTTATTTAGCATACTTGATGCACAAACATCAACGTTTCGGTTCCTGGACTTGAACCTTTCTCAAGATGTCTTTCCATATAAAATGCAATAAAGTTACAAATATTTAAAACCAATTAAATCCCACCCCCCATGACATCACAACACTCAATAGGTTAATTATACCATGTGTCAATGTGTTACACATTTAACATCCCCAAAGTACCATTTAGAAAATACAATGTGATTCAAACACTTACCTAAAACATAAGGTCATGATACATTCAAATGAAGGACAGATGTATAATTTACGGAGCTTAACGCTGATCTAAAAAACAAGTGAAAGAACAATATTCATTGAGACCGTTTGGTGTAAGAGTACCGAGAGTTTTTATCCAGAAGGATTCTCGTTGTAATAAAATCTTAGAACGGTCACCACCTCTTCGAGGTAAAGGAACATGATCAAATGCCAAATATTTAAAGGTAGGCAACCCATGTCCCTTCTCAAGGTAGTGTTTGGCAACAGGTTTGGTAGTTTTATTGTCCCTAAAAGCAGTCTTGATGGCCGATCTGTGTCCATCAATGCGCAATCTGAGCATCATGTCTGTCTTGCCGACATATGACAACCCACAAGGACAAGTAATTAAATAAATGACATGTGTAGTGGTGCACGTTATATGATGTCGAATCAGGAAACGATGTCCAGTATGTGGGTGCACAAAACTTGTGCTTGGAGTCATATATCGGCAAGACAGACACGTTGGGCACCTAAAGCAACCCTGTTTGCTAGAAGATAACCATGATGGTTCTGGCTTTGGGGGTAGATAACACTGCACTGGATCACCCACTACTAATAAATCCCTAAGATTGCGACCCCTTCTATAACCAAACATGGGGGGATTGGGAGAGATCTTATCTAGTTGTGGGTCTGCTTTTATAATTTTCCAATTTGATCGTACTACCTGACATATTGCAGGAGAGGTGTTGTTAAATTGTGTAGAAAGAATTAATGGATTGGTGTTACGTTTAGGTTCACTTGATTGCTGAGTCTTTTTAATTGCCATATCGAGTGCTCTATCTAGATCACTTTTACTATAACCCCTTTCCATAAAACGTTCAGTCATTTGTGATAACTGTAAATCACAATTAGACGAGATTGAATTATTTCTAAGAACTCTACAGTATTGTGATATAGGTAATGAACGCTTAAGGGCAGGGGCATGGCAACTCGATGCATGCAAAAGAGTATTTCGGTCTGTTTTTTTGCGGAACAAAGAATATTCCACAACAGACTCTCGAATGGTTAAAAATAAATCAAGAAATTCCACCTCCCTGCCACATTTAGAAGTGAATTTGATGGAAGCAGAGCAGTTGTTTAATTCTGTCATCATATCTTTGAAACCTGTCTCACCCCCTTTCCAGATCAGTACAATGTCATCGATGAATCTTTTGTAAATCACTATATGATGGTGAAATTTGGGAAAAATGTTGGTTATCTCAAACTGGTGCATATAAAGATTTGCATATGAGGGGGCCATCGGGGCCCCCATTGCCGTCCCTGAGATCTGTTGGAAAAAATCCCCCTCAAATCGGAAATAATTAAAATTAAGGCACATGGTCAATAGTTCCATTATGAAACCAATCGGAGGACCAACATAATCGTTAAATTCCCTCAGGGATTTCTCCACCGCCTTCAAACCTTCACCATGAGGAATGCTGGTGTAAAGGCTGACCACATCTATAGTGGCCAGCAACAAAGTATCATCCTTGGGTAAAACAAGATTCTTGATACACTCTAGAAAATGTGGAGTGTCACGTATGTAGGATAAAGTTGTTTGAACCACCGGCTGTAGCACCTGATCTAAATAAATACCCACAGGATGTAATAGACCATTTCTTGCTGACACAATAGGTCGCCCTGGGGGTGAATTAAATTGTTTAAGCAAGCAATTGATCATGAGGTTGATAAACTCTGTGTTAACCCTAAAAAAATGCATAAGAATCTGACAAGGGCAGAAACCTTAGCAATTGAATCTTTGCAACAGGATACCTCCATAGTCATCCGCCCTGCGGATAAAGGTGGGGGAATTGTTATTTTAAATTACAGTGATTACAGAAGGGAACTTCTAACTCAACTGGCCGATGGTAAGGTATATAAACGGCTCAAAGGAGATCCTGTGGCTATATTTAAAAATCAAATTGATACAATACTGCGAGCTGCCCTTGATGAGGGGTGGATTAATCAAACGCTTTACGATTTTTTACGCCAGGATTTTCCTATTTGTCCGATTTTATATGCCTTGCCGAAAATCCATAAAAGCTTAACTTCACCCCCAGGGCGACCTATTGTGTCAGCAAGAAATGGTCTATTACATCCTGTGGGTATTTATTTAGATCAGGTGCTACAGCCGGTGGTTCAAACAACTTTATCCTACATACGTGACACTCCACATTTTCTAGAGTGTATCAAGAATCTTGTTTTACCCAAGGATGATACTTTGTTGCTGGCCACTATAGATGTGGTCAGCCTTTACACCAGCATTCCTCATGGTGAAGGTTTGAAGGCGGTGGAGAAATCCCTGAGGGAATTTAACGATTATGTTGGTCCTCCGATTGGTTTCATAATGGAACTATTGACCATGTGCCTTAATTTTAATTATTTCCGATTTGAGGGGGATTTTTTCCAACAGATCTCAGGGACGGCAATGGGGGCCCCGATGGCCCCCTCATATGCAAATCTTTATATGCACCAGTTTGAGATAACCAACATTTTTCCCAAATTTCACCATCATATAGTGATTTACAAAAGATTCATCGATGACATTGTACTGATCTGGAAAGGGGGTGAGACAGGTTTCAAAGATATGATGACAGAATTAAACAACTGCTCTGCTTCCATCAAATTCACTTCTAAATGTGGCAGGGAGGTGGAATTTCTTGATTTATTTTTAACCATTCGAGAGTCTGTTGTGGAATATTCTTTGTTCCGCAAAAAAACAGACCGAAATACTCTTTTGCATGCATCGAGTTGCCATGCCCCTGCCCTTAAGCGTTCATTACCTATATCACAATACTGTAGAGTTCTTAGAAATAATTCAATCTCGTCTAATTGTGATTTACAGTTATCACAAATGACTGAACGTTTTATGGAAAGGGGTTATAGTAAAAGTGATCTAGATAGAGCACTCGATATGGCAATTAAAAAGACTCAGCAATCAAGTGAACCTAAACGTAACACCAATCCATTAATTCTTTCTACACAATTTAACAACACCTCTCCTGCAATATGTCAGGTAGTACGATCAAATTGGAAAATTATAAAAGCAGACCCACAACTAGATAAGATCTCTCCCAATCCCCCCATGTTTGGTTATAGAAGGGGTCGCAATCTTAGGGATTTATTAGTAGTGGGTGATCCAGTGCAGTGTTATCTACCCCCAAAGCCAGAACCATCATGGTTATCTTCTAGCAAACAAGGTTGCTTTAGGTGCCCAACGTGTCTGTCTTGCCGATATATGACTCCAAGCACAAGTTTTGTGCACCCACATACTGGACATCGTTTCCTGATTCGACATCATATAACGTGCACCACTACACATGTCATTTATTTAATTACTTGTCCTTGTGGGTTGTCATATGTCGGCAAGACAGACATGATGCTCAGATTGCGCATTGATGGACACAGATCGGCCATCAAGACTGCTTTTAGGGACAATAAAACTACCAAACCTGTTGCCAAACACTACCTTGAGAAGGGACATGGGTTGCCTACCTTTAAATATTTGGCAATTGATCATGTTCCTTTACCTCGAAGAGGTGGTGACCGTTCTAAGATTTTATTACAACGAGAATCCTTCTGGATAAAAACTCTCGGTACTCTTACACCAAACGGTCTCAATGAATATTGTTCTTTCACTTGTTTTTTAGATCAGCGTTAAGCTCCGTAAATTATACATCTGTCCTTCATTTGAATGTATCATGACCTTATGTTTTAGGTAAGTGTTTGAATCACATTGTATTTTCTAAATGGTACTTTGGGGATGTTAAATGTGTAACACATTGACACATGGTATAATTAACCTATTGAGTGTTGTGATGTCATGGGGGGTGGGATTTAATTGGTTTTAAATATTTGTAACTTTATTGCATTTTATATGGAAAGACATCTTGAGAAAGGTTCAAGTCCAGGAACCAAAACGTTGATGTTTGTGCATCAAGTATGCTAAATAAATAAGTATTTTTACTCTTTAAAACGGTGTGCGTGGAACTTTGGATCCATATATATATATATATATATATATATATATATATATATATATATATATATATATATATATATATATGTATATATATATATATATATATATAGTCCAGAAACAGAAGACTAATAATGAATGTGTTATGGAATGCAAGTCCTGAAATGTTATTGCAAAATGTTTGCATCCTCTTTCCGATTGGCTTCTCAGCAGCACTTTGTCAAATATCCAAATACATAAACTATCCTAATGCCAATACATTTCTTTGTTTTAAAAGCTATTAGGATAGTGAGTCAGTTTCATAAAAAATTCATGTCAAAATGATTAGGTTTTAGTAAACAGAGAAAATAAAATATATGTGGGGAGAGTCACAAAAGGAAGAAACAAGAGGTTTTTAATGATTTAAAGGTCAATTGGCGCAGAGAGTATTAAATAGGATGTAGAGGCAAATTGGAATTCCATAGAAATGTATAAATCATGACTTTCCTCTGCAATCAAGGCAAACAGTGAGAGGTCAGTTAGGATAAGAGGAGAATACTCTAAAAGTGGTGCACAGAACTGATTGTAATTGGAGGTCGCCTACTGGAGAAGACAATGGGAACTCCTTGCACATCAATGAGGCTGGTGTAGATATTTAAGTAGACTTGGGAGGAAGCAGTGAAAGGTAAGTTAATTAGGAGAAAGGAACATGTAGCTGAGATGGGGTAAGCATGGATGAGCCTACATTTTTGGCACTGGATGACCAATATGATATCACTCAGTTCCAGCAACCGAAACATAACTGATAGAGTCACATAACTGTGCAGTAAACATACAGTAGATGGCTATACCTTGTTAAAAAGTAGATGGTAAATAAAAAATAGAAGGGAATATGTTCAACATAATTGTAAAAGGTGGAAGAGCAAGTGTTACAGGGCCCACACTGTAGTAGTATAGAAGGCTCAGACATAGGACATGGTAGTGTTTGAGCAATGATAACAAGAACAAGTATCTGGGGCCTGATGCAGTAGACCTACAGGTACTCAGGAGAGCTTATTTTTGTATTAGACAGAAGACTTTTGGTCTTGGTGGTGTAATGTAAACATGGCTAGACAAATGGCTGAAAGATTGAATTGGCTCCATTTTTATTGAATCTTTGTGTTTGACAGAAAATGATAGAGAATAATGAACCTTCCAGTGTGTGTCATACTTGCAGAAACAGAAAATACACCTTCATTCTCTCCCTAACTGAACTTCAAACTGGGCCAATAATCATTCATCATTTCGCAGTGCCTGCAAAGTAGTGAGGATTTTGGTAAAAGCCAATACATTTTGGTTAAACAATAAAAAAGGGGGCAAACTGATGCAGCGTTTCTGCTAAACCGTAATATTTTATTTTCATTTTCCAGATAATAAGTGAGAAAGATTTGATTAATGGGGGTTCAGACAGTCAAGAATTAATGGTAATGTGACATTAAGGAAAAAAAATCTCTGTAATTGGTCTGAAACACAACTTAAATCCCCTTTTGAGGATAACAAAACAGTAAGAAATTGATTAAATGTGTATTTGGAGACCAAATGAATCTGCATGTATACAAATTTTATTTTACTTTAAAAAATTTTAAAGCCAAGAACCCAACACATAACAATATAACTACATAAAAAGATTTTTCAAAATGATTCAGGTAGGTGGTTCAGAAAGTCAATATTATGCTCTGCCGAGACTTTAAATCTCAATAGCCCAATCACCCCAAAGTGTTCTTCAGCTGCTATTCTGCTTCTCTCTCAAGGGGATCATTATGTTCTGATGAGCAGAGACCTATTATTTGCCCTCAGACCCTACTCAGCACCATGTAATTGTCTCCTACAAGAGCAAATCTCACACTCACTGCCTGAAATGACTTTCTACGCTCAGCCTTCATCTTGCTTATTTTCTTTATGGAACGTGACACATTATTTTACAGTCGATTCTCGTAACCTTAAGGAATGTCCAATTGATTAAGTCACAGAACACTATTCTCAGCTTCTCAATGGCCAAATACCGACCCTCGGAGATAAGAAGAATCTTTGCTGATTTAATGATACACAAACACAATATGAATAAAGATGCTGTAGAAAAAAACCCGCAAGTGTCACAACAATTAATATTTCCATTTGTTTAGTGTCCATGGTAACCATCGGCTCCTCCCATTACGTTCTACGTCCCTGTGACCCCCAGCGTTTCTGCTGTTTATTAAGACACATTGTGAGGGTTCCTGGTACTTGGAAGGATCCAGCCTCCACTGAAGATTTATTCTTTATCAGACTCCAGTTCTCTTTTAGCCCATGTTGTTCATGGGACTTATCACTTGTGGGGCTCTACCAAATGTTTTAGCCCCCAGAGGACACCAATGTGGTTTTATCAGAAGGGGGCGCTACTGTACAGTATAATAAGGGATAAGGGACTTGATTTTTCCGCCATTTACAATTGCTTTTATGCACCTCCTCCTGCCCATTATGATTTATTAACCAGCCAGTAACCCCATAAAATAAAAGTTATCTGACTAACATGCAAAGATCTGGTTCTTTATTATCTATAATATTTCTTTACAGCATGCTTTTCATGAACATGATTTTCATTAATAAATGGCATTTAATCCTGGATTACCTCCTTAAGTATTAAAGCTGTTGTAGCCTCAACAGATTATCAGATATACAAATGCACAGCATATAGCCCCACTGAACAAGGGCCATTGTAGCTTATTTCTGTAACATATCTTTAGTTTATATGAGGGAAACATTATGAATGCTCCTTTGCATATGTATAAATACAAATATACAGAGAAGGAATGTTCTGGGCACACAATAAGCTATACCCTCATACTGTACTGTCTAAGGGAATCAATATGGCACCTCCCATATGTATAAATACAAATATACAGGGAAGGAATGTTCTGGGCACACAATAAGCTATACCCTCATACTGTACTGTCTAAGGGAATCAATATGGCACCTCCTCCTCCCATATGTATAAATTCAAATATACAGAGAAGGAATGTTCTGGGCACACAATAAGCTATACCCTCATACTGTACGGTCTAAGGGAATCAATATGGCACCTCCTCCCATATGTATAAATACAAATATACAGAGAAGGAATGTTCTGGGCACACAATAAGCTATACCCTCATACTGTACTGTCTAAGGGAATCAATATGGCACCTCCTCCTCCCATATGTATAAATACAGATATACAGAGAAGGAATGTTCTGGGCACACAATAAGCTATACCCTCATACTGTACTGTCTAAGGGAATCAATATGGCACCTCCTCCTCCCATATGTATAAATACAAATATACAGAGAAGGAATGTTCTGGGCACACAATAAGCTATACCCTCATACTGTACTGTCTAAGGGAATCAATATGGCACCTCCTCCTTCCATATGTATAAATACAAATATACAGAGAAGGAATGTTCTGGGCACACAATAAGCTATACCCTCATACTGTACTGTCTAAGGGAATCAATATGGCACCTTCTCCTCCCATATGTATAAATACAAATATACAGAGAAGGAATGTTCTGGGCACACAATAAGCTATACCCTCATACTGTACTGTCTAAGGGAATCAATATGGCACCTCCTCCTCCCATATGTATAAATACAAATATACAGAGAAGGAATGTTCTGGGCACACAATAAGCTATACCCTCATACTGTACTGTCTAAGGGAATCAATATGGCACCTCCTCCTCCCATATGTATAAATACAAATATACAAAGAAGGAATGTTCTGGGCACACAATAAGCTATACCCTCATACTGTACTGTCTAAGGGAATCAATATGGCACCTCCTCCTCCCATATGTATAAATACAAATATACAGAGAAGGAATGTTCTGGGCACACAATAAGCTATACCCTCATACTGTACTGTCTAAGGGAATCAATATGGCACCTCCTCCTCCCATATGTATAAATACAAATATACAGAGAAGGAATGTTCTGGGCACACAATAAGCTATACCCTCATACTGTACTGTCTAAGGGAATCAATATGGCACCTCCTCCTCCCATATGTATAAATACAAATATACAAAGAAGGAATGTTCTGGGCACACAATAAGCTATACCCTCATACTGTACTGTCTAAGGGAATCAATATGGCACCTCCTCCTCCCATATGTATAAATACAAATATACAGAGAAGGAATGTTCTGGGCACACAATAAGCTATACCCTCATACTGAGAGGACGTGTTTGGAGTGTGCTGCTAAAAGAGTGTGTTCTCCCAGGCCCTTGCGGGTCCTGGGGGAGATAGTTCCAGCATTTCCCTTTCCCCCCCTCCCATATCCCCAGCATATGTTTTGCACATTATTTTTTATTTTTCTTCATTTCAACCAACTCCTTCCCATCAGCCAAGATGGTAAAGAAAGGAGATGCAGCCCCTGCAGGAGGACGAGCCCGTTTGGGAAGTAGCAGAAGAGCAGCTGCAGCTGAGGCCAAGATGGCGGCTCCAGTTTCTACTCGCAGCAAAGGCGCAAAGAAAGAGAAAGCCACGAGACGTCAGTTACCGGCATGTAATACCTCTTCATCGGACGAAGCCGAGCAGGACACTACAGAACATCTGGGCCTGGGAGTGAGCACAGAGGCGACTGCAGGGAGCTGCGGAGCTGTTGTGATAACCTCAGGCACAGAGCAATGTGAAGTCCCGGCAAAAGTATCGAGAGATCTGGAAACCCCAGAGGAAATGGAGGAGGCTGCTGGGATAGTGGCATGTCAGGTTGCAGAACAAGCACTGCAAGCGTCTGAGAACAGAAAGGAGTCTGCTGATACAGGGGCTGACAGTTTGGTGAGTGAAGGATTTCCTAATACACCTGAGACTGTTTGCACTGCAAAGGGGGGAGGAGGAGGAGGCACAGAGACTGAGATCATTAAAGGGAAAGAGAAAGTTTTGTTGGGACAAAGTTCCAGAGTGGAAAATAAAGATTTATCCAGGCCAGTGGAGGATAAAGACTCTAAGAATACTGGCACCGGATTAGTCATTGAATATGACAAAATTATTGGGGCATTAAATGAACTAAAGTGCCTAGAAATCAAACAGTCTGTCCTTACTAAAGGAATCGATGTGTTAATCAGAGACTTGAGAACACTGAAAGGACAAAAAAAGACTGAAGCTATTAGGCATTTAGCCTATTTAAATAAAGAATTAGAGGAGGTGGATGTACAAATTAATGCCATACTGAATGTGATAGAACCATGGAAGGAATTGCACTACAATAACAAACGTTTTACTGAAATGAAAGGTGGGGGAGGGGGTGTGGCAGCAGAGAGATTAGCTACAATCTCCCAATTGTTAAATGAAAATGTGGTTTGTTTATTACCTGAGAAAACACAGGAGGTTGAGGTTGTGGCAGGACAGGACAGTGTTAATACTCCTGACTCACAGGAGGCTGCTAATTACTGCACTACACAAGCAGGGGGGGAAGAGAATGATTCACAACCTGTTCATTCTGTCTCTCAAATGGATATTTCTTCCTCTATTCAGCTTGACACACCTTCCTTTAACCCCACACCCTCTCAGCAATCTTCTGATAAATCTTCTGTAACAGGGAAGTCTGTAAAACAGAACACTTCTGCACAGGATAGTACTTCTTCTCCTAAACAGCCCAATAAATCTTCTGCATTAGCAGGCACTTCTAAACAATCTGTTATTCCTCACAAACAATCTGAACATTCCTCTGCACAATCTAGTAATCTCCCCACACAGCTTGTTAACCCTTCTGCTCAACTGGCTCCTACCTCTTCCAACACAAGTACAAGCACAGGGATCTCCTACAGCAGTGATCCCCAACCAGTAGCTCGTGAGCAACATGTTGCTCCCCAACCCCTTGAATGTTGCTCTCATTGGCCTCAAAGCAGGTGATTATTTTTAAATTCCAAGCTTGGAATTACATTTAATTGTATAAAAACTAAGTATAGTGCCAAGGAGAGTCTCCTGTAGGCTGCCAGTCCACATAGAGGCTACAAAATAGCCAATCACAGCCCTTATTTGGCACCCAAGGGACTTTTTCATGTTTGTGTTGCTCCCCAACTGTTTTTACATTTGAATGTGGCTCACGGGTAAAAAAGGTTGGGGACCCCTGTCCTACAGCCAGGCCGTTAAAGGCAACACTAAAACCAGTAATACACAGCAGATTTCTACAGATAACGGAGATATGGGGAGATCAGACCAAGGACAAGTAGAAGAGCAGGAGGAAGAATATGGCAAAAGGAAAAACGCTGTAAAAATAAAATGGGATGGAGAAAGAGAAGAATTCCCAGGCAGGCGTTTTGTAGCAAAAAATTTAATAAAACAAGTTTTAGGATTCACAGCTGAAGACGTTTATGCAATGATAGGGATATCCGACATAGAATACGACTTAAGCTTCAAACTAGCATATGGATTAGAGGAATTCTGGAGAAGGTATAATTTAAAAAAAACAGCTAAAGAATGGCAAAACTTTAGAGTACACCCCATTTCAAAGCCAGAACTAAAGAATATAACAATAATAATGAAAAACGAAACTGTTCATCCTGAGGATATCCTCATATGGTTAAAAAGACAGTGTACAGTACTAACACCCCTAACTAAAATATACGATGAAGAGGATTTTTGGATAGGTGGTTACAAAACTCAGGTTAAACTTAATACAGAAGGCTACTATCAAAAACACCTGCCAACTTCTTTCTTCATAGGAAAAGACAGGGGGGTTTGTTATTATGTAGGGCAACCCAAACTCTGTTTTAAATGTGGAGCCAGAACCCATCTAGCTGGGAAATGTAACATAAAAAAATGTGCCTTCTGTGGAGAAATAAGTCATATACCGGTAAGTAAAGAGTGTGAGAAACAAATAAAGTGCAATCTATGTATGAAAATAGGCCATGCATACAGAAACTGTCCTGAAGCTTGGAGAAACATAAAAAAGACAATCCCTAACATAGAAGAACAACTGAGAGAAGAAATACCCAATGAAGACTTAAATGCTCCAACACAAATACAGACAGAAAACCAGACAGAAGGTGATAACTCAACTAAAAAAAAAAGTAAAAAAAAGGATTTACAGGAAAAAGAGTGGGAAACCGTGAGGAGAGATGACAAAAAGGGAAAAACTAAAAAGGCAAATTCAGTTGAGGAAAAAATAACTTTCATTAATGATCAAAATAGATACAAAATACTAAGTGAAGGTACTTGGGGAGATATGGTGGAAGAAGCAGAAAAAATGGAGGAGGAAGAGGAAAGAGAAAAAAGGAAACACCAAACACCAGTATAAAAAAAAGTAAAACAGAACAAGATAATACATCCATAGATATTGAATGGGAGTCTATTGAAGAGCTGGAGATGGAAACAGATTCAGGACCTAGAGTCCAAGTCAAAAGGATAGGAGATGAAAACGAGTTATCAAGGAAAAAAAAAATGGATCTGTCAATTAATTTTTTTACTGCAAATGCTTGCAGTATTAGAAACGGAAGAACAAGATTTATAGTCTATGAATGTCTAAAAGAAATAATAGCAGATATAATATTTCTCCAGGAAACAAGACTCACATCTATAAATCAGATTGAGATAGCAAAAAGAGAATGGAGAGAAGGTTTATCTGTTTGGTCAATAGCAACTGAAACAGCGGGAGGAGTGGGTATCTTATTTAAGGGAGACAAACCATTTGTGATAAAAAAAAGAGTTGATATTCAGTTAGGAAGATGTTTAATGATAGATGTTGAATTAAAAGGGAAGTTGATAAGACTTATCAATGTATATGGACCACAAGCTATTTCTGACAGAAGAACTTTACTAGATGATATAAGACCATATTTGTTCACCACATTACCGGTTATATTAGCGGGTGACTTTAACCAAGTCTTAGGAGAAAAAGATAGAACGGGAAAGATAAACAAATATGAAACTCTTTTTTTCAAACAACTAATTGAGGATGCAAACTTAGAAGACTTGGCTACTCATAATGGAAGAGAAGGGAAACATACTTATAAATGTGAACCAAGAAGTAGTAGAATCGACTTCATTTTTATAAAAAGGAATGAGGTCTTTTCAAATTTTAATGAACAAGTAACAGAGTTTTCAGGCCACCTGGCTCTTTCCTTCCATTATGGTTTAGCAGATAATGCAAAATTTGGAAAAGGCTTATGGAAAATAAGTAAAGACACACTGGAAGATGAAGATACCAAATATAGATTTAGGATCCTCCTAAAACTTCAGATCTCAAGGATAGATTTTTTTGATTCCATAGTAGAATGGTGGGATTCGGCTTCCGAACGTTTTTCACTTCTACCTCTTTTAAAAAAGGGAGGGTTAAAGAGAAAGAGAGCCAGTCTTTGAGAAGGAAACTTGAGACCTGTATTTCGAACGGGGAAGTGTAAAGTACTTACCCAGGGGACGGCAGGGACGCCTGCCGCCCCCTCGACGGGGACGCCCGTCTCGCACCTCTTCCGCCGGTGCGGCTAGGCCCCGGCTCCTATGGAGCGCGCGGCGCGCATGCGCTAGAATTAAAGGGGCAGGCACGCTGGCGCAATTGCGCTGGCTCGCCAGCGTCCAATGGCGCCAAATTCAACTGTTTAAAGGGCCATCAGTCCTTTTGTGCCCTGCCCAACGTAGGTTCTGTATATGGTTCCTGGGTGCGTTTATTCTGTGATTCTTGTTGTGACCTTTGGCTATCCCTGATTCCTGTTTGACTTCCGCCTGCCCTGACCCTTTGGCTTGTTCCTGACCACTCTTTGGATTCCGTTCTGTACTTCGACCCTGTTTGTTGCTGACCTGGCCTGTGACCTTGATTACTCTGCTGCTTACCGATTTTGTACTGCATTCCTGATTGGTTTCGACTCAGCCCGTTCTTGGACTTTGTTAACCTTTACGTTAAGTTCCCTTGCTCGCCCAGAGTTCTTCCCTCAGTCTCCTCACTATAAGTCCTGGCGGCATCCGAGTAGCGGAGGACCCCACCCGACGTGAAAGGCGGCGGTTATAGGCCGAAGCGTGAGCCGAACCCGGGACATTGGGGTTTACTCTGGGTTGTGGGATACTGAACGTTACAGGAAGGGGGAGAAAAAGTAAACCGACTCAAGTATTTGTTGAGGCAGCATCAGTACACGATCGACTTAAGTCCCTGGTTTTGGAAAGGGATTATGGAACAGCTCGATCTCCTGACCCTTGCCGAAACTGTAACGAAACTATTAAGAAAAAGTCGGTTGGGAGCCTTTATGACTTTCAGGATAATTTAGAAACAACTAGGGAGGGTGTCTTGAGAGTGGTGGAGGCTTACAATGCTGACTTATACAAATAAAGAGTTTTGGAAAGGGATAAGATCCAAGATTTTCTAAAGGCAACCCCAGTCCCAGATACTAGAGATTTGGACTGTTCCCCTTTGATATCAGAAATAACGGAGAAAGAGGTGCTACAGGCAATTGATAAACAACAGAAAAAGAAGGCTCCTGGACCAGATGGGTTCACTGCGGAATTCTATAGCACGTTTAAGGAAGATCTTGCTCCAGTGTTAGCCATAGTCTTTAACGCCTGTTTGATGGAAAAACATCTTTCACCATCCATGCACTTTTCTTCATCAGTTTTGATATCAAAGGGGAAGGATTCGAGGCACATTGAGAATTGGAGGCCAACAGCCCTTCTCAATTGTGATAGAAAGATTCTGGCAAGAATTCTCTCACAAAGATTAGGTGAGGTGGCTGGATTTCTCCTTTCAACATCCCAGTTTTGTTCTATAGAAGGACGAAACATCTTTGGAGCGGTTCTATCAATAAGAGAAGCACTAGATAGGTGTAAGGTAAGAAAATGGGGAAAATACTTTTTAGATCAGGCAAAAGCCTTTGATAGAGTCAACCACGATTACCTATGGGCTACTTTGACTAGATACGGCATTCCGGTAGAATTTGTACAGTGGATTAAAACTTTGTATGAAGGGGCAAAAAGCTTCCCACTAATTAATGGTTGGAAAGGCAAGGATTTTGAGGTGATGGCTGGTGTGAGACAGGGATGTCCTTTGAGTCCACTCCTGTATGTGTTATCGTTAGATCCATTCTTAAGGGAAGTACAGAGATGTGGACTTGAGGGGGTCCAGTTTCCGGCAGGCCAAGTCTTTAAGTCCATAGCCTACGCGGATGATGTTACTCTAATAATATCAAACCCAAAAGAAGAAAAAAAGGTTGTGGAGTGCATCAAAAGTTACTCTGAGGCCTCAGGGTCTCAGATCAACCATGAAAAGTCAGAAGCTTTTTGGGCATTAGATGAGGAACCAAGCTTTAAGCTAAAGAAATTTCCAATAGCCTCAGGCCTAGTTAAAATCTTGGGAATCAAATTCGGGACAGGAGATCTTGCTAAGGTAAATTGGGAAGATAAATTGAATGCTGGTCAAGCAAAGGTTCAGCGATGGAAACAATGGAAGCTGACCTATAGAGAAAGGGTTGACATTATTAAGACTTTTCTGATTCCGGTTTTTCTCTTTATCTCATATGTCTTTCTGTTGCCAGAGTCTCTCTATGCCCGAATCCAGAGCTTGTTTTTCCAAATGCTTTGGGGGAGCAGGCTCAATCCGGCAAAAAGGGGGATTACATTCCTACAGAAAAGAAGGGGAGGGTTGGACATGCCGTGTCCAGTGGTTTTCTTCTGTACTATCTTTCTAAAGTTTAACTTTGGGGGGGTAGTGCAGGAGAGAGAATCTCTGTGGGAAGTCAGTATAAGAGACTGGGCATTGCCTTTTATTAAGGATTGGTTACTTGGAGGTAGAGTGAAAGAAGTTCGGATAAGAGGAGGCCTTTTACCCACCTACCTACGTCAGGTAATAAAAATTCTGAAAAAGTGGAGTATAAATTCTGAAGATCTTAAGGTTTTACAGAGAAAAATCTTGTATTGGAAAATTGTTGATGCTCATTTTGTATCTCCTATATGCGTTAAAGACTGCACACAAGCAATGTTAGAAGAAAGTATAAAGATGCTTATTGACAGAAGAATGCCATAAAATTTTTGGGATGTCACATGGCTATCCTTACAGGGCAAAATATTTGTGAGAGGCAATCTAAAATACCTAAATATAACAGACCGAGAATGTCCGTGAGGGGATGTAATACTGAAGAAACACAAGAGCATTTTCTGATAGATTGCGACTCTAGCGCAGTAAGAGAAAGTGTTGCAAGTAAACTAAATCTCAGCTTAATAAAAAACCTAAACTTTTGGGTATTTTCATACGGAGTCATTGAAAACCACAGAGCAAATAATTAGAACAAAATGACTTTATTCATAATAATCGCAGTCATACGGTATCATTTATGGCACATGAGATGTAGGATGACTAACAGCCAAATTCATTTATCAACTGAGACAATAACTAAGATCATTTACAGAGACATTATATTCATAAAGACCAGAGAATGTGATAATTCAAATACTTTAAAGAAAATGTGGGATAACATTTAATGAATTGTATTGTATTGTATTGGATTGTATTGTATGGATCATTTGTACATGATTATAACAATGTACTTATACTGTCTGTGATACAATGTAATTGGAAATTTTAAATAAAATCCCTCCCATATGTATAAATACAAATATACAGAGAAGGAATGTTCTGGGCACACAATAAGCTATACCCTCATACTGTACTGTCTAAGGGAATCAATATGGCACCTCCTCCTCCCATATGTATAAATACAAATATACAGAGAAGGAATGTTCTGGGCACACAATAAGCTATACCCTCATACTGTACTGTCTAAGGGAATCAATATGGCACCTCCTCCCATATGTATAAATACAAATATACAGAGAAGGAATGTTCTGGGCACACAATAAGCTATACCCTCATACTGTACTGTCTAAGGGAATCAATATGGCACCTCCCTCCTCCCATATGTATAAATACAAATATACAGAGAAGGAATGTTCTGGGCACACAATAAGCTATACCCACATACTGTACTGTCTAAGGGAATCAATATGGCACCTCCTCCTCCCATATGTATAAATACAAATATACAGAGAAGGAATGTTCTGGGCACACAATAAGCTATACCCTCATACTGTACTGTCTAAGGGAGTCAATATGGCACCTCCCTCCTCCCATATGTATAAATACAAATATACAGAGAAGGAATGTTCTGGGCACACAATAAGCTATACCCTCATACTGTACTGTCTAAGGGAATCAATATGGCACCTCCTCCTCCCATATGTATAAATACAAATATACAGAGAAGGAATGTTCTGGGCACACAATGAGATATGCCCTCATACTGTGTCCTGATAGTAACTGGTTCAGCTCTGAATTGGGGGTCCCATTTCCCCGTGGAGCGAGCAGTATGCCCACTAGTGCCAGACTTGATACAGATACTTACGTTTGCTGCCATAGACAATCTAGTGCTGCAGTTTTCTGATGTATTTTCAGCCCACAACATTACCACTAGAAGTAACTCAGGGAAGGAGGGAGATTGGAAAGGCTTATTAAGAAACTACCAACAACAACAGATTAATCTTTCAAAGTCTTGGTGGACTGTATACACATATTATAAATATATCGAAAACAACATTGTTCCAAGAGGTTTGGATATTAAAATTCTTCCCACATTTATAGTGGATGATGAAACCTTTAAGAAAAAAAAGGGAGGATGTCCTACATAAATGCTCAATGCAACTTCTCTCTCTGGCAAGCGAACATGAGAATCGTAATGTGAATGATTTGACCAGTAAAATAGGTGCATTAGAGAAACAAATTTCCGAATTTTCCCAAAACTAACAATTTTTATTCCATATGTCCAGGGTTAACTTGGAAATTGACCGATCGGTGCAGGAGAGAATTAACAAAAAGATACAGAAATATATGAGGGGTGTAAATGACTACTCATTTGGTACAATTTTCAAATGGAGCTGGAAGGCTACCAATACCAGACCTAACCGTGATCTCTCTGCATCTCAGAGATCATGTGATGAGCATACCACCCCTATGAGCAGTAATAGAACCTTTTTTAGGGTTGGGAAACAGAAAAGGATCAGGAGAGGGGGAAAGAGAGCTAAGGAATCGAGAGTTTTGGGCATATCCTCGCCAGAATTTCTGGGAACGGGGACAGAGCAGGAGGAGGAGAGCTCAGAGATATTAAATGTGATCAATCTCAGTGACCATGTCCTTATGGAAGCCCAAAATCTAATTTTAGCAAAAGGTCTATCCTTCTCCTCCAGCTATGATATCAACTCCTTTTCCTTTATAAGGACCTGTTTCTTTTTTTGTAGGAAACTCCTACTTAAAGGGATACTGTCATGGGAAAAAAATAGTTTTCAAAATGAATCAGTTAATAGTGCTGCTCCAGCAGAATTCTGCACTGAAATTTCTCAAAAAAAAAACCCAGATTTTTTTATATTCAATTTTGAAATCTGACATGGGGCTAGACATGTTGTCAATTTCCCAGCTGCCCCAAGTCATGTGACTTGTGCTCTCATAAACTTAAATCACTCTTTACTGCTGTACTGCAATTTGGAGTGATACCCCCCCCCCAGCAGCCAAACAACAGAACAATGGGAAGGTAACCAGATAACAGCTCCCTAACACAATATATCAGCTCCCTGGTAGATCTAAGAACAGCACTTAATAGGAAAATCCCATGTCCCACTGAGACACATTCAGTTACATTGAGAAGGAAAAACAGCAGCCTGCAGGAAAGCATTTCTCTCCTAAAGTGCAGGCACAAGTCACATGACCAGAGGCAACTGGGAAATTGACAAAATGTCTAGCCCCATGTCAGATTTCAAAATTGAATATAAAAAAAATCTGTTTGCTCTTTTGAGAAATGGATTTCAGTGCAGAATTCTGCTGGAGCAGCACTATTAACTGATGTGTTTTGAAAAAAACATGTTTTCTGATGACAGGATCCCTTTAAAAAACATTTCAATACAGGCAATATCCCGAGTGAATAGACAGTGGTCAATCCCCTATCCTCAATGTCTGATCCGTCCAATCCACATGACGTGACTCACCTATGTTCAGATCAAAGCACGGAACAAGAGCAGTATAGTGCAGCTTTTCTTGATCTAGAAGAGTTACTATCTCAACAATCAGAAACAATATCTATCATGAAACCCAAAAGCTGGTTTATGCCACCAAGAAACATTTGCCCTGTGGTTAATGTCTCTTATGAACTTACCTAAGTCTAACCAGAACAATTTAACGAAATCAGAAAGATTAGCTGTACAGCAGATCAAGGAATAGGACAATATAGTTATTAAACCATCAGACAAGGGAGGTAATGTGGTTATTTGGCCAAGGGTTACGTATCTAACAGAAGCCTTAAAACAACTCAATGACACTTAATGTTACAGAAAATTACATCATGGCCCAACAACCAATTTCCGATCACTATACAACACTCTTATTACTGATGGATATCAAACTGGCTTAATTTGTAAAACCGAACACAAAGCCCCTTTGAATGTATTTTCCACTACTCCATATATTTTGCATAAGATACATAAGAATATTTCCAAACCACCTGGCCGCCCTATTGTATCAGGCTATGGACATTTATGTGAAAAGACAAGTCAATATATAGATTTGAAACTAAGGAAATTTGTGCTGATCCTTCCCTCATACATAAGAGACACAGGGGATTTACTATGCAAACTACAACATATTAAAGTGGACATGGGAACTCTACTAGTGAGCTGTGATGTGGAATCACTATACTCATCCATTTCGCATAAACATGGTCTACGTGCTACAAAATAATTTATGGAGACTGAAAGTGATTGGGGGTAGCCAATTTATAGATTTTATGGCGGATTTGCTTGACTTTTGTCTAAACCATAACATTTTTGTCTTAAATGAAATACACTAAGTACAAACGAGAGGTGTGGCAATGGGGGCTGCATTTGCACCCACTTATGCAAACCTCTTTATGGGTTGGTGGGAAGCTTATTGGGTTTTTGGGGATCTGATGTCTCACTATACCCAATACATATCAGCCTGGTATCGTTACATTGACGATCTCGTGTTTCTCTGGACTGGAGACCGGGAATTGCTGAACGAATTTATTAAATCACTAAATGACAATGATCTAAATGTCAGGTATAAGTGATACAGTATAAGTGATCATCATATTGATTTTTTGGATGTAACCCTCATAATAAATGAGAATGGTACAATCTCAACAGATCTGTTCCGCAAGGCCACGGCCACTAACTCTATGTTACATTTTCAAAGCCACCTCTCATCATCTACCAACAAAGGCATTGCAGTGGGTGAGTTCATAAGACTTCAACGTAATTGCTCTGACCTGCCACTTTTAAAAACCGGTCTGTGGAACTCACGGAACGCCTAAATGCAAGGGTTATTTCCGCACCCTGTTTCGTAGGGCCTATTCAAGAGCCCTTGTAACTCCAGGGGCCGATCTGTTCAATAAACCCAAGGGCATTAAAAACATTTATGCACAACCAGTATATTTCATTGGTACTTATTGTAAACAATGGCCAATATCATTGGCACATCTTACTCACTGAGCCAACCTCTGCTGCACACTAGGACCCCGTCCACAATGTTGCCGGAGGGCACCCAATCTGCAGGATTGTTTGGTGAAAAGTCAGACCAATACGGAGTGGCACCTTTCCCTGTGGAAAATGTAGTTATATGTCTAACCAGTTGTAATAAAACCTACCTGCCTTGGTGGTCTAGTGTGGCGGCGGGGACGCCCGCTGTGTGGTCCTCTTCCTGCACCATCTTGCCTTCCTTAGGGCGCGCGCTGCGCACCTGCGTGTTGTTTATAGAATTCTTTCCCCTATAAAAGGCCCATTCTGACTGCAGACAGATGCCCGTGACAGAACTTGGTTTCTTGTGGTTTCTTGTAGCCTTGTGCATCTGATCTGTATCCTGTCTGTTTGATTACCCGTGTTTGACCCAGCCTGTTCCTGACTATTCTGCATTCTGTATCCTAACCCTTGCCTGCCTACGACAACTCTTCCAGCTTAACCCCTTGATTGACAACCCGGTTTGACCCTTGCCTGCCTGACGATTCTGATATCCACCTGCCTCGACCCAGCCTGTCTGACCATCCTTCTGCCTAATCCTTTGTACCGTTACCTTTGGCACAAAAGACTTTGCTAACAGCCGAGCCCCTTTGCCAGCCAGAACATCTCGCCTTGTACCCCTCGTTGAGTCCAGGTGGCACCCAAGTAAGCTGAGGGCTCCTCCTCCCGAAGCCCAACTGTGGTCACACTACTGGTGAAGCCGAGCTGAGACCAGGGTGCTTGGCACTTGTTCTGGTATTGGGTGCCGGCCGTGACACCAGTCAACAGTTACTGATAGATTTGGTAAACAACATAACATCACCCATGGTTTCACCTGCAACACAGATCGTGTAATTTATATGCTCGGTTACACTTGTGACAAGATCTATATTGGCAAGACCAATCAGGCTCTAAAAAAAAGAATTTTAGAACACGTAGCCAGTATTGAGAATGCGTTGGAATGGATCAAATCGAAGAAGAAATTGCCCCCAGTTAGTTGACACTTTTTTGAGCATCACAACAATTCCAGTAGAGGATTAAAAGCTACTGGTTTATCTAAAATATCCTTAGAAATTAGAGGGGGTGACTTAGAATCAACACGGAGAGTGAATGGATTTTCAACATGAATACCACGAGCCCCAATGAGTTAAATGAAAGTATCATCATGAATGTTTTTATTTGAAACCAATATCTAATTCCATACATCAATGTATGTAAGATATTTATTTGTCCTAAACACATATCTTATGGTCATATTTGGGACCAAATGTCTACCTGATATGTAGCATTCACCGTGGACATATTGTTTCTATTTACATACTCTTGTCTGTTTAAATCATGGAATAATTATATTTATATATTGACACAATAAATGGGCGTGGCTAACCCTCTCCCTTTCTCCCCATTGGCTGATAGGGATATGATGCTCTGGAGGCGCCTATTTATACACGTAGTCCAAACCGCGCTGCTTAATGCCTTTGACATATTCGCTGAGCGAGCGAAACGCGGGTCAGGTGCTCGATTTCTTTTAGATCAATTATGCAGGGTTTCTTGATGCAAAGCGGATACCGATATATGCGGGACCAACCTGCTTATGGTGGGGGCTGCTACAGATTAGGAAGCACAGCAGAACTGACACTGTGCGGGGTTAACTCGCTGTTTATGGCGGCTGGCACGGGGTAACAAGCACGGCATAACCGGCATTGTGTGGGGAACTTCGGAACTCCTTAGTTTAAAGACACACTGGTTTGGTGCGGATGCACTTCCGATTCTCCTTATTGGGTATCAATCAAGCCGACCCGAATGCGGGCCCCTGGGGTTGGTGGTGGTTGATCCTGTTTGTCTGCACAAACTGCTCCGAATTTTTGAAAGGGCTTTAGTTGATTCCAGTGAGGGTATATTTCAGGCATTTCGCCAATACCGTATTGGTTAACCCTTCAGTTACCAGGTTGTACTTCCACACGTTACCCATACTAACCCAAGTCCTATTTGTAATTTTAAACTTCACTATACTTTGGACGTATTCTTATATTATACCAATAAAAGTTCTGTTTTACTTTAATCTGTTCAAGGGGGTTATAGAATACTGATTGGGGTGGTGCAATTTCTAAAGTCAACTTTTCTCTTTAAAACCTACTTTACATTGATCCATTTGACCTTGCACAACATTTGTTGTTTCTCTATGGTGGAAGGTGCTCCCTATCCAATTTATTTTAGTACTTAACCTATAAATGATAAGCTACAATAAAGGCCAACATTACAGTTTTACCAGGAATGTACCAGCCAGTAAACCTGGAATTGCTAATAGTCATATTGGAGTTAATTGTGGATGTAGATATATTGTATATAAAGCTATAGATCATGTGCCATTGAGTATGTTATATCTGGAAGGCAGGTTCATTTGCCCGATACTGACCAATAAAAGCAGAAATGTAATTAATTAGCCCCAGACTGACCCTTAACAGCATGTGAGCAGGGCTAATCTCTAGTCACTGCCTGACAGATATACAGACACCATCTAACTCTAGAGGTCAGGGAGCTAATGAATAGGAGAGGCAGTCACATCTATAATGCAGAGAGAGCTCAGTCTGACACACACTTCATTTACCGGGTTCTTTCCTCTACTTGAAGCTTTGACGTCCGCACATTCTGCTTCACTTTCCCTTTCCAGATGCAGCACCTGAAAGCCAATTGGTGTCTATGACCGACGTAGCCAATCAGAAGCCAATATACCCTATTCTGAATGCAACTCAGTGGCAATATGAAAGTGAGACCTGGACACTGTGTGCTGCTTGTTGTGATATCAGTGGGATCTGGTCTGCTTTTAACATATAACTTGCCTTAATTGCGCCTGAAGGTGTCCTGTGGCATCTTTATGGGCCACCGATAGCCCAGGGGCAGCCACACCGTCTGCACATAGTTGTCTGGATTTTAAAACCAAACTGTTATTTTTTTAGCATGAAGCCCACCCTAGAGGTGATTGGATAAAGCCCTATAGTGACTGGCATACCTACTTATACAGGGGCAGGGGCCCGGGGTCTGCTGTATCATAGACTCCCGACCCGTATTTTACCTTCAAATTAGCGTCATGGTCCGGGTCTGTGAGTTGCAGAACAACAGGTCAGGAGGGGGGCCAGGGGAGGAGGACTGTTGACGTCGGGCCCTCTCTGTAGATTTTTTTCATGGGGGGCCTCCCTACCAAGATATGCCACTGCCTTTAGTAGACTATAATGTTTGCTATAGGTCTAGTAACCAATATCAGCCAATCAGTGGCAACATTAGTTGGCCTGAAAACGAAAACATCCTATTGGTCGCTGGGAGATTATAGACTTGCAGAGACAAGGCCAATTTTAGCAGAGCATCAGAGGGGCCCACTGTGGGCAATATCATAGGAGATATACTGTACATTTATAATGGGCTACCTAGCCTATGCTGAACTGCAACTCCAATGAACAGCGTGAAGGCCAAATGTTGGGTATCCTTGATTTAGATTATAACGGCCACCTTTAATGAGGTCCCCCTGCTTTACTGTATGTCCCTCTTCTGTATCATGATTCCTATAATACACACACAATGCCATAGGAAACACATAGGGAATCTGCAGACACTTACCTGTTGTACATGTGATGATCCAGCACAGAATGTGCCTGACTGACAACGTTCCTCCCACACAGTTCTTCATGCTGCGTCCAGATGCAGCACATTTATTCCAAAGTAATTTGTTTGAAAATGTGTTGGCCAAAACAAGCTCTTGGGGGTCGCTAGCCTGAGGAAGCCTGCACTAGCCAGGCAGGGTGCATTATATTTTTTATAAGGTTGCAGGGAGGCTTGTTAAGTGCTGAGAGAGCTGCTGTCCATTAGTCTGAATGAGTGGAGCTCTCCGTGGTGCTGAAGCTGATACAACTGGAGATTGTGTCTGTCCGTGGTGCTGAAGAGTTCAGTGCAATGAGCCTCCTCAGGGAACCCGGATATATCTGCTTTTATTATACCCTGTTTTCTCTTGGAAGAATGCCTGCGAGAAAGAAGGAAGAGTGTTCATATATAAATAGGTGCCTCGGAGATTAACTCTTGCAAGTCAGCCTTTCTGTAAATGGACTGTCTCTAAAGTGAGACGCTTTACCACTATTCCATTGTATTTTTTTGGGTCAAAACTCTCAAAATCGATTGTAAATTATCCAAACTTAATTCGAGTTTTAATCCGAATTTTGAGATTTATCATACTCCGGCCCTTTAAAAACTCGAATTCAACTATTCGACACCCAATACCTGCCAAATTACTGTATAAGTCAATGGGAGAGGTCCAGGGATCAATTTGGTAATGTTCATAGCCTTCCTGACATTCGAGTTTTTTAAATTCAAATGGATATTAGAAGAATATGCACTTCTAGAGGCCACAGCTTTACCTGTTTTCACATTAAAGGCTTCATCTTTCAAGCTTTGATGTGTCATATGAATCACAGCGCAAGGTGCACAGCCAGGATCTCAAATGAGTGAAACGTGTGCAAATTCACCAGCAAACTCCAGTAAATATGGCAAAAAAAATAAAAACCTTTTATGTTCTCAGAATGCCAAAGAATACAATGATCAGGCCTCAAATCAACTTCATCATCGGCTCACATGAGATGCCGTGAAAACTGAATGATTGGTAATCAAAAGAGCGAGTTATTTCATCTTCACAAAACGCAACCCCCCCCAGCATCACGCCTGTGCCGAATCACTCGCTGCACAATACAGGCCCTTCTGAGAAGTAAATAACTCATAGAAAGTCTATTAATTTACTCGATCACCGATATCTTAAAGGTGCAACAGCATAATTCCACTTTCTGCTCTGATGAATGGAACCTATGAACGGCTATTTGACCTGAGCAATGAATCCATGTGCAGCAGAAAGGGTTAAAGAATCAAGCTGGAAACAGAGTTATCTGAGTCAGGAGATCCCACGTTCTTTTTGGGGGTACCTGGGTCTGCACTTTGGAGCTTTAAACATCCTGAACAATCGGGGTGAAAATAGCATCCACATCATAGCCAAAACTATATTATTAATATATCAGAACTAAAGCCCATTTGTTCACCCGCCTTCCTCGCTGAAATTAGGGTGAGATGCCTCAAAAAAACTCAGATTGCTACTGGGATAGTTGTGGCTCCCTGATGGGGTGAGGAATGCATCCACTCAGCACTGAAACAGTTAAAGCTACAAAAGCAGCCAGAGTTACCCAAAAGTGATATCTCATGCTATGCCACAGTTATCCCTGGAGCCACGGGCCCATTCATATGTGTAATAAGACTAATGATGAGGCTCAGTAGACCTTTTAATACCCAACAGCGGCTGCATCAGTATCTGTGATACCCGAGATGAGTGAGAAGATAATTCTAAACCAAATCCAACATGTTCTAGTTGTGCTGCATCTCCACTCCTCAGTGACACTTATACCATAGAAATCACATGTCACATCTGTACCCGAGGCACCGGCAGCTCCAGAGTTACTCACTGACAATATATTTAATCTTGGTCTCTATTAATAGTGATTGATAGAGTGCGATAGATATAGAGAGATAGACAGATGAAAGATATATGATAGAGATATATAGAGAGATGATAGAGAGATAGATGATAGAAAGATAGATGATAGAGAGAGAGAGGATAGCTAGATGGATAGACAAAGCTAGCTCAGAGATAGAGAGATAGAGAGAGAGATAAAGAGGGGCAAATTCACTAAAGGACGAAGTGCTTAATTCGCTTTTTTCTTTTTTTATGGGTGATAGGCTGAAAAAGATCGAAAATTTTTTTGGGGCTCCCCTCCTTCCCCCCTACATTTCCTAACTCATGGCAACTTAACTATACAGTGGGTACATGTGTAGGGCAACATAAACATTTTATTTGCTGTTTTGAAGGTTTCCCAGACTTGTGTAGTGATGCTACATATACCTCCATTGTAACTTCAATTTGGTGCCATATGCAAATTAACCATCACTAGCGTAACTTCGCTTTGATTGGCAAATTAACGCTAGTGCAACTTTGCAACCTTACGCTTCCCCTGAGCGCAACTTCGGATTTTAGTGAATTTGCGTAGCGCTGGCAAAAATACGCCTGGCGAAGTGCGGTGAAGCGGACGCTGGCGCAACTATGAATCTTAGTGAATTTGCCCCATAGAGAGAGATAGATAAATGACAGATATATACTGAGAGTGGAGGCAGGTAGGTAGTGCTGGGAGAATTCAATAGGAGAATCACTAGTTCCCTTTGTGGCACCAGGGCTCAATCCCAGCACCGCTCTCAATAATAACCTTTATTTATATCTCCTTATTAATGAACTCCACTAAAAGCTGTTCATTTCTTAACCTATGTATCTGTTCAAGTTCTAAAAGCATATGATTATCATACAGGTATGGTATCCGTTCTCCAGAAAGATCCGAATTACAGAAAGGCCGTCTCGCATAGACTCCGTTTTATCCAAATTTTTTTTAAAAATGATTTCCTTTTTCTGTGTAATAATAAAACAGTCGCTTGTACTTGATCCCAACTAAGATATAGTTAATCCTTATTGGAAGCAAAACCAGCCTATTGGGTTTATTTCATATTTATATGATTTTCTAGTAGACTTAAGGTATGAAGATCCAAATTACGGAAAGATCCATTATCCAGAAAGCTCCAAGCATTCTGGATGACAGGTTCCTGTAGAAGTTAAGGTATGTGATAATACATGTGCCAAATCCTTATCATTCCCATATTTACATTGTCTCTTTGCCTGGAGTGACAGACACAATGATAAAATGCTGTTCCCCCAACTCTAGAGAATATACGAAAACCTTCCATGAATTGTGTGATTAATATTTGTCACTTTTTCTTCCACAATCAGGAGGAAGATTGTGTCCCACTGCTAAGGAACCAGCAGATAAATAATAACATTCTCTTATCCACCTCATTAATAAGGTTCCTGACTGTATCTATCAGAGCAGGCTGAAAGGGTTAAACACATCAAACATTCACGGTGTCTGCTGCTACTGTAATGTGTGTGTGTAGTATTAATATTAGGAGGATTGTTAATATAATCAGGATTAATATAATTAGGACTGTTAATATGAGGATTAACATAATTAGGATTAATATAATGAGGATAGTTAATATAAAGAGGATTGTTAATATAATTAGGATGGTTAATATAATTAAGATGGTTAATATAATTAGGATAATCAGCAGTGCTAGAGTGTGTGACTTCAGAAACCCAAATACACTCAGTTACACAGCTGTTAAAAGCCACATTGTATAGTCACTTATAGAGGACACAGTATAGTCACTTATAGAGGACACAGTATAGTCACTTATAGTCACAGTATAGTCACTTATAGAGGACACAGTATAGTCACAGTATAGTAACTTATAGACAGTATAGTCACTTATACAGGACACAGTATAGTCACTTATAGTCACAGTATAGTAACTTATAGACAGTATAGTCACTTATACAGGACACAGTATAGTCACTTATAGTCACAGTATAGTCACTTATAGAGGACACAGTATAGTCACAGTATAGTAACTTATAGACAGTATAGTCACTTATACAGGACACAGTATAGTCACTTATAGTCACAGTATAGTCACTTATAGAGGACACAGTATTGTCACAGTATAGTAACTTATAGACAGTATAGTCACTTATACAGGACACAGTATAGTCACTTATACAGGACACAGAATAGTCACTTATACAGGACACAGTATAGTCACTTATACAGGACACAGTATAGTCACTTATACAGGACACAGTATAGTCACTTATACAGGACACAGTATAGTCACTTATAGAGGACACAGTATAGTCACTTATAGTCACAGTATAGTCACTTATAAAGGACACAGTATAGTCACTTATAGTCACAGTATAGTCACTTATAGAGGACACAGTATAGTCACTTATAGTCACAGTATAGTCACTTATAGTCACAGTATAGTCACTTATAGAGGACACAGTATAGTCACTTATAGTCACAGTATAGTCACTTATAGAGGACACAGTATAGTCACAGTATAGTAACTTATAGACAGTATAGTCACTTATACAGGACACAGTATAGTCACTTATAGTCACAGTATAGTCACTTATAGAGGACACAGTATTGTCACAGTATAGTAACTTATAGACAGTATAGTCACTTATACAGGACACAGTATAGTCACTTATACAGGACACAGTATAGCCACTTATACAGGACACAGTATAGTCACTTATACAGGACACAGTATAGTCACTTATACAGGACACAGTATAGTCACTTATACAGGACACAGTATAGTCACTTATACAGGACACAGTATAGTCACTTATACAGGACACAGTATAGTCACTTATAGAGGACACAGTATAGTCACTTATAGTCACAGTATAGTCACTTATAAAGGACACAGTATAGTCACTTATAGTCACAGTATAGTCACTTATAGTCACAGTATAGTCACTTATAGAGGACACAGTATAGTCACTTATAGTCACAGTATAGTCACTTATAGAGGACACAGTATTGTCACAGTATAGTAACTTATAGACAGTATAGTCACTTATACAGGACACAGTATAGTCACTTATAGTCACAGTATAGTCACTTATAGTCACAGTATAGTCACTTATAGTCACAGTATAGTCACTTATAAAGGACACAGTATAGTCACTTATAGTCACAGTATAGTCACTTATACAGGACACAGTATAGTCACTTATAGAGGACACAGTATAGTCACTTATACAGGACACAGTATAGTCACTTATAGAGGGCACAGTATAGTCACAGTATAGTCACTTATAGTAATGGGAATCAGAGGTCCGGAACCTATTTTACATTTCTGGACAGGTTGAAACTGTCCAAACTTACCTTTCCCAACCCTTTATGCAGGTTTATTAGAAGCACTTACCGGTTTCATATGTAAATCCAGAGACTCCAGTTGTGCGTGTTCATTCTATGATCGAGGGGTCAGACAAAAATGCATGCAAAAGTCCTAGGAGAATACAGCACCCCAAGGTCCATAAGAGTTGGCTCCAGCACAAATCCTTGGCTCCAGAGATTTTAAGACCAAACTTTGTGGCTGTGTTGGTTGCGGGTATTCCCGATCCCTGCAGGTTTGTATCCAGAATAAAAGCAGGAGGGAATGAGAGCAGCTTGATAAAAGTGGCTCCGACTTGGAAATGCTCTGTCCATAGATTGAATGAGGAGGAGGAGGAGGAGCAAACTGGCCCAACCTGCTCCAGCTTCAACTCAAGGTGGGGGAGGAAGAAGAGACCCACCAATTCTGGCTCATAACTGTACATTCATATGATTTATCTGCACAATCCCAGCCCCGGATTCACCAAACCATCTAGTTATGGATGTGATAATGATTTAGTATAATCAGTAAATATTATACTTACAATTATAAGAGCTCATCTTCTATAGGAGCCACCCTGTTCGCCGTTTCATTGGTAGAAACGCCTCAGTACCCTGGCAGCCGAGACTGCAAAGCAAACAAAGGAAAGTCCCACGGATTTAAAGTGCTAGCTCTTCTGCCAGGGAGAGAGAAAGGCAGATCCTGTACAACAGGCAGCGATGGCTCCTGTACAGATGTGAGCAGCTGAGAGACACTAGGGGGCGCCATTGGAACACTAAGCAGTTGAGTTTCGCTTGATGGTTTCTGGCTAAACTTGTATTGGAAATTGTGAAATACAACTCAGTGGTTAATAAACTATTGATTTCACTTTATTGACAAGCATGGCGTAATACACAGCGACGTATAAAACATAATAAATCAGTTTGGGAAAGATTTATTAAAAATTCCTTTCTAGGGTGGACGTGTAACTCTTTGTGTTCTGGTACCAGTTCAGTTAACTGATTTGTATGAAATCCCAGGAGACTGACCCACGGCTCTCTAACGCATTCTCTGCCCCGGCTGCTCATCCCATCCCATGCCTGAGACTTACATGAGGTTGATTAAGTTTGCTCATAGTCTGTACAGAGGGATCCCATAAAACTATGGCAGCATAGGTATTCCCTGTACTAAGCACAATTCAGCAGGAACAGTCCCTAAGTTTGCTCATAGTCTGTACAGAGAGATCCCATAAAACTATGGCAGCATAGGTATTCCCTGTACTAAGCACAATTCAGCAGGAACAGCCCCTAAGTTTGCTCATAGTCTGTACAGAGAGATCCCATAAAACTATGGCAGCATAGGTATTCCCTGTACTAAGCACAATTCAGCAGGAACAGTCCCCTAAGTTTGCTCATAGTCTGTACAGAGAGATCCCATAAAACTATGGCACATAGGTATTCCCTGTACTAAGCACAATTCAGCAGGAACAGTCCCTAAATTTGCTCATAGTCTGTACAGAGAGATCCCATAAAACTATGGCAGCATAGGTATTCCCTGTACTAAGCACAATTCAGCAGGAACAGTCCCTTAGTTTGCTCATAGTCTGTACAGAGAGATCCCATAAAACTATGGCAGCATAGGTATTCCCTGTACTAAGCACAATTCAGCAGGAACAGTCCCTAAGTTTGCTCATAGTCTGTACAGAGAGATCCCATAAAACTATGGCAGCATAGGTATTCCCTGTACTAAGCACAATTCAGCAGGAACAGTCCCCTAAGTTTGCTCATAGTCTGTACAGAGAGATCCCATAAAACTATGGCAGCATAGGTATTCCCTGTACTAAGCACAATTCAGCAGGAACAGTCCCCTAAGTGTGCTCATAGCCCTCTGATACGCCTATAAATAACCCAACAGGCACACCAGGTCTTCTCAGAGAGATCGGAGCAGCAGAATGTCCATGCTCGCTGATGCCACAAACGATTTCCCTGCTCTGCCGCCCAGAATCAGCCTGTGTCTCTGGGAGTCTCCCAGGCAGCCCCACAATCTGGGGGTACAGCAGCAGCTGAGAACACCAGGGTGCAGTCGGCATGGGCACAGAAACCCAAAGCTAATGAGGCTGCAGCAATGGAACCGGGAAATGCCTGAAAGAGAAGCACTTTGCCACACTGCTGTAAATAACAGCGCAGAGCAGTAGGCAGTCCCAGCTGTTGCCAGGGAACTCTCTCAGCAACGGATGCTTCAGCCATTCCTACTGCATCTCATGTGGATGTTGCTGTTTCTGGAGGTGCGAGTGTGCGTGCGAGTGAGTGCAGTGAGGAGACCAGTGAGCGGATGCCTGAGGTTTCAGCTGGTGAGTGCACTGAGAAAACAAAATCTGTTGGTGCATCTGTGAATGTGAGTGGGGCTAAAGTGTCAGGGGGTCAGGCTGTGCAAGTGTCACCTGTGCAAGAGGTGGGTGTCAGTACAAGTGCTTTGGGTGCAGGTGAAACAAATGTTGCAGGGGTGGGTGTGAGTACAGCGAATAAAGTGGCGAGTGGCCGAAGTTTTACGAATGTTGTGCGTGGCAGGGAGTCTGGGGGAATGAATGGGGTGAGACAAAGAAATGTGCCTATGCCTGGGGTGCGTGTGGGGATCAACCCGTAGAGGCGCAGGTTCCCCAGCGTGGGAGGGTGTATCCCTCAGATTCTGGGCGCCGTAAGAATGTGGTGCGATTGCAGTGGGAGGGACCCTTGCCTGATGGAAATATCATAATTGATAAGATCTGTGATATGGGCTTTTCTGTTAATGACCTTAATTGTTTTGTACATAATAAGGTTTTTAAAGACTATTCCATCAGCTTCATTAGAGTCCAGGAGTTAAGACGAGTTTTGGAGCAAATTCAGGGAGTTTTCTGACTCAGGCATGTGGGAGGGATTCAGAGCCGTTCCCGTTTCTAGACCTGGGGTCTGTAAGGTCACCATTCTTCTAGAGAATGAGTCCATCCCCCATCTCAAGGTTTGGCTCAAAACATATGGGGATGTGATAGGAGAGTTGGAGAAGGTTTTTTGGTACAGGGGGATATGGACGGGGAGCTGGCAAGCTAAAGTCCGCCTGCGCACTGTAGGCAATGTCCCCCAGCACATCCCCAGCTCCGCATACATTGGCCGGGATTTAGTCTGTTGCTTTTGTCCCGGCCAGCCCAGGGAATGTTGGAAGTGTGGCTCCACCAGGCATTTCAGTATCAGTTGCGATGTCCTGAGCCATGTGCCTTGGAGTAGGTCATGTTGCCAAACACTGTCCCAAAAGTATAAGGTGCAACTTGTGCGGAGTGCTTGGCCATGCGTAAGACCAATAAGGTAACAGTTAAACGGTTAATTGAGGTAGATGTCTTTGGCCATGTGTATGACCCTTAGACACTGAAGGCGAGGAGGGAGCCATTTAGCAGGATCAAGTATAATGCATCTGAGGAAGGATCAGTTGATCCAAAACATGTCATGCATTTTTTAATAAAGTAATTACTGAACAAAGAAATTGGTTCTCCAGAGTTAATCTATGATTTAGCAGGATCAAGCCCTTTCTTTTTACAGCCCAGCCAATAGTTTTTTGTGGTGACTTAGACACCGTGACTAGGCCTATTGATAGGGGAGGTACAGCAGGTCGGCTGGGCTATAATCTTCCTTAATAACATGGTTAGTGATGCTGGTCTAAAGGATGTGGAACATGTAGAAGTTCCTACTTGCTTATCTATAATAGGGTTGTATTGTGATGCACAGCCACATTATCAAAGCCTGCATTTGCTTGCCCTTGAGAAAGGGAAAGGTCTGAAAAACCACGTCCTTTCATGTATGTTGCATTAGGAGTCTCCAAGATACAATGTATGACTATACAGGATTGAGCTGCTCAGTATGATACCCTCATTAAATTACCCTACGCAAGGTCATCTCTGTATTATGCACAGGATCCCGGGAGTAAATCAGGACATAAACTTCTAGGCTTGAGGTTAACTTCATAGATTCCTAAATCCATCCCGTCTGTCTGCACTGTGAGGCTAAATACATAAACTACTAAAATTCTGTCCCTTGCCCCGGCTAGAAACGAATGTAAATAGGAGTGTTATGGATGTCAGCTTCAATATTATTTATATTAACTGCTCTATCTCAGGATAAGTACATAATGTGAGAGATGGGAAGCCAAAAAATAATGAAATTATCCTGCAGAACACAAGCTTCTATATCTACACTTCTTTGTTTGCATGAAAATACCAACAGCTTAAAAGGTTCTCCAATAAAAGATAATGTAAAACTGACAGTTGACAACTGTGAGGGTTCGTGGGTAATTTAGTCCCTGAGGGTAAGGAACCCTTTTAGCAGCCAATATGGTGAGCTGTTGGGACTAATAGCCAGTTGACAGTTGGTAAGCCTTCAATTTTGCTCCATCTGTATCCTATCTACATCTTCAAGGAAAAACATTCAAGTTCCACGCTAAATCTGGAAGTCCACCCTTAGACAAATTAGTTGCATCAGACCAGGCTCACTTTAGCAACACTTCACAATGGACTCTGGGCTGCCACATGAAGAACCGGCCATAAATAAGTAAAGGTAAAAATGGATTCAACTCCTAAGATAATATTGTTGGCTCATGTATCCGAGACACATCGATGCACATGGCTGCAGAACAGGTGATGGGGCATCATTCTTACTCTTCCTACAAGAATTCCTGAATATGAAAAAGGTCAAGACCTTTAATGTTTGCGTTTTTTTGCCTTTGAAGACAATTTGTTGTTGGGGTCCAGGGATCATATGAAGGGATTGCAGCAGAAAATGTAAAGTTTCAGATATTATGCTTGGTGTCAAATGGCCTTGCACTAAAGATATGCTTCATCGCCTTATGCCAAATAGAGGCAATGTTGACAGATAATTACATATTCACCTTCAGAAGGAAATTTTGCTTTCCCAAGCTGTCTCTCGCCCATCAGGTTCTTTCCTGACTGTGCCAAAGAGATTGAAATCACGAATGACAGGCTCTCAAAGACCATGCAAATTGTGTAGAACACCAGTCGTGTGTGACAGCCCATGTTCATGCCATAGTCAAGGTCAAAGTGACTTTACCGTATCAAGGTATGGGACAGTGTTGATGCCACCATCAAATTGTTTCTCATCATTGCCATATGGAACAGTAGGGTGGGATGTTCTCCAACACTGGTGTCTTGTTAGGTCCTTAAGTGCAAGTAACACCAGACACAGTAATATATGTAATCAGAGTTCAATATGTTTTCCCCAGTAGAATATGGGACCTGTTATGCATAATACCCGGGACCTGAGGTTTTCCGGATAAAGGATCTTTCCATAATTTGGATCTAGTTACCTTAAGTCTACTAGAATATCATATAAACATAAAATAAACCCAATTGGCTGTTTTTTTCTTCCAATAAGGATTAATTATATCTAGTTGGGATCAAGTACAAGCTACTGTTTTATTATTACAGAAAAAAGGGAATCCTTTTTAAAAATTTAGATTATTTGGATAAATGGAGTCTATGGGAGAAGGCCTTTCTGTAATTTGGAGCTTTCTGGATAACGGGTTTCCGGGTAACGGATCCTATACCTGTATACAGTCATTTGCTACCTAGACAAGGAAAGTGATGAGAGGCAGGAGAGAAAAATCTAGATTGTGTCCTTGGGTTATTTGCACCAAGAAGAAGCCATTGGTCAACGCAAACAATATAACATTGCTTATAATACTAACGCTGCTAATGTCTATAGGAAATAGCTTTTTGTACCTTCATTCCTTGTCTTCCTTACCCCGCTATCAACAATCTACATAAATAGCTGTCCCTGAGGGAAAAAAGGCCACAAAATCTCTATCATTTCTATAAATCATCCTCACTTGCTGTTGGAGAATCTCTCTGGATTCATCTCTCAGAAAGCTCCGTGATTGGCATCACAAGAAGCGGCAGATAGCACAGAAGAGGCAGATTGATGACGGCAAATAGAAGAAGACCTCCTGTCGTTCTACAGAGGGTTCAATTTAGCCATAATCTAAAGCTTCTCAATACTTTATTAAAAATATCTGACTGGGTATAAAATCTAAGAAAAATACTGTTCAGATCCTATCATTGTGTAGATCAATGCTTTCAAGGTTGCCTGCGAGCTCCATCTGTTTAACCATGGCTTACCCTCTCCCTAGTGCTTGTGTCACTGCTCATGTTAAGTGTACTCTTGGCTTCTGTAGGCAATTCAGCAAGGGTCACCTACAGACTCTATACTTGCCTAGTGCCCTTATCGATGGCAACCAATAATCCCAATGAAGAGGAAATGGATGAGGTAACAATGGATGTTCATATCCCACTATCTAGTCATGGACAGTTGCTGATTGGTTGCTATTGACCTGTTTTCTCAGGTAGAAATACCTCCTCTGCAAAGATGAGCCAAGGTTTAAAGACGTTGCTCACCTTTAAATAAACTTTGTGTATGAGTATCAGGAAGCAAAAACAAAAAACCAAAAAAGTTTTTGGAACATAGCTCTAATGTTGAACTTTCAAGTACTAAATTGAGATTATCTTGAGTGGATACTCAAATAACATTGAAGAGGAGAAATAGCAATGTATCTGTAACTGAACAGAAAAAGCAAAACAAAAAAGTGCACAAGCAGTGCCTGTTGTCCAGTATGTGGGAAGCTTCCACGTTGCCCCCAAAAACTGATAATCCACCTTGCAAAAGTCAAGCCTGCCCACTTAGTGTCTTAAACCTGATGGAAAGCAAAGGAAATCACTGCAAAAGAAACGACCAAGCGCTACAAGGAAAATGTTGTTTTAATGTCCAAAGTCTGTAAATCAAGCTGCAAAAATCTGGCCAAAGAATAAAGAGTTGGCCTACGTAAATGGGAAATTTGGCTTCAAAAGCGGCAAAGTACCCAAAAGTCATAGTACTGAGAAGCAGCGCAAAAGTTTAAGTTTTAAATACTCCTCTAGAACAAAGCCCAAGAGAGACAGCTGGAGAGCAGTGTGATCCCTACCTAGAAAGCCCCTTGTAGGCTCCAGGAGTTAAAGTTTAGGTTCGGAAAGTAGAACGTTTAGAGGAACAAGAACAAAAAATGAAAGTGTTTAAAAGGAACGACAATATAATGTAGTGTTGCCCTGCACTGGTAAAACTGGTGTTTTGCTTCAGAAACTCTACTATAGTTTATATAAACAAGCTGTTGTGTAGCCATGGGGCAGCCATTCAAGCACAGGATACACAGTAGATAACAGATGAGTACTACTATAGTTTATATAAACAAGCTGTTGTGTAGCCATGGGGGCAGCCATTCAAGCACAGGATACACAGTAGATAACAGATAAGTACTACTATAGTTTATATAAACAAGCTGCTGTGTAGCCATGGGGGCAGCCATTCAAGCACAGGATACACAGTAGATAACAGATAAGTACTACTATAGTTTATATAAACAAGCTGCTGTGTAGCCATGGGGGCAGCCATTCAAGCACAGGATACACAGTAGATAACAGATAAGTACTACTATAGTTTATATAAACAAGCTGTTGTGTAGCCATGGGGGCAGCCATTCAAGCACAGGATACACAGTAGATAACAGATAAGTACTACTATAGTTTATATAAACAAGCTGCTGTGTAGCCATGGGGGCAGCCATTCAAGCACAGGATACACAGTAGATAACAGATAAGTACTACTATAGTTTATATAAACAAGCTGCTGTGTAGCCATGGGGGCAGCCATTCAAGCACAGGATACACAGTAGATAACAGATAAGTACTACTATAGTTTATATAAACAAGCTGTTGTGTAGCCATGGGGGCAGCCATTCAAGCACAGGATACACAGTAGATAACAGATAAGTACTACTATAGTTTATATAAACAAGCTGCTGTGTAGCCATGGGGGCAGCCATTCAAGCACAGGATACATAGTAGATAACAGATAAGTACTACTATAGTTTATATAAACAAGCTCAGGTGTAGCCATGGGGGCAGCCATTCAAGCACAGGTTACACAGTAGATAACAGATAAGTACTACTATAGTTTATATAAACAAACTGCTGTGTAGCCATGGGGGCAGCCATTCAAGCACAGGATACACAGTAGATAACAGATAAGTACTACTATAGTTTATATAAACAAGCTGCTGTGTAGCCATGGCGGCAGCCATTGAAGCACAGGATACACAGTAGATAACAGATAAGTACTACTTATTCTGCTTATGGCATTTTAAGAATTAATGTTGAATTGCAAGATTTCTGCAGGTTACAACACGTGTACTTTGTTTTCATAGTTAGAAGCAATACCGGGCAGCATATGTAATTTATACATAATATTACAGGATAATGCTGAGGAATATTGCCCAATAGTGTGTTATTTTAAATCTCTCTATTTGCATTAGGAAACAATAAATCAGAGAACATGGATATAAGAACGTTTTTTGGCACTTCATCAGCGAAGAGCAGCACAGAAAATAAGAATAAAAGAAGTGAGACAATTGTTGCAAGTAGAGCAGCAGCTGATAGCCCAGTATTATGTGAAGACAACAGTTCATCAGGCTCAGAGGCTTCAGTAATGAGCTCAGAGGAGCAAACATCACCAAGTTGTGAGGCACAGAAACTACTAGCGCAAGAGGACGGCAGTTCTTCAGGTCCAGAGATGTCAGACATTACTAACGATGACATTACTAAGAGCTAAGCGGTGAGGTTCAGGAACAAGCACAGGGAGTCTTATGTTTCTGGCAGCACCAGAGAAGCCAGAAGAACATCTATGCTCCACCTCGGAACAACTGTAACAGGGCCATCTCAACCTTATTTAACGGTTTACCCCAAAACTGTTTTTGGTAAAGAGAATAGGTCATTTACTTCAGAATATTTTAAGAATTTTTCATTCTTGGAGTGCAGCAAGCAGTTAGATGCTGTTTGTTTCACTTGCTGAATCAAAGGTTGAAAAGGGCATAAGGGACTGGAAATATAATGTAAAATATATGGAGCAGAAACATGTAGAGTCTGGCATCCATAAACAAAGTGCTGAAATGTGGCTTTTATATAAAGAGTCACAAGAAAGAGGTTCTATAATGGCAGTAGTATCAGTCACATAAAGCAAATGTGAAGGAAAACAGAAGATTATTGATTTGCTTATTTGGGTAAGCAAGGAATTATTTTGCAGGGACATGATGAAAGGGAAGTGTCCACAAACAGAGGAAATTTTTTGGAACTCTGCACTCTTTCTGCAAGATAAGATGAGGCCTTTGCAGCAAAATGGAGGAGTTCATTCAATCTGACAAGCCACTCAATTCAAAAGGAGTTGTTGCATTGCGGCTGACAGCTTGAAATCAGCTTGAAATGTGCCACTATACAAAGAGTTCAAGAAAACTACTTCTATACCCAACTTGTTGATGACGCACACACTTATAAACAAGAAGAATTAACATTTTCTGTGTATGATACACCGAACATTTAAAAATAAAAGATTTCTACGGTTTGTGAACTGTTCTTAACGTGGTGAAATCTGAAGGCATCTATCAAGAAATTAAGAATTTCCTACAGACATTGGGGATTTCATCACTGCGTGTTGTTGCACAGAGCTGCTGTCTTGGCAGGTCATGTCAATGGAGTACAGAACAAAATGCTGGATGACCAGCCCACTGCAATATACGTGTTCTGTATGGCACATTAATTACATCTAGTGTTTGTGGAGGCCTGCAAAGTTAACTGCACTGCTGCAGGATTTTTTTTTTTTACTTTAGAGGATCTATACTAATTTTTTTCTCAGCCTGGCACACTCAATATTTATTTAGAGACTCAAAAAATGCTTGTCATGAAATTAGTATTAACTAGTCTAAAGGGCAGATTCACTAAAGGGTGAAGTGGCCAACTGTAGTGACTTCTCGCCAGACATCACCAATTGACTAACAGGAGCAGATGACAATTCGCTAGCGAAAAAGACAGTCACTAGCGTCCATTCACACTCTATATTGGCCAGTCTTTCCTCATAGCTAAGATTTTCCCTTTACCAGCTTAGTTGCCCTTCTCTGTCCCCTCTCTAATACAATAATGTCCTGTTTGAGTGATGGAGACCAAAACTGAACGGCATATTCTAGATGGGGCCTTACCAGTGCTCTATACAGTGGGACCCCCTCCTCCCGTGACTCTCTGCCCCATTTAATACAAGTCAAGACCTTATTTGCCCTTGATGCTGCTGACTGGCATTACTTGCTACAGCCAAGTTTATTATCTACAAGGACTCCAAGCTCCGTCTCCATTATGGATTTGCCTAGTGCAGTCCCATTAAGGGTATAAGTGGATATTGTTACATCCCAGGTGCAGGACTTTACATTTATCAACATTGAATCTCATTTGCCACTTAGCTGCCCAGATTGCCAGTTAGTCAAGATCCTGTTGCAAGTGCCACATCCTGGATGGAATTAATTGGGCTGATAGTTTTGTGTCATCTGCAAACACTCAAAGCCACTAAAAGTTGAGGAAGATCTATACACTCTAATGCACTTTCCTGGTCTGAGCTGGAGAAGACAAGTCTGGCGAAAGAGGTAACGTTCAGTAAAATCCGCATCTTAGTGAATTTGCGATGTTACGTCCGTTCGCCAGGGCGAAAATTTGCCTGACACATCCAAGCGTGAAGTGGAGGGGCTGTTTCTTGGCTTGCAGTCATACAGTATGCCATGGCCAGAGACAAAAATCCACCCTGTGTGTTCAGTTTTGTGAATTACAATGTTTGTCCATGTCACATAATAGGGGACTTAATCAGCTGTTTCTCTGCCAGTGGAAAATCAATGGCGAAGAAACTGTCCATGTGACATTAGCCTCCCCAAACAAAAATAGTCACCCTCCGCCTATGGCGTTACTGTATTAATTCATGGTGAAGGTTTAATGTACCCCCCCAGCACATAATGAGTTATGAGAACCCCACAAGTAGTTCCTTGAATGAGAAGAACCCTGAGAGTGAGTTAGTAATAGCTGCTGACAATATAGCAGTGGATAATACACATGATACTGATGTTATCTGGGGGTCAGGAATCATTGATCTCTCCTAACTACAATAGTGCACGTTACACTTCATTACAGCCATAAAAGAACATGGTTAATGGTTATTCCCATAGAGCATGTGGATTATGTTGAACCATCTCGGAGGAAACCCCGGCAGAAATGGAGAGGACACAGAAACTCTTGCAGATAGTGCCCAGGCTGGACAGTACATTAAATGCTTGGGAAGTGCTTTCTTTAAGCAGAGCCTCAATCTTATTCCTGTACCTGTTCCTTCTTTTGTGAAGCTCTGCTGTCAGCCATGACTAGCGATCCATCTGACCATGTCTTCTTCTGTTCCTTTTCAGCCCTGACTAGGGATCCATCTGACCATGTCGTCTTCTGCTCCTTTTCAGCCCTGACTAGGGATCCATCTGACCATGTCGTCTTCTGCTCCTTTTCAGCCCTGACTAGGGATCCATCTGACCATGTCTTCTGTTCCTTTTCAGCTCTGACTAGGGATCCATCTGACCATGTCTTCTTCTGCTCCTTTTCAGCCCTGACTAGGGATCCATCTGACCGTGTCTGGGGCATGGCACGAGTGCTAACATTTCCTAAGTGCTAAAATTTCACAAGTGCTTAGAAATGACAGTTAAACAAGACAGTTGGACAAGGCATTGACAAGGCAAAAGGAACCGGATTCCCCTGCAAACAACAGTGAACCATCTGGGATAAGAAGAAAACAGATTTGTTTGTACCTGCTAGTTTGTTACTTCTTACTCCAAACATGTTTTATCCTGTATTTCTCCTCCTTTCACTCTCATGCTTCATAAAGCATTTTTCACTACCTCCTCCATCAAATCCCAGTTCTATACAAATCTCAGCCTCTCTCCTCTCCTCTCCTTCCCTCTCCACACATGAAGTTTATAAAGTACTCTGTTTAGCTATTCCACAAAACTCCTCCTTTTCATACAAACCAAGGACTTACAAATCCCACTCTCACTTAGTCTTTCTTTCCTTTCTATTACTGGCAGCTGGGGACATTTCCCCAAACCCTGGCCCTTACCCCATCCCAGTTATAACAGGGCCACAAGCTCCTTCTCTCCGGAGCAAATTCAAACAGTACAGAACTCTTACTCCTATACCCAAAAACCCAGTTAATCTTTCCTGTGCTCTCTGGAATGCCAGATCTGTTTGCACTTACTGACACCTGTCTCTCTCCTACTGACACTGCCTCACCTGCTGCCCTGTCCTATGGGGGCTACACCTTACTCATACTCCCACACCTGCTAACAGACCTGGAGGTGGGCTACGTTTGCTTCTCTCTCCCCGCTCTACTTTTAAACTTCTTCCACCTGTTCCCTCTCTATCATTCTCCTCATTTGAGTCTCACTGCATTAGACTCTTTTCTCCTGTTTCACTCTGCATTGCTCTTATATATCGACCACCAGGACCAACTGCACAATTTCTGGACAACTTTGCTGCCTGGCTTCCTTACTTTCTTTCATCTAACATCCCATCCATCATATTAGGTGACTTTAATATACCTGTTAACATTAACAACTCTTCTGTCTCTAAACTTCTTTCACTAACCTCCTCCCTAAGCTTATCTTTGTGCTCAGACTCCCCCTTTCACTCCAATGGTAATGCTCTGGATCTCATATTTACCAGACTCTGTTCAACCACCAATTTTACTAACTCACCATTTCCCCTCTCTGATCACAATATTCTCACATTTCAACTCTCACTAACTCCCTCCTCACCCCCTGCCATTCCCCAAACATGTACTTACCGTGACTTGCAAGCTGTAGTCTCATCTCTCTTCTTCCTTTGACTCTCTTCACTCTAATATCTCAGCCATCTCATGTCCTAAATGGCTACCTCTGTCTACTATAGTACTCTCACCACTGCCCTAAATGAGCTTGCTCCTATAAAAACTAAACGTTCTAGACCCAAACCACTTCAACCTTGGCAAACTGCTCATACAAAAGCTCCAAAGACACTCACGTGCACTTGAGCGTCACTGGCGCAAATCCCGTTCAGAATGAGACTTTTGGAGCTACAAATCGGCCCTGCGCTCCTTTAACACCAGCCTCTTCCAAGCCAAACAAACATACTTTACTTCACTCATTAACTCACTTTCTAAAAAACCAGCACAACTTTTCTCCACCTTTAACACTCTCCTTTCCCCTTCTCCACCCCCTTCATGCACATCTGTCTCTGCTCAAGATATTGCTGAGCACTTCAAAAACAAAATTGACACTATCAGAAGGGACATCACACTACTCAACCCCCCTAGACTTCCACCACCCTCCCTCCACACTCCCCAGTCTCTCCTGTGCTCCTTCACCCCTGTCACTGATGAGGAATCTCAAAGCTTTTGGCCTCTTCTCACCTTAACACCTGCCCGCTTGATCCAATTCCCTCAAAACTTCTCCGCAATACCAATCCTGGTCTAATCAAAGCCTTAACTCACCTATTTAATCTTTCGCTCTCAACTGGACTGTTTCCTTCTCAACTAAAACATGCTCTTGTCACCCCCATTCTGAAAAACCCCTCTCTTGATCCCTCCAATCTTGACAACCTCCGACCTATCTCTCTGCTACCTTTCATCTCTAAACTACTTGAGCGCCTAGTCTACAACCGACTTACCTCATTCCTCTCTGACAATAACCTGCTGGACCCCCTACAATCTGGTTTTAAGCCACAACACTCCACGGAAACTGCCCTGACTCGACTAACTAATGACCTTTTAACTGCTAAAGCCAACAATCACTTCTCACAACTAATACTGCTTGATCTCTCAGCCGCATTTGACACTGTAGATCACCCTCTCCTCCTCCAGTCCCTCCAGTCACTTGGCCTTCGTGACACAGCCCTGTCCTGGTTCTCTTCTTACATCACCAATCATTCCTTCAGTGTCTCCTACAATGGAGTATCATCTTCTCCCCTACCTCTTTCTGTTGGAGTTCCTCAAGGCTCTGTCCTGGGACCATTACTATTCTCCCTCTATACTTCCTCCCTTTGCAAATTAATAAATTCGTATGGTTTCCACTACCACCTCTATGCTGATGATACTCAGATCTATCTCTCATCTCCTGATCTCAACCCAGAACTCCTAACTCGCGTCTCCTCCTGCCTGTCCGCTATCTCTACCTGGATGTCGCAACGCTACCTTAAATTAAACCTCTCTAAAACTGAAATGGTTCTCTTTCCTCCAACTAACACCAGTAGCATCCCCGAAGTATCCATCATAGTTACCAATTCCACTATCACCCCCTCTCCCCAGGCCCGATGCCTTGGGGTTATCCTAGATTCTGCCCTGTCATTCACTCCTCATATCCAGTCACTTATTAAATCATGTCACTTCCACCTAAAGAACATATCCAAAATACGATCATTTATCACCCAAGACGCTGCCAAAATTCTTATTCACACTCTCATCATATCTCGTCTAGACTACTGTAACTCTCTTTTAATTGGCCTCCCCCTCCAGAGACTGTCACCTCTCCAGTCCATAATGAACACTGCTGCGAGGCTCATACACCTCAGCAACCGCTCCTCCTCTGCCTCGCCATTCTGTCAATCCCTGCACTGGCTTCCGTTACCTTTCAGAATCAAATTCAAATTAATGACACTGACTTTCAAAGCACTTCACAACTCTGCTCCACCCTACATCTCTGAACTCATCTCTATATACTCACCCACTCGCTTACTACGCTCCTCTACTGACCTGCTACTCAACTCTCACGCTCGCATTCAAGACTTTGCAAGGGCTGCACCCCTCCTCTGGAACGCTCTCCCACGGTCTGTCCGACTTTCTCCCAACCTTTCTGCTTTCAAAAAATCTCTGAAAACGCACTTCTTTCGAGAAGCCTCCCCTCACTCTGCTTAACTACCAAACGCAACACCACATACAGTACCACATTTCTCACCCACTTACTTCGATCTTGCCCACTCCCACACCTTGTGTATTACTCCCTTCCCTTTAGACTGTATGCCTATGCATAGGGCCTTCCTCACCTTTTGTACCTGTATTGATTGTGACGTTTGTTACTCCATATGTTCTATATATGTAATTCGCGTGCTGTAGTTGTATAATCACATTTACTTTACAGTGCTACGCAATATGTTGGCGCTATATAAATACATGTTAATAATAATGTCTTCTTCTGTTCCTTTTCAGCACTGACTAGGGATCCATCTGACCATGTCTTCTTCTGCTCCTTTTCAATTACATTTTGTCTCTCCGGCTATTCCCACCCCATGGTCCCACCTGTACCACTGGTGACATTTAGAGGAGAGGTGCAAGTTGCCTTCCAGCCAAATAACTACCTGAGTGCAGGGAGATGTCACAAGGGGGTGCAAGTAAAAATTGTTCTTTCTTCAAGGTGACCACTACAAAGCAGATTTACTGCCGCTTCTCTTATTGGTCAGTGCAGAAGTGGAAATCTGCTTGTTGGCTACACATTAACCTGGTCACAGAAATACAGTCACAAGTCTGAATGGATAAATTCTGTAATATATTTGTGAAAAGGCATCTAACCCCCGGACACAATCCCTCAAGCTGTTCGGTGCAGATAGCGAGGATTTTGGCAGACATAATGTCCCTGTGAATGTGTCTCACATAAGTGATCAGATTGGGGCCCTTTGTTCCCTAAACCAGACTAACACTGATCCTTCTACATGTCTCGCTCTCTCTCTCTGACTCTTGCTGAAGGGATTCTGTCATGGGGAAAAAAAAATTCAAAATGAATCAGTTAATAGTGCTGCTCTAGCAGAATTCTGCACTGAAATCCATTTCTCAAAAGAGCAAACAGATTTTTTTATATTCAATTTTGAAATCTGACATGGGGCTAGACATATTGTCAGTTTCCCAGCTGCCCCCAGTCATGTGACTTGTGCTCTGATAAACTTCAATCACTCTTTACTGCTGTACTGCAAGTTGGAGTGATATCACCCCCTCCCTTTCCCCCCAGCAGCCTAACAACAGAACAATGGGAAGGTAACCAGATAGCAGCTCCCTAACACAAGATAACAGCTGCCTGGTAGATCAGGCACTCAATAGTAAAATCCAGGTCCCACTGAGACACATTCAGTTACATTGAATAGGAGAAACAACAGCCTGCCATAAAGCAGTTCCATCCTAAAGCACAAGTAACATGACTGGGGGCAGCTGTGAAACTGACAATATTTCTAGCCCCATGTCAGATTTCAAAATTAAATATAAAAAAATCTGTTTGCTCTTTTGAGAAATGGATTTCAGTGCAGAATTCTGCTGGAGCAGCACTATTAACTGTGTTTTGAAAAAAACATGTTTTCAGATGACAGGATCCCTTAAGGATGTCTTTATTATGGTTTATTTATTCAGCATTACGTATTTGCCTGCCAATCAGTAGGTTTTATTGCCAAACACCAATATATGCAGTATATATATTTCTGATTTTCAACTCACCCAAACTGTCAGGCCTGTGCCACTAATGCCCCCCGTGTCTCTAAGTTTGTTTTAAGGTCGACTGTTGGCACCACAGTTCTGCTCAAACACAAGTTGCTTCTCCAGCTATAAGCCTTAATAAAACATGAAAGGGAATTTCACCTCCAATTTTGTTTCCATAACAAAGGAAAGTGTATTCTAAATAATTTTACAATATACACTAATTACACCTTTTCAGGGACTTTTTTTATTGTTATTTTTAAATGTTATTGATACTGAAATCGGTTTCATGCTATTCTCTGCACTGCTGGCTCTGACTTGTGAAACCAACTGATTAAGAATAAAGAATTTTGCATGGCAAAGTGGGACTGTAATGTATCAGAAGTAATCTCTCCTCAAGCCAAGACTCAATGTAATTATTGCAATACATGTAGGAGAGTAGTAGGATTATAAATGAGTAGTAGGAGAACTAAAGCCTAACTAAAGAAGTAGGTAGAAATGTTGTACATGATGTTTTGTGCTTCTGTACCAGCCCAAGGCAACAACAGCCCTTTAGCAGTAAAGATCTGTGTCTCCAAAGATGCCCCAGTAGCTCTCCATCTTCTTTTCTGCTGATTCACTGATTCACATGCTCTGTGCTGCTGTCACTTACTGAGCTTAGGGAGCCACTCACAATATACAGTACACATAGAATAGAAATGTCACAATATAAGGCTGATTAGTAATTAATACACATAATTACTACATGGCAGCACAGAAACCAGTGCAATTAGCATCAGAATTGAATAATCAGCAAACCTGTAGCATCAGCTTATATTACAGCCAGGGAAGCTCATTTTCTGCTGGATAATTAGTGACGAGCCCTAAGCTTAGCTTCTCAACAGCCAATCAGAGCCCACTGAGCATGTGAGTGTCACAGACACTTTCCAAGATGGTGACCCCCTGTGACAAGTTTGAAGTCCTGGATCATTGCTGCTATTGACAAGCTCAAACTTTAGCCTCCTGCAATAAGTTCACTATATAAAATCTGGCATCTTTAGCCATTTTAATTTTTAGGGTTTAGTTCTCCTTTAAGTGATTCTTAGCCAGGCCTCCTACATAAAACAATGTTCAGCTTCACAGTATGTGCATGCTTAGAGGTGCAACTGCCCTCCCAGTTTCGATTTAATTGGAACATACAATAAAAAGCAGATCCTTTAACAAGCATTGGGGTTAACTATTGATATGAAAAGGATGTTCTATCTTAAGATGGGGAAAGGGCTTGTTACAGTGACCTGTATTTTCTGAAATTAACTAATGTATGGATACTAACGCTTGGACAATAGATTGAACGAGATGGATGTGTATCTTATTTTCATCCTCTTATAATGGCACTTTGGGCTTTTTGTCAGCCAGTGCTAACACTCCACCTATTCCTATAGTAACCTATAGGAAACACTATGCCTAACACACAGCAGGTCTTCTCCCGGCCCCACCATAGTTACATGGTCTCCTGCCTCTAGTTAAGCCACTGACAATCATCTTTTGATGAGGGATCTCATTCTAGAGACCCTGGATATCTTGGGATGTTTTCTACTGTATGTAGTTCTGTATTACTGATCAATAAAACATGTCTTTAATTAGTCACAATTAAGCTGCGGCTCTTTGATAATGTTAATCCTTCGACTTGTATTTAAACTTGCTGTAAATTGGCTGATCCATGCCCTACACAAGGCCTGCTTTAAGAACCCAAGCTTCATTACTGTCCATGTTACAAGAAGACCAAGCTGAGAGCCCACATGAGCGGTCAGTCTTTATGTTCTATTTACAAACATTGTATTATTTCAGCTCAGAAGAATAGAGCATCAAGCAAATATCCATTGTGTTCTTTTCCACTGACTATTCTCTCTTTTATAAAAGTGTTTCCCATTACATGCAGCTCAGGAGAAAGGAACCCAATCTTGGCCAACGTGCGTCATGGATGTACTACTAATAATCTTATACATGCACCTATTCCTGTTACATTGAAAAACCAGAGTAGGAGTGTGTGACCCTCAATGACATACAGCTCCCCACAACCTGCCACATATTTAGAAAATTATTCAATTAAATAGAGTAAAATTAACAGTTGTACAACACCAGGTGATGGTTGTAGAAAGCTCTAAAAGATTGGGAGGGTGAGGTAGGTAAGGTTGTGAGTGAAAGAGGTCACAAATGTTTCTATATATCTGTAACCTTGTTATGAGCTAAGGGGGCCCAGTCTGAAGGTCAGTTAGGGGGAGATTTGGGGTGAGTGATTATTTGTACCCTGGGTACCCCTGGAACTATAGCAGGGTGACTGTTACCCCAATGTTTCTATATATCTGTAACCTTGTTATGAGCTAAGGGGGCCCAGTCTGAAGGCCAGTTAGGGGGAGATTTGGGGTGAGTGTTTATTTGTACTCTGGGTACCCCTGGAACTATAGCAGGGTGACTGTTACCCCAATGTTTCTATATATCTGTAACCTTGTTATGAGCTAAGGGGGCCCAGTCTGAAGGCCAGTTAGGGGGAGATTTGGGGTGAGTGTTTATTTGTACCCTGGGTACCCCTGGAACTATAGCAGGGTGACTGTTACCCCAATGTTTCTATATATCTGTAACCTTGTTATGAGCTAAGGGGGCCCAGTCTGAAGGCCAGTTAAGGGGAGATTTGGGGTGAGTGTTTATTTGTGTCCTGGGTACCCCTGGAACTATAGCATGGTGACACCCCAATGTTTCTTTATATCTGTAACCTTGTTATGAGCGAAGAGGCCCAGCTTGAAGGTCAGTTAGGGGGAGATTTGGGGTGAGTGCTTATTTGTACCCTGGATACCCCTGGAACTATAACAGGGTGACTGTTACCCCAATGTTTCTATATATCTGTAACCTTGTTATGAACTAAGGGGGCCCAGCCTGAAGGCCAGTTAGGAGGAGATTTGGGGTGAGTGTTTATTTGTACCCTGGGTACCCCTGGAACTATAGCAGGGTGATACCCCAATGTTTCTATATATCTGTAACCTTGTTATGAGCTAAGGGGGCCCAGTCTGAAGGTCAGTTAGGGGGAGATTTGGGGTGAGTGTTTATTTGTACCCTGGGTACCCCTGGAACTATAGCAGGGTGATACCCCAATGTTTCTATATATCTGTAACCTTGTTATGAGCTAAGGGGGCCCAGTCTGAAGGTCAGTTAGGGGGAGATTTGGGGTGAGTGCTTATTTGTACCCTGGGTACCGCTGGAACTATAGCAGGGTGACTGTTACCCCAATTTTTCTATATATCTGTAACCTTGTTATGAGCTAAGGAGGCCCAGTCTGAAGGGTATTTAGGGGGAGATTTGGGGTGAGTGATTATTTGTGCCCTGTGTACCCCTTGAACTATAGCAGGGTGACTGTTACCCCTTTTTTTCTATATAGTTGTAACCTTGATATCAGATAACGGGGGCCTTGACCGAATGTTGCACCAGAAAGGGCTTGAACGCAAGAGTTTATGCCACTATATGAGGCCAGTGAAATGCATTCTAGTGCTGGATCAGCCCATGGTTTTATTATGGGAGCTCACAGGATCACAGTCTGACAGTTACATGTATCCCATTGTACATTCAGCTGTTTCTGCACCAACTCCTATTTAATATCTTAATTCAAGCCCTTGATTAGGTATCTCTTGACCCTCTCATGTAAGTGATTTGGGTGCCTTTAGCGCATGAGTCATTCTCTCTGTACATATTACTCACGTTTTGGAAAGGAGATTGTCTTGGCCTGTGTCGCTTCTCTGCATCTAGTCGCCGAGATTATATTTCACTATACAGAAAGACAGTGGGAGGCAAAAGCAAACAATTCCCCGCTGTTCATCTGAGCAGGTCCCTGTTCTACACACAAGATCGACCTTTTCCAAACAATGGAAGAAACATCCAATGAATATTGATAAGTGGTACAGTTGCGCTGGGCTGGAATACACAATATTGGATATTTAATTGTCTGAATATAAAAAGTGCAGAACCTTGTTAGAATAACCCGAGGAGACACAATCACCTTTCAACTGAATCTGAACCAAAAATGCTTGGCTTATATTCTTAAAGGAGACAATACTGTAGCAGAACATAAGAAACATTTATATTCTGTATATTTACATTATATTCCAGATTGTACCTTTTGTCTTAATATATATGGAATTTTGTTAACTAATTAAAATTTTTTAAAAAAATCATTCCTTTGGTTGGTTTGTTGTCGTTCAGTCAGACTGCTCATCTCTTCTATTCTCACTGCTAAATGAGACCACTAAGCTAAGTAGTAAATGCAAACGTTTAAGGGGACTCTCTGGTCTGGGCACTTACAAATGATGTTGTCCCCTCAGTCAATGGCAGGGCTTCCAGAGACAAAGCCTCATGAGTATTCTTCTGTTACTCAATCCATGCCTTGTTAACACCTGCTGAGTACATATTCCTTCTTGACCCTCTTTAAACCTTAAAAGAGAACTAAAAAATGAATAGAGATAAAAATGTCCTATTTTATATAGTGAACTTATTGCACGAGGCTAAAGTTTGAGCTTGTCAATAACAGCAATGATCCAGGACTTCAAACTTGTCACAGGGGGTCACCATCTTGGATAGTGTCTGTGACACTCACATGCTCAGTGGGCTCTGATTGGCTGTTGAGAAGCTAAGCTTAGGGCTCGTCACTAATTATCCAGCAGAAAATGAGCTTCCCTGGCTGTAATATAAGCTGATGCTACAGGTTTGCTGATTATTCAATTCTGATGCTAATTGCACTGGTTTCTGTGCTGCCATGTAGTAATTATGTGTATTAATTACTAATCAGCCTTATATTGTGACATTTCTATTCTATGTGTACTGTATATTGTGAGTGGCTCCCTAAGCTCAGTAAGTGACAGCAGCACAGAGCATGTGAATCAGTGAATCAGCAGAAAAGAAGATGGGGAGCTACTGGGGCATCTTTGGAGATAGATCTTTACAGCTAAAGGGCTGTGGGTGCCTGAGGCTGGTACAGAAACACAAAACAATGTACATTTCTAGTTTCTTGTCCTTTAAAGGAGGCATGGGGTCCCTGGTGGTCTGTAGGGTTCCCTGACAGTATAAGAAGGCCATGGAGACTACTGAGGGAAGACTGTCTATGCTAGGAAAAGGTCTGCTAGATCAGGTCGCACATATGGCAGTTAGTAGGGCAGCTATTCCACCAAAGTATCCTGGTTGCAGATATGGGAGGCTAAGATTCCTTATCCAGCTGCAGTTTCTTGGGCCACAAAAAGAAAAGGAAAAATTGTCAGCACACAGTTTGCCTTTAAAAATAATGAGATGTTAGAACAAATGAATAGGGTGGGTGAGCGGGCTGGAGCTCTTTCCACTTCAACCTTCTTTGGTTACGCCGCAAGAGGTAATGACACTAGCCGCACTTGTGGCTGCCTTTTATACACACCTCTGCGGGCCAATTGACCTCTCCCAAGCGAGTGGGCGGAGCCGCCACACCCTGCTCAAAGCTGATTAGTCCAATCCCAATCTTGCCTCCCGACCCCCCCCATGCCTACTTCATGACTAAACGCCACTCTGCTTGCCATGGGTTAGATAGACAGCACTTTATTTCATTAACTAAACAACAAACTTAGTTGGAGAAAAATAGGCCACAGCGACTTTAAAAGCAATCATAAGCCCACCTCTGTTAACGTTTCAGTAGGTGCCAATTTTACCTCATAAGCTCTGCCTTTAACAACCAGGCCTCAGAGCTTAAACTTATTCCTCCATGCCAAGACCCTCCAATTCAGGTCTTGGCCTCCCCCCAAATTCCCAATGCTTTTTCCATTGCCTCCTGCAGTCCCATGTTGAAAATATCAAGACCAATGTCAGTTAAATGTACATTGTCGCTGCAAAAAACTCCTGGATCCTGTGCTTCGAGTTGAACATGTTAATAGGTTGTCATGTTTATGGTTCTCACAAATCTTGTAGTTCAGTTTCCTTCTGACTTTCTCCAATGGCCTCAACTCTGTCGTTTGCCAACAAGGTCTAGGAATTACCTCAGACCAACCAATCAAAACCTCCGGCATATACAGTCACCCCCATAAAGCTGCCTGTGTTGTTGCCTCTATCCGGAAGGAGTGTGATTTTTCTGCGCTTGAGGAAAGACCTATTTTTTCCAAGCACTTTGCTAACACCCTATTAAGTTGAAAAACTGACAAAAATGTTCCATCTGCATGGATAAATAACGGGCCTGAGATGTTGGGCCGAATTGATGTAAAAGACTCAAATAGCCTAACTGGACAAAGTTTTGCGTTATTAAATTTTCCAAGCCATTTAATGGTTCCATGACCTATCCTATGAGACCTATGGGATCCAAAAACCCTCATGAAAACCAGCTTCTATTATCTGCCCCTTCGTTTCATTTGGGAAGCAATTTAGCCAGTGAAGCATTTGTTGTAGCTCCACTGGAGACTACGACTTTGGCCACAGTATCTCTGGGGTTGGCCGCGGTTGCTTTTGCTGTGGAACTTTCTGATGCATCAAAAAACAGGCTGATTCCCTGCGCAGTAGTAGCATTCGTAGCAAAATCCTTGTCATTTACAAGCGGACTCATTGTTTGGCTATTATACGTTCGGACAAGGAGTATTAGGGTTCTTTACTTGAGGTGTATTGGTCTGTGGGCCCGGTAGCTATTGCCTAAAAGACATACCAAGCCACAGATCCACGTCTTTATTCCCCCACATCAGATGCTCCTGTACAGCCAACCTCTGTCTAAAGTGCTCTTCATATAGAATCCATGACGCCCCAATATGATATAAAAATAAAAATATGATATACATATGTTAAAAGAGCTGGGGGCAAGGCATGGTTGTTTCTCGCAAATAAAACTGGCCAATATACAAAAGGCTTGGAGCTAATTATTAAATGTTCTTGCCACTGGGCATCTCCTGTCTTCCTCTGTATCTGCCTTTTTGTCTGACTTTATAAAATGTTTAAAGGAGGGAATTAGTGACAATAAGTCCACATATTCCCCCTTCCAAATGTGCACCCCCAATGGCGTAATTTGACAGGGCATGACATCTTTTAGGCATTGCTCAGTTACCCCTGTGCTTATAGGTGCACCAGAGGAATGTGATGCTTCTCTATTTATTAAACCAGATAGAGAGCTTAATAGCATATTCAAATTAGGCATACTACCTGCTGAGTGCAGTAGGTTCATTCACTGCGCTATTCTCTCTGTCTCTCCTGCCCTGGTCCCTGTCAAGTGTTCCAGCTCTTTTACATGGCCTCCCTTTCAGGTCAGCCTGATTCTTACCACTGACACCCACTCAGTCAATTTAAGGTCCCAACAGATTTAATGCAAATACAAGTAGTGCTTTGGAAATACACACAAACTGAAAAAAAATTACAAAAATAGGAGAAGTAACCCCTAAAAGAACGGGACACAACCCATCACTTACACTGGTGCCCTGCCAGTATTGTAATAGGAACCAAACCACTAGACATAAGTGCGTAAGTGGAGAAAGGTCCCCAAAACCATGATATAAACTCTTTTTTTTGCAAAAATGAATCCCATTAGGGAGTTATTTCAACCACAATAGCTTCTGGTGACAAAGACCAAGCAATTTTTTTTTAATACTGAGCGGTGTATTTTGCAAGTGTCATTGCTAGGATTGCTTTATGTGTGAGGTATTAGAACATATTTCTGCACCTTACACCATAAAGTCCATTTGATGTTTAGATGCCCTTTAAAACAAAGGTATCCTATTATACTTGTCCTTTTATTATCACCATTTCAAGTTTTTATCCCAAGGTAGAATGTTACATGTAAAGAAAAGCAGGAGTAAAAGAAGTATTTGATTGCAGGTTTCTGTTTTCATCGTTCAGTAATTGTATTTGAAACTTATAGTATAAGCAAAAGGAAATATTCGTTGTACAATCGAAATATTTGTTATACAATTTATTCAATTTCCCAGAAATTTAATTCTAAGACAGAGAAAGAAAAAAGAACGTTGGTGAATTGATTTTATTAGTGACATTGAGAAAGTTGCCGTGAAATTGACGCCATCATGCGGTCAGGATCCCATGGTAGTTTGATAAGCTAAAGTTGTGCATCTTGCCATCTGCTTTTCAAAAGCAGAGTCAAGATCTCCGGCCTTCCTGTCAAGCTTTTCGGCTATGAGAGTTGTTGTGTGAAGCAGATTATCCATCATCTGGAAGTTCCTTTTCAGCCTAAGTGGAAAAATAAGAACAGAGCTTTACATTTTCTCATACCCTACCTACTCAACCACCCTACCTACTCAACAACTCCCAACTCCAAAAACAGTCTTCAGAAAGAGCTGGGAAGCTTTGAATTGTCCACTAAACAAAATTGTCAGCTATTTGGCCACCCATGGATGTTCTAGTTAACTAAAAAACATAATCAGTCCGCTCCGTACAGAACTACATCGGAGACATTGGTGACGTGGACATGTGGCGTTCCCTTCCAAAGTCTTGTTGTGGTGGATACGTCTTTCAAGTAGTGCAGATTAGATTTTAATATTGGTTCTATTTCTCTTAGATACTGTACCATCCTAAATGTGAGGTGTAGCAAAATCTTCTGAGTAGTTTAGGCATCTGGTGATATTTGGAATAACCACCAAAAGATTAATTGCTGCAAGGGATTATGGCAGTGTTTGGGGCACATTTCTGCACAACACCCACAGTGAACTATTATAAGTGACTAGTAATAAATAAATATTAATGTGTACTTCATACAAATGGGGATCATGATACTGAAGATGAACTTGTTCTCCAAGCTTTGCGTCTGCCAAGCCTTTTGGGCATGACCCCCCTACCTAACATTAAGGCAACACCCAACCCGCTTTTCATAAGACCATTTCAAGTACCCAACAGTCAAGAAAGGTAAGAGAGTAGGTTACAATTTATTTGGTCTTGGCATTCCTTCACATGCTGGGATATGCTGGAGACAGTCATGTAGCAGATTTAGAGCCTAAGGGGCAAATTCACTAAGATGCGAAGTTGCACCAGGCGCAACTTTGCGCACTTCGCCAGGCGTAGTTTCGCCAGCGCTCCGCAAATTCACTAAAATCCGAATTTGCGCACAGGGGTAGCGTAAGTTTGCGAAGTTGCGCTAGCGTTGATTCGCTATGTAAAGCGAAGTTACGCTAGCGAAGGCTAATTTGCATACGACACCAAATTCAAATTTCAATGGAGGAACACTTATCAGCACTACAAATGCCTAGAAAACCTTCAAATCAGCAAATAAAAATTTTATTTTGCCCTACACATGTGCCCACTGTCTAGGTAAGTTGCCATGAGTCAGGAAATGTAGAGGGGAAGGAGGGGAACCCCAAAAATATTTTCGATCTTTTTCAGCCTATCACCCATCATGTAGAAAACACGCCAGCGTTTTTTGGGACTTAGAAAAAAATTTGACTTTTTTTGAAACAATCCCTATCTACTCTATTGCGCTTCGCCAGGTCTGAGGTGGCGAAGGAAGTCTAGCATAAAAGGTAGCGTTCAGTACACTGCGCAAGTTAGTGAATTTGTGTAGTTACGTCGCTAGTGAAAATTCGCCTGGCGTAAGGGTGCGAAGTAACACTAGCGAAACTACGCCAGCGTTTGTTAGTGAATTTGCGCAGTAACAAAAAATGCCAAACGCTAGCGAATTAACGCTAGCGTTCGGCGCTTAGTGAATTTGCGCCTTGGTTTCATTTTGTGAGAGCAGAGCAAAGTCATTCAATTCTCTAGGATTTCCCACACTTTCCTAACTCTGTGCTGCAGTCTGGGTGATGAATGATTTCTGCAATGTGCAATAATAGAATGATCCATTCATTGTAGTAAATATGTTTGTTGACTGCTGAGTCTTGTATTGGTCAACTTCCCTCTGGATATACAGTAAATATTCACTTAGCTGGATGTTGAAATGCAAGAATCTCTGAGCTAGGGAATCTGTGCCGATAGCTTCACAGAGGGAAATAGAATACGGTGACTGGGTTAAAGATTGCAAGTCAACATAGGACTCCCTAAATTTAATCAATAGAAATACAAGTCTCCATTTATTAAAATAAATGCTTTTCATACACTTGCTGTTGCTGTCAAAGTCTAACTAAATATGGATCTAAAATTCATAAAAAAAAAGATTATCAGTCTATAGATTCTGCAGTAATGAGTCTGGTTCAACTGCAGCCACATCCATTCCCATCACTCTATACCAGGTATGGCCGATTGATCATTCAGCATCCCAACCTATTGACTTGTCCACCATTTAGGAAGAACATTTCTATGCTTGCTGCAAACACAAACAAATCACCCAACTTTTGGCGTCTCCTTACTTTTTTCTCTCATCTGGAACATCAGCTGCACCATCCTCCATGTGCGTATGAAACTCCTGCATTATTTTGCTTAAAGTGCCATAGAATTCTTTGTTGTCCTCTCGAATTCCTTTGTTGTGTTGAACAATTACCTCTTGGTAGCCAAGATCCTCGGCATCAGCATTAACGGTGTACTGCAGGTTCTGTAACACCCTGTTGGTGTCCTGAAGTAGGTTCTGTAGATAGGTGACCTCCTCCTTTACAACTGAAGGTGTCTCTTTCATCACATATCGGTCCTGAGGAGGGACCGTAAAAGTAAGTTGGCAGTGGGTTGTGTCTTGAGGATGGCTTCTAGGTTGGCTTGTAGGCTCTGTGGGCTGATCATGTAGGGTGTCTATAATATACCCCGACCCCAAATCTGCTAGTGCATCATCTCCACTTTGGCACAGGCTAATGGATACCGCCATCCATAGTTTCAACACTGTGCTGAGCATCCACCAGCGCCACATTTTGAGCTGGAAAAATAAAAATTTAAATACATGGTTTTAATAGTATATTGTTGGAAATGGTATATGGAACAGCACTATACTATGAAGCAGATTTATTAAGGGTCAAATTGAACATTCAAATTTCTGATTTTTTTATGGTCAAAACTCTCAAATTCGAATTGCTAATTATCCAAAGTTTTAATTCGAATTTTGCAATTAATCATTCTCTGGCCCTTTAAGAATCTGAATATTCACCACCTAAAACCTGCCAAGTTCATGCATAAGTCAATGGGAGACGTCCAGGGACCAATTTGGACATGTTAGTAGCCTTTCTGACAGTTTTTCGGAGAAAAACTCTAATCGAGTTCAGTTGAATTCGATTCGAGTTTAGTGAATTCGATTCGAGTTTTCGAGTCAGTAATATTTGTACGAGTGAGATATTCAATTTTTTTATTAAATAACCCTTCCCAATAGAATTTTGAGTATATTCGAATTTATTAGTTAGAAATAATTTCACATGAATTTGAAATTAGAGCATTGATAAATGTGCCTCCCCGTTACATTCTTATTCCTGCTCAGTTAGGTTAGGGCTATAGGGACCCTTAATATCAATAATTCAATAGCAATATTGTATATAACAAAGACCCCACAACTGGTAAAAAAATATTACTATACAGAACTGTCGATAAAACCAGTCTGGAGGCTCTCGATGACCAGTAAATCCCGCAGTAGCCACAACCAATAACCTTTCCATGAAATGAAAACCTATTGTTTACTTCAAATTCATTTCACATAGTTACATAGTTACATAGTTAAATTGGGTTGAAAAAAGACAAAGTCCATCAAGTTCAACCCCTCCAAATGAAAACCCATCATCCATACACACACCCCTCCCTACTTTTAATTAAAATTCTTTATACCCATACCTATACTAACTATAGAGTTTAGTATCACAATAGCCTTGGATATTATGTCTGTCCAAAAAATCATCCAAGCCATTCTTAAAGGCATTAACTGAATCAGCATCACAACATCACCCGGCAGTGCATTCCACAACCTCACTGTCCTGACTGTGAAGAACCCTCTACGTTGCTTCAAATGAAAGTTCTTTTCTTCTAGTCTAAAGGGGAGGCCTCTGGTACGGTGATCCACTTTATGGGTAAAAAGGTCCCCTGCCATTTGTCTATAATGTCCTCTAATGTACTTGTAAAGTCTAATCATGTCCCCTCGCAAGCGCCTTTTTTCCAGAGAAAACAACCCCAACCTTGACAGTCTACCCTCATAATTTAACTCTTCCCTCCCTCTAACCAGTTTAGTTGCACTTAGTCTCTGCACTCTCTCCAGCTCATTTATATCCCTCTTAAGGACTGGAGTCCAAAACTGCCCCCATACTCCAGATGAGGCCTCACCAGGGACCTATAAAGAGGCATAATTATGTTTTCATCCCTTGAGTTAATGCCCTTTTTTATGCAAGACAGAACTTTATTTGCTTTAGTAGCCACAGAATGACACTGCCCAGAATTAGACAACGTGTTATCTACAAAGACCCCTAGATCCTTTTCATTTAAGGAAACTCCCAACACACTGCCATTTAGTGTATAACTTGCAAGGTTATGCACTTTGGCAAAAATAATATAAATGCATTTATCAATGTTGAACCTCATTTTCCAGTTTGCTGCCCAGTTTCCCAGTTTAGACAAATCACTGTGCAAAGTGGCAGCATCCTGCATGGAACCTATAGTTCTGCACAATTTAGTATCATCTGCAAAAATAGAAACAGTACTTTCAATGGCCACCTCCAGGTCATTAATAAACAAGTTGAAAAGCAAGGGACCTAGTACAGAGCCCTGCGGTACTCCACCAACAACACTGGTCCAATTAGAAAATGTTCCATTTACCACCACTCTTTGTAGTCTATCTTTTAGCCAGTTCTCTATCCAGGTACAAATACTATGTTCCAGGCCAACATTCCTTAATTTAACCAGTAATCTTTTGTGTGGCACTGTATCAAATGCTTTAGCAAAGTCTAAGTAAATCACATCCACTGTCATCCCAGAATCAAGGTCCCTGCTCACCTTCTTACAAAAAGAAATTAAGTTAGTCTGGCAAGATCTATTACGCATAAAACCATGCTGGCACAAACTCATAGTATTATGATTTGCTATGAAGTCCAGTATCTTCACGGCTTTTTAAAACTATTTGTATTCAGCGTAGAAAACAAAATGATTCAGAAGTCAGGAGATAATTAATTGCTGGAAATGGGCTGCTAATGCTTCCACTGATAGTCCATTCCGCAAAAAGGTCACACAAAATGGTAAGTTTTCCTTTGTATTAATGCGCATATACTATGGCCACAGGAGGCTCTTGTAAAGATTAACAAACTGAAAACATTTCAAGGAAGCCAAGGGCATGACATGATGGTTCCACACCTTTCCCTATGATAATAGTTTCACCCGAGATATTTATAAAGATTGGCCCCATGTATAACCCTGGAGCACACTCAATTCATTATTATAAAAAGAAAATTGCTTAAAATCTCATTTTTCTACTTACTTAGCACTGTCTTTGTTTTGTTGGCGTTTCCCTTTCATTTTCTCATGAATAAATTGTGTGCCAAGATGAGGGATTTGTAACAAAAAAGGTACAAAAGGGGGTTATTTATTAAAGTCTGAATGCTAAAAACTTGAAAAATTCTAAATTTTAATGGGAAAAAAACCTCAAAGTTTTCGAGACTTCTTATACCCCAAGGATGCAAAAAGTCAGCATCCAAAAACCCGCCATCTCTGATCTGCTGAGGTTTTATATAAGTTAATAGGAGAGGTCCCTGTGTTATTTGGAAGTTTCTGTGGTCTATGCTGGAATTAGCCCTAAAATCTGACTATTTTGGACAAAAATCTGAATAATTAGGACTTTTCAGGAAAAAGACAGAAAAAATTGCACAATTCAGATTTTTGCTCGATTTTATCTTTCCCGAATCCGATTAAATTGTGTTTTTTTAATCATTAATCATTTCAAATGGTGGATTCTAGTTTGGTCTGACTTTTTTCAGACCAAACTAGACCAAATTCAGATTTTGATAAATTTCCCCCTTATATGCCGTTCCTAAAATATTCAGTTGTTGCCAAAATCTAAAAATGTATCTCTATGGTAACAAGGATTTCTTTCTATCAAAAGAGTTATCTATAGAGCACTAATATAGTTATTGAGACAAAGAACTTGTGAATATGGTTGGGTTGAGACCTGAGTGACATGTTCCCCTTATGGTCTAACTAAAGTAAACCGGGTCTTGGCTTGACGGCCAATTACGATGAGTTTTGGAGTAAATGATAATGATTATAAGCTCCTTTACTGTGGTTTTATACTTAAAATCACAAAGTTTGCCCCAAATCTATTAAATCAGAGCAAACAATCGGGTTTTCACTTCATAATAGTTGAATAGTAATTTGTTTTGGGTGATGTGACCTTCAAACAATGTAACATTTCCCATAAAAAGTAGGTACAGCTGTGGGATCCATTATCCAGAATACTCAGAATTACAGGAATGCCAGCTCCTATAGACTCCATTTCATCCAAATAATTAAGTTTTTTTTTTAAATATCTCCCTTTTCTGTTTAATAATAAAACAGTAGCTTGTACTTAATCCCAACTAAGACATAATTAATCCTTATTGGAAGCAAAACCAGCCTACTGGGTTAGATCTAAATTACTGAAAGATCAGTTATCTGGAAACCCCCAGGTTCCGAGCATTCGGGTCTCATACCTGTATAAATTACTGGATTAGGTATAGGTGCTAGGAGTTGGAAACCCTGCAGAAGAAGAAGAAGTTGGGCTAAAAGCAACCGAGATATTGAGCTTTGGAAAAACAGGTTGGAAGAACTGACTCCACTTGGACTCTGACATTGATGTGAATGTTTCAGATTTCTTTAAAGTGCTGGGGGACATGTCAATGCTATATATATATATATATATATATATATATATATATATATACATACAGGAGAATAGCCGGAACTCCTCAAACCCCTCCTGACAATCTGTTCCATCATATTCCTCGACATTTCCCACCATGCTACATCTCTTCCTTACTGTGACAGACAGGGAAAGAGCAATATGTCTAGTGAATGGCATCACAGCCCCAAAGGTAAATAGATACTCAACTAGAAAAGATGTCAGGAACAGGGATCAGGTTTGTAGGGCTTTGATCTCCTAAATAAACAATAAAATCGCAGAATGAAATTGTAACTTGAACAGAATAAAGCTGGCATGAACTAAAAATTGGAGGTGTATTTTTTCTGATTGGAACATGCCATTGGCACGGTCATTTCACTTCCAGTTCTGTAGATTCATCAAAACAGTTTATTGTTTCTGAATTATTTGCCTTCTTCTAAATCTTTCCAGCTTTCAAATGGGGGTCACTGACCCCCGCAGCAAAAAAACTCTCTTTGAGGCTAAAATTTAATTTCTACATTCTATTACTTATGTTTCCCTTCAGGTCTCTCCTATTCATACTCCCGGATCTCATTCAAACCACTGCCTCGTTGCTAGGGTAATAGGGACCCTAGCAACTGGATCGCTTCTGAAATTCCAAATAGTAGAGCTGCTGATCAAAAAGCTAAATAATTCAAAAGCAAAGTCTCAAATGACCGATTTCAGTGCCATTAATATGACATTAGCAGATTGATTTTGATAAAATTATACAATGCCCTAAAACTCTGAGAATATGCCTCTTACTGGGATTCATTAAGTGACCAACCACCGTTTGAAACAATATTATACTGAAAGAACATGTTAACTCATCACATCCCCAGGTCCTCACTGCAAAGTTGGCTCCTGCAGCTATTGATGCTTTTCATTAACCAGGTGGATATTCAAGCAAATGACATTTGAGGTGTGTCCTTGAACACCAAGGAGAACACATTTGAAGAAGGCTACAACTGTAATTCCCTATAAATCCACTGCAAATCAGAAGAAGAAAATAGGCTCCTATAAATTTGCATCTAATGTATTTGGAAAGTGGGTCAGTTGTACCATTTCTAGATGACATGAGGTGTCATTACCAAGTCTTAAATTAAAGAACATCATTTGGACTATTGAAAATCCACAGACCCAATATTTTTCCTCTGATTGATAAAAGATATGGAAATGTGAAGGATAAGCAACACCTATGGAACAATTCCAGAACTGTGATGGACACAGACTGTTGAAATATGCAGGAAGAACCCAGAAACAGATGGTGGAAAAGCCAAGTCATGATATGAGTGTAACTGATTCAGATATAAAGGTGACTCTAGCAAAAGGCCTATTTGGAGATCATCAACAGTCCTGCTGATTTTCTGTGTACCAGAAAGTTGTAACTGTGTTTCAGTATTTATTTATGAAATGAGGGCAACATTGAGCAAGACGAATATGTCCTTTCCCATGAGTCCTACTGGAATACTCTGGAAGCCTTTGCTCCATTACCAATAAGGTTGGGGCAATAGCGGGTGTCACAGGACCCCTCTTCCTCTAACCTCTGGGATTATGAATATTTTAGAACTTTTTATGTGCAGAACAACTCATCCATCTTGGAGTTTTTTCACGTATTGAAATCTAAAAGCAAAATTCAACTTTTAATCGTCAGTAGCACACCGTCTGCTTCTTTGAATACAAATTGTCACCTTTCATCTGGCCTTTTGCTACATCACAGGCAAGAAATGTGTTCCCTTCAATCACAGGGCAAATAATTATGCCCCTGGGTCTTTCCAATTCTTTACACTATAAGAGGGATGCTAATAGCTCTGGCAGAGAGGATTCCGCTTCTCAATTAGCAATTAAGTGGTTTTATCAATCCGTCTCAACATGACTGACAACGTCTAGATCTGTTGGATAACTGAAGCCTTGTTTTATTCCACAAAGATGAAATTAGAATTTATGTACGCAGATCAGAAGGGTGAAAGGGTGAAATTGCCATTTTCCCTGCCTGGGATAGTTGAGAAATTAAAAAGTGCTGTCACTTAGGCAACAAATAAAAGACAGGCTCATGCGTAAGCGATGTCCTCGCATTTGCAAATTGAGGTGCGTCTCGAGAGCGCGCCGCCTGATTAACTCTAATGAAACACAAAAGGTCAGGTGTGAAACGTTTCTCTAATTTATTTTCCCATATCATTGTCATTGTTTGCTATTCCCACTCTCCCTGACCAGTTGGAACAAGGCTGGACTGGATGATGTAGACACAATTCATTATGCCGCTTAAGGATCACAGCCAGCGCAAATATCCACACAACTAAATAGGCTTTACAAAAGGTGTCGGATGCGAGTGCCAGCTCTTCTGATTCACACAAACCCAATCTAAACACATTATCGAGAGGATGTGGAACTCCGATAGAAGCAGCTGTTGATAGTGCCGCAATTATTAGCTTTCCTCCTTGCCCGTGGTTCTTCTGAATTGATTCATTGCCGCAGTCCAGTGGGAATGTCTTTGGTTTGCATGAGCCCGATATATTCTCTATACTGCATCAACAGAGAGCAGCACTCGGAAATGGCTTTTTTTTTTATCATTTCAACTGGTGGTTATTTGGGAGGAAAAAAGCCTATGGTACAGACTAAAAAGCAGCTTTAAAAAAGAGCAGATCAAATACCTGTATAAGAGACGTCAAGACAATTTTTTGGTTAACTATGCTTGTGTGTTTATGATAAACAAAGAGCAAGATGTTGAGCCCCCATGTACAACATAAGCTTCAGGGCTACAAAACTAATTCTATTTTAAAACTCATAAAACAAAGAGGAGAAAATAGCAACCCCTTTAGCTATGGAACAGATGGACGGCACAATGGAAAGTTTATAGCGGGAATCAGAAGGTGGTTAAAAATACAGATAACTGTATGAAGGAAGAGCAACATGGTGCTCTCAAGCAGGGCTGTTGGGTCAGATAATATTCCGGAATGATGAACAGCAGAGTAAAAGGATGTTCTAGAGCAGAAGTGATGAAAGTATGTTGGTAGGTGTATATAAAAGGACGTCAATAATGTAAAATGTGTCCTTATGAACAAAGGTTGTAACAAAAAAAACTTAGTACAGCGCAGAACATTGCCATTATTTATATTCCATGAATTGTAGAATATTTCATTTACTGGAATCAAAGTACATTGCTTTTTTATTAACGTTTTTAAATTTCAGAACATTGCCGGCATTTGTAAGCAGAAAAGATTTAATGGGCTTGCAGAAGTACAGAAACTAGAGTTCATTTATTTTGCTTGGAATTTATCGCTCCTTTTTAAGCTGCATTTAAAGAAACAGAAGCCATTGTAGAACTAAGCACTGGCTGTAATGAGAACAGCTATGTGTCTCCTTCAGGGAAATCTGCAGCCCAATGGCTCACCATCAATTTCCTTTCCCTGCTATACAATTCATTAATTTCAGATTGGTCTAGTCAGGTGATGATTCTCATCACCTGACTGGTCAGGCTTTAGTTACTTGGAACCTTGAGTTGGTTTCATAGTTACTTGGAACCTTGAGTTGGTTTCATAGTTACTTGGAACCTTGAGTTGGTTTCATAGTTACTTGGAACCTTGAGTTGGTTTCATAGTTACTTGGAACCTTGAGTTGGTTTCATAGTTACTTGGAACCTTGAGTTGGTTTCATAGTTACTTGGAACCTTGAGTCGGTTTCATAGTTACTTGGAACCTTGAGTCGGTTTCATAGTTACTTGGAACCTTGAGTCGGTTTCATAGTTACTTGGAACCTTGAGTCGGTTTCATAGTTACTTGGAACCTTGAGTTGGTTTCATAGTTACTTGGAACCTTAAGTTGGTTTCATAGTTACTTGGAACCTTGAGTTGCTTCCATACTTACTTGGAACCTTGAGTTGGTTTCATAGTTACTTGGAACCTTAAGTTGGTTTCATAGTTACTTGGAACCTTCAGTTGGTTTCATAGTTACTTGGAAACGTCAATTGGTTCCTTAGTTACTTGAAACCTTCAACTCAGTTCGCTCCTTAGTTACTTGGAACCTTTAGGTGGTTCCTCTTCTAACATTTCTGTCTCTGTATCCCAGGGGTCAACACAGCCAACAATAGTCTGGCAAGGAAACCATTGCTAAACTTTTTTGCAGGTGGCAACACTTGTTTTGGCTGCTGCTATTGCTCATTATGCTGCTTTCTCCTAAACTCTAGGTGAAGAAAATCATTAAGTCAAAGTAAGTATCACAACATTATTAAGTACTTCATCTAAAATAAGTGCACAGTAAAGCTGATCTTTGTTGCTGTGAAAAGGCGATGCATGCTGTCAAGTACATAAATAGAACAGTCTTTATAGATGCATCTGGTGTGCACAGCTCACAGATGTTTCACTTAAGCCTATGCCATTTAACCAGCTGTCAAATCACTTTGGGCTTCAAGATATCAACTTATAATGAATGAAAGGGATAAGAATGTGCACAGCTGCAATTTTTAAACAGTGTACAGAGAGCATTTTGTGTTTAACAGTGGGCACGATGAGCAGGAATATATTCTGTACCAACATTGGAGCCAACATGAATGGAAAATAATATAAATAGTAATAAAAAAATAATGGATGACTTATGCTAACAGATGCTGTAAGATTTCAGCAACAGAGATATATTTTATAACTGTTTGAGCCAGGAGGGAGGCAGAATTTTTTTGTATTAGAGCAGAAATCACCGACCTTTTTTACCGATGAGCCCACATTTAAATTTAAAAACAGTTGGGGAGCAACATGAATAAAGCTCATAGGGAGTGCCAAATAATGGCAGTGATTGTGTCAGGACTGCCAGAAGTACCCGGCCAGAAGTACCAGACGGCGCTGTTTACATTCCCGGCGGTCACAGTGAAGATCCAAGATGGCGGCGCCCATGCTGAACACATGGCTGCAGCGTCGCTGCATGATGATGTCATCACTGGTGCCCGGATCTCCTCATAAAAGGTCGCCCAAAACACTGTGACGGCACCCAAGAATAGGATTCAAATCACTACTGATCCTGGGTTCCTGTACTGCCTGTTTTCCAGCCTTGTTCCCTGCTCCAGCCTTGATTCCTGCTCCCTGTCTGTGATTCCTGTTACCTGCCTGTGTTATTGAACTTTGCCTGGACTTTGGACTTTTGCATCTGATCTGCCTGCCCTCGTTAACTCCTGCCTGTGACCACTACTACTGATTCTGCTTAACCCTTCAGATACTGCCACCTTGCTCCCACTAGAGGGCTTGATCCAGACTTCCAGCCTGGAGGGAGCTCCCGGCTCCCTGACAGATTGGCTATTTGATAGCACTATATGGATAGGTAATCTGTGGAATGTTGTGTTTGTCAGTACACTTTTTTTTGTTCCTTAAACTTGTCAACAAGCCAGGAATTCAAAAATGAGCACCTGATTTGAGGGTCCGGTGAGCAAGAGCTCTACAAGAATTTGTTTAAAACACATTTTGATTTGTTGACCGATAGTTGATTTTAAAAGAGGCTTGTACAAGGAGGCTTCATATTCTGGAGACAATGAACTATATACCATGATATATATTGAAATAGCAGGCTGTTCAGTATAAAAGTTTATTTATCCCCCCCCCTAAACTGGCTATATAAGAAAACAGGCCTGCTTTTTATTGTGTCCCTGATATATATGTAAAAACGACTGATGATCTGATCTCTTATCCAAGGTCTATATAAAGGAAGGGGATTAAGTTCTGATACCCCAGTGGCTCCAACATAAGCAGAGCCAGCAGGGGCAAATAATACCATCACCCAGGCTGCAGTATGTCTCCATTCAAATACATGAGAGCAATGGGGATGTGCTGGTAGGCTGGGCCAATATGGGCAAAAAAAAGAGTCACCAGGAGAGATTTGGGATTATTTACTTTAAGTTTGCAAAAAATTCAATCTACCATCTAAAATTTTATTCCTAATCCAACAAGTATTTTTTAGTTGTAACATTGATGTGTAGGAGACATCTCAGGTCACGTTGCCTGGTCATGTGCTTTCAGAAAGAGCCAGTGCTGCACTATTAAGCTGCTTTTCAATGTAACTGAAGGAGTCACAGTGGGACATGGATTTTTACTATTGAGTGCTGTTCTTATATCTACCAGGGAGCTGTTATCTGGTTACCTTCCCATCATTGTGCTGATGGGGGGGAGGGGTGATATCATTCCAATTTGTAGTGCAGCAGTAAAGAGTAACTGAAGTTTATCAGAGCACTAATGTGTTCAGGTTAAGTTCACAAAGAGTATTGGGGGAATGTAACACTCATTGCAAGAGGAAGATAATGCAAAAACTGCAAAACAATGAGCCTTTTATTCATTCTGTTGTGCTGGCTACAAGGTAGCCCAGTTGGCACAGGCTAACTGGTGCACGGATAATCACCTCCTCTATAAAAATATGGCTTTAATAAGATTAAATTGGCAATGACCACAGGGATATCGCTCTCCGTGCCCAAATGTGACCTTGGGATTTTAAGTTAAAGAAACCATTGTTCTTTGATACTTCTGCTCTGTAAAAACGACATCAACGTAAAAATAGAAAAATCTTTCCAACCCCCAGGAGCTTGTAATCTAGGAAATGTAAGAGGCACAGCGAGCGGACATGCAGACGGGCATCTAAGAGCATCATTACTGAGATGACAAGCAAAAAGGCACCGCAATGATTATCTGAGTGGAAGGAGGAAATCACTGGTGCAGAATTTTTAGTAAACAATCATTGACGAGACTTTAATTTAATCAGAAAGCATTCACGTGCACCAATCAGCTTAATATAAACATGAATCCCATTTAGTATCTGCTATAACATTTCTATAAACATTTATTCTATAAAGAGCAGTTTCCTTCCATTACCCAATCACACAGCTAGAAAGTAAAGCACAAACCGTCCAGCTGATTATTTCATTTCATAATCAACCAGAGGATGATAATTATATCATTACTGTCCAGTGAATTCAACTGAAATTTAATTAAATGAATTAAACATGATGGGAAAATATTTCAATAAGTATCAAGGGCACGGATGTAATGTGAATACACTCAAATGCATTCGGTATCTCTCAACTAAAATTAACCTTTCCTGCCTATAGCAAGACTTTGTTCATGCTAAGGAGATGCTTTTAAGATTAGTTAGTAGATCCTGGAGGACATGTGGATCTTATGAAATACACAATATGAGAGCAGTAGGGGGGAATTAAAGCTGTTAAATTTATGACTGTCACATGTACCATTAGCCTTAGGGGCCAGAGATGATAGGAGAGCCGAAAAATAAACTGGAGTCTTGCAACTAATCTAAACTGGCAATCTGGGCAGCTAAGTGGCAAATGAGATTCAATGTTGATAAATGTAAAGTCCTGCACCTGGGATGTAACAATATCCACTTATACCCTTAATGGGACTGCACTAGACTAATCCATAATGGAGACGGAGCTTGGAGTCCTTGTAGATAATAAACTTGTCTGTAGCAAGTAATGCCAGTCAGCAGCATCAAGGGCAAATAAGGTCTTGACTTGTATTAAATGGGGCAGAGAGTCACGGGAGGAGGGGGTCCCACTGTATAGAGCACTGGTAAGGCCCCATCTAGAATATGCCGTACAGTTTTGGTCTCCATCACTCAAACAGGACATTATTGTATTAGAGAGGGTACAGAGAAGGGCAACTAAGCTGGTAAAGGGAAAATCTTAGCTATGAGGAAAGACTGGCCAAATTGGGGATGTTCACGCTGGAGAAGAGGCGCTTAAAGGGATCCTGCCATCGGAAAACATGTTTTTTCCAAAACGCCTCAGTTAATAGTGCTACTCCATCAGAATTCTGCACTGAAATCCATTTCTCAAAAGAGCAAACAGATTTTTTTATATTCAATTTTGAAATCTGACATGGGGCTAGACATTTTGTCAATTTCCCAGCTGCCCCTGGTCATGTGACTTGTGCCAGCACTTTATGAGAGAAATGCTTTCTGGCAGGCTGCTGTTTTTCTTTCTCAATGTAACTGAATGTGTCTAAGTGGGACATGGGTTTTTACTATTGAGTGTTGTTCTTAAATCTACCAGGGAGCTGTTATCTTGTGTTAGGGAGCTTCCCACTGTTCTTTTGTTTGGCTACTGGGGGGCGGGGAAGGGAGGGGGTGATATCACTCCAACTTGCAGTACAGCAGTAAAGAGTGATTGAAGTTTATCAGAGCACAAGTCACATGACTTGAGGCAGCTGGGAAATTGACAATATCTCTAACCCCATGTCAGATATAAAAAAATCTGTTTGCTCTTTTGAGAAATGGATTTCAGTGCAGAATGCTGCTGGAACAGCACTATTAACTGATTCATTTTGAAATATTTTTTTTTCCCATGACAGTATCCCTTTAAGGGGTGATATGATAACTATGTATAAATATATAAGGGGATCATATAATAATCTCTCTAAAATGATTTATTTACCAGTAGGTCTTTTCCGAAGAAGAGGTTCCAGCTAAATATTAGTGAGAGCTGTGAAGATGTGGAATTGTCTCCCTGAATCAGTGGTACAGGCTGATACATTAGATAGGTACAAGGAAGGGTCGGATGCTTTATTCATCAGTAGCTCCTCCCAGCAGACAGGAGAGAGCCAATGAGATTAGAGGAGGGAAAGGGGTGTTACAGGGAGAGCTGGGAAGTGAATCAGTGGTACAGGCTGATACATTAGATAGGTACAAGGAAGGGTCGGATGCTTTATTCACCAGTAGCTCCTCCCAGCAGACAGGAGGGAGCCAATGAGATTAGAGGAGGGAAAGGGGTGTTACAGGGAGAGCTGGGAAGTGAATCAGTGGTACAGGCTGATACATTAGATAGGTATAAGGAAGGGTCGGATGCTTTATTCACCAGTAGCTCCTCCCAGCAGACAGGAGGGAGCCAATGAGATTAGAGGAGGGAAAGGGGTGTTACAGGGAGAGCTGGGAAGTGAATCAGGGGTACAGGCTGATACATTAGATAGGTACAAGGAAGGGTCGGATGCTTTATTCACCAGTAGCTCCTCCCAGCAGACAGGAGGGAGCCAATGAGATTAGAGGAGGGAAAGGGGTGTTACAGGGAGAGCTGGGAAGTGAATCAGGGGTACAGGCTGATACATTAGATAGGTATAAGGAAGGGTCGGATGCTTTATTCACCAGTAGCTCCTCCCAGCAGACAGGAGGGAGCCAATGAGATTAGGAGGGAAAGGGGTGTTACAGGGAGAGCTGGGAAGTGAATCAGGGGTACAGGCTGATACATTAGATAGGTATAAGAAGGGGTTGGATGGTGTTTAGTACAAGTTGATCCAGGGACTAGTCCGATTTATTGGAGTCAGGAAGGAATTTTTTCCCCTCTGAGGCAAATTGGAGAGACTTCAGATGGGGTTTATTGCCTTCCTCTGGATCAACTGGCAGATAGGCAGTTTAAAAAAGTAAAAAGGTTGAACTTGATAGAAGTGTGTCTTTTTTTCAACCTAACTTACTATGTTATTATGTATAGTTCCTAGAGTAACTAGAACAGCAATTTAAGCCCCCAGAGTATGAATAATCATTCAGTCTACAGCTGTACTTCATGAGCCCCCTCATTTATTAGTTAGAGCCCCCTTAGCAGTGGCATAAATATAGGCGAAGCCTGGACCTTGACCGCGGAGTCTGCTTCCTCTATAGTTATGGCGAAATCTCCCTGCCGCTCTCCTAATTCTGAGCTGTCAGGGAGCGATGAGCAGTGTGCAGGGAACGGCAAACCGAGGGCAGGTGGGTTAACAGGTGGGAGGGGACCGAGTCAGGGGTGGCTGTATGGACTAGGACCTGGATTTTTTGCAGAGGGGCCGAGTGGTGCGTTGTTATGCCAGTGCCCAACTATGCCTTTGGAGGTGACAGCAGTGGTGCAGAGAGGGACTGCTTTGTGTTAGGAGTGAAATATGATTTAATGGGAAATGGGAAGTGAAGGTGTCCGCAGAGGGGCTTGGCACAAGAGGAGACATATTTTAAAAAATAGTTCAGTCAATCTGTAGGGGAAAAAAATAGATTTTGATATTGATAGAAATCTCAGCCATTGGAAATACACAATAGAGAGAGCTGTATCTTAAAGAGCAGGTGATAAATTACTGTTATAAGATCTATTAGTAACCATTAAACATGTTATAAATTGCAAGGAGGGGTAGCCAGGAAGTGCTGGTGCCCAAGACAAATGCTACTTGGTCTCATGCCCTACTCTTTTACCCAGTTCACTGTTTGATTTGTACCCACCTCTATTCCCCTGCTGCCCCGTCCCACCAAACAACCGCCACATTGTCTCTCCCTCAACCTCGAGTGATCCCCCTCTTATCACTCCCAAGGTACATGCCTCTGCTGTTTACCCCTAGTTCCAGCCCTAATTAAAAACATATTTCTCAATCAAATTGAAGGCAAACGGGATAAGGTAAGAGATTTGCTTAAATCTTTATAGAAAGCCCAGAACTGCTCCCAACAAATAGGTCACTAGAGAGACAAGTCACCTTAATAACACTTTAATAATATGTAAATTATTTATGCTCACTGTTTTTGTTCATTCCAAAATAATTTCCCCAAAGGCTTCTTTTCCCTCATTCCCTTCCCTGTGGAATAACATTCCTTTAATTGTTAGCAAAGTGTCATTATGCCTAATACACAATGTTCACTCACCTTATGGAATCCATTATTCTGTCCCCTAACAGTCTTCTCATCACCAAATCCTATCACAACTGTCTATTGGCAATCCACGTTTTGTAACAGCACCCATGTCCCTCTCAATTAGTAGAAATTGAGTTGATAACATGTCCTATTGGCGGATATATTAAAAGAGCAGCTGTCTCCTCATTTGTAACCATAAACATAAAATGGTTGACACAATCTTCACGCTACACTCTCAGTGCTGAGAGAGATGTGAAGATGTAAAATTGTCTCCCTGAATCAGTGGTACAGGCTGATACATTAGATAGGTACAAGGAAGGGTCGGATGCTTTATTCACCAGTAGCTCCTCCCAGCAGACAGGAGGGAGCCAATGAGATTAGAGGAGGGAAAGGGGTGTTACAGGGAGAGCTGGGAAGTGAATCAGGGGTACAGGCTGATACATTAGATAGGTATAAGAAGGGGTTGGATGGTGTTTAGCAAGTGAGGGAATACAGGGATATGGGAGATAGCTCATAGTACAAGTTGATCCAGGGACTGGTCCCATTGCCATTTTGGAGTCAGGAAGGATTTTTTTCCCCCTCTGAGGCAAATTGGAAAAGTTTCCGAAGGTTTTTTCGCTTTCCTCTGGATCAACTGGCAGTTAGGCAGGTTATATATAGACATAAGGTTGAACTTGATGGATGTGTGTCTTTTTTCAACCTAATTTACTATGTTAATATGTATGTTAGTGTTTGATAACCGAAGCAGGTCCCTGGGAGAGGCACAGTTAACCAGTCTGTATTACAATAAAGAGACAGTTCCAACAAATCCAACTGAATCCAAGTAGCGGCATTACCGAAGGCGCATTTGCATTCAATCCATTGTAGAACGTTACAGCTTCACTTTAATAACGTGTGGGATGATAACCTTTCCTGTTTGATGTCATTTCAAAGAAAAAGATAATTTTACATCGTTTTCAAATTAATTCATGAAAAAGGTCATCATGGAAGTTCCTCGCAGCCCCAACAGTAACAGTAGTTTGAGTCTGGGCAGGAAAAACTATATCAGAAAGTGAATGTTGTATTATTTCACTACAATTTCCTAAACTCTTTTCAGGTAACGGATAGAAATATATAAATGCAGTATTTCTTTGAGACCAGGGATTTTACATTGATATTGGAGATCTTTAGGAGACAGGACTTTTTGTATTTCTAACGTGTATGTTTGAGTAGCCACATAATGAGGAGTCCATCAGAGGCACAGAACAAGCCTGTGATTAAGGGGGTGATTTATCATTAATTCACAAATTCAAATTATATTTCCAAAAACACAAATGTCACCTAAATGGCATCTAAAAGCTGGCGAGTTTATGTAGAAGTCAATGGGAGTTGTTATAGGCGAAAATTCAAGCTATTTTTGAGCTTTTTTTAGTTTTTAATCGAGTTTTTTTTTTTTAATTTTAAGTCGAGTTTTTGAGTTTGGAAACGGACACATGAGTTTTTTAAGCCTGAAAAATTTAAGGTATTCAAGTTTTTTTTCACGATTATATTCAAATATTTTTTACATTTAAATGTTATCATAAATTAACAAATATTTGGGTTCTTTTTAAAAGGTTATGAAAAAAGACAATCCCCGCCCAAAAAACAGTTAATAGAGCTGCTCCGGCATCCTTCTGCACTGAAAACCATTTTTCAAAAGAGCAAACAGATTTTTTTATATTTAATTTTAAAATCTGACATGGGGCTAGACATATTGTCAGTTTTCCGGTTGCCCCCAGTCATGTGACTTGTGCTCTGATAAATTTCAGTCACTCTTTACTGCTGCGCTGCAAGTTGGACTGATATCACCCCCCTTCCCTTTTCCCCCATCAGCAGAACAATGGGAAGGTAACCAGATAACAGCTGCCTGGTAGATCTGAGAACAGCACTCAATAGTAAAATCCAGATCCCACTGTGATACACTCAGTTACATGAGTAGGAGAAACAATAGCCTTTCAGAAAGCAGTTCCATCCTAAAGTGCTGGCTCTTTCTTAAAGCACATGACCAGGCAAAATGACCTGAGATGCACCTACACACCAATATTACAACTAAATACACTTGTTGGGTTAGGAATGAAATTTAACATGGTAGAGTGAATTATTTGCAGTGTAAACAGTGTCATTTATAAATAAAAACTTAATTAACTTTAAATTGTAGTTTATTAGTAGAAAAAAACTCGGATTATTTACTAAAAATAGTTTTTTTCTCGTATTTTACCAGAAACAAACTTGACCTAACTCACATTCACGAATTTGGCTAATTTACTAATATTTTAAAAAAACTTTCGAGTTATAAAAAAAACTTTCGAGTTTTAATGAATATCTTGAATATTTTGAGTTGATACACATATACAGCTCGATTTTTTGAGTTTATAAGTTTAAAACTCTCAAATACCTCTACTTTATCGAGTTTTCCAATGAAAACCAGTATTAAGCAGAACGCCCCAAAACTCCCAAAATTTGTGGAGGTTAAAAAAACTAACCTTCAAAGGGTTAAAGAGACAGCTGACGTTGACTTTTAGATGAATTTGACAGGTTTTAGATATAGTATTTTTGGATTCAGACTTTTAGCAGCTTTGGGGCATAATAAGTCTCTAAAAATTCTATATTTTTTTTTTTTTAAAACTCTTGAGCTTTAAGAAATAACTCCCTAAACCTCACAAATAAAAATTGTGATAAATAAGCCCACATGTGTTTATTAACATGAAACGCGTAAGGCTGTCTTTTTTATGGTACCAAATAAATCCTTTAATTTTACTCCTCTGCCTTTGATGGGTTATTAATTGAGCTCCTGCTGCAATGTACAAGGCTCAAGGCAGAGCACCTGTGACTTTTGGGTTATGGATACAATAATTGGATTATGGATACAATAATTGGATTTTGCATTTCTAATTGTGATTCTAGAACACTCTACCTTGTACCTAATATACAGTATGTGAACTGGTCAGGACAATTAAGTATTGCCCCCTGTAATCCATTGAGTCAGGAGAGCAAATAATGAAGGTGTAAAAAGAAAAGTGCAATGACTTATATGGCCCTGTGCTACTTGTGCTCTCGGGTATCTGCATAAATGACAATTCCCTTTTCTAAAGCAACAGGGAGATTGGGACTAAATAATATCCTCTCCACAGAGACTTAATTCTGTCTCCTACCACTTTCAATCTATATTCCAAAAGACATGTCTTCCGTTAACCAAGTGGATTTTGCTTAACATGAAAAAGTAACATTGACGTAATGCATTACTAAACAAGAACTCCTCTGTAAGTACATGGATCTAGAAGTAGCTCTTACTAATTCGGGGAACTGTGATTAATTTCATATATCTTTGCAATACTGAGGATATTAAAATCACTAGGCCGCTAGTAAGAAACACAGGTTGCCAGTGTATACCCATCTCTTTGAGAACATTGTTAGTTATGGTTGAGTATATTAACCTTGCACCCTGCCATCATTCTGCATAGTGGCACCTACCAGAGGCTAAAAGGGGCCCCACTCAATGAATGACAATGTCTATGGGAGTCAATAAAGAATACGCCACCAAAGTGACCTCCGCCATAGGCACGCTGACATCAGCACAAGGATCCATTTATATTGATTCGATTGTGAAAGACTTTTGTCATTATTCTCTGCTCTACATTCCTTATATAAAGTAGTATAAAGCAGTAAACAGCTGCATGAGAAATTATAGAACAATTGTTCTTTCCTGGTCAACAAGCCATGCCTGAGATGTGATGTAATAATGATGACGCAATCAAGCGGCCATACCTGGAAAATGATGGAATATCTTTGTTTTTCCTACCGACAATGAAAGAGCCAGACTTTTCCTACCGACAATGAAAGAGCCAGACATGAGAAATGAGAAACGGCTGGAAATATCTGATGGACAATGAAGAAGCTACATCTAACAATACACACTTGATGAACATTAAAACAGTCATGTCTGAGAAATGATTATATATTAATATGTAGGCAGGGTAAATGAGCATAAGTACAGTCACAGCTTTAGTGGCGACAGAGAATAAATGAGGGGTCTCGGTCTCAGGCAGCTTACAATCTAATTGGGTAGGTAAATTACAGGCGCAAACAGGAGGTTAATCAGAGCACTCGTTGACCTTCCAAGACTAAATCAGATATTCATGGTACGAGTTTAGTTTTGAGCAGATTGAAGATGAGTTTCTCCTGCATAAATTCAGGGATGGAATTCTAGACATAAAGAGCAGAAGATAGAGACAGAGGGCTTGCAATCTATAGCAAGAGGAACAAGGCTGCAGTTGTCTGGAGCAGGATAATGTAGGGTGTATAGGGCCCCACATTGGAGCTAACCCTCATCAGCATCAGAGGGGGGAAGGGCTGGGCTCAATGCAAACACCCCTGGCCAACTCCACAGGACCCCTGCACCAACCCCCCCCCCACAGCTAGCGTGTACCTGGGGGGGGGGGGTAGGGATCACAAAAGTTCAGGAGGCCATAGTAAGCAGTGCTGGGTGGCTGGGCACCCCTGTTAGCATGTACCTGCTAGTGTGTAACTGGGAGGTTAGGGAGTGCTAATGTTCAGGAGGCCACGGGGAGCAGGTCTGAGCCTGGGGGGCCCACTGAGTTTTTTCCCTGTGTCCGGCTGGCCCAGTCTGATCTTGAACAGCACCGATGAACAATCTATCAGGTATGTGTCATTTTTGAACTCTCAAGAGTAAACACAGAGTAGTACTTACAGATGGAGCAGGGGTACAGTGCTTGGTAGTAACATCTTGGCATTGCCCATCAGTGACAAGTGCTACATAAATGTGAGGATGCCAACACACCTAAATGATCTATATAGATGGAGCAAACATTAAACAAGGGTCAGTGTGTGCATGTGATAATGGCACACATGGCAGCAATACTATGCCCCACACTTATGGAGGAAGCCTAAAACTGATAGACACAGGTTTGGACTCCATTTACTAGTATTGAAAGCAGGCGATGAGGTTGTGTTTCATTAGATCAGTATTTTTAAAGTTACGAGCCATCTCCTACAAGCCTCATTTATACCTACAATTTCAGGCAACTGTGATGCAACATATTCATGTCAGTCACATGGGAGTTGGACCAGGTATGGAGTTGCAATAGTATATGACTAGATTTAACCAGCCAACCACAGCCCACCTATAACAAATAACAATATGGCTGTCAGGTGCATGAAAAGGGAGTCAAATAATTGTATGGTTGCTTGCCTCCTCCACTATCGAATACAGGCACATTCAAACCACATTCACAAATGAGCAGGTAATAACCATGTACGCTGTTAGTGCTAATTAACAAGGTGACGTGATTCATTTCATAGGCCTCCGCAGAGCTCTGTGTTAGTCCAAGTCATGGGGCATTTAAAGAACTTTCATTAAACCTAAAAAGTGTTCACTAAAATTAAAGCTAAAAAGTCTTCACTAAAAATGATACTTCCCAGTTTTAAGGCCGGCCAACTGTTTGGACACACATGACTGGCTCTAATCTCCCAAAACCTCAAACGTGGGACTTGAATCACAGAGACTTAGACCAGCTTAGTAATTACAGTCGCACAATAACACAGATTTTGGATAGAGATGCTCAAGCCATTCCTGACCATGAACCACAGAAGTTTTTGTATGGATACAGTAACCACTGCATGGCAACACTTTCCTGCTCCAAAGGATTTCTTTGCAAAAGTAATAAAAGGCATTAAAATAGCAGCATAGGGCTTATTTTGGATATGGAGTCATACCATTACATCTATATGCACAGAACACTACTCCTCTTTATACATATATATTTATCATATTAACTAAGATAACCACAGCTAACCGCCTACTGGAAACGCACGTGGAACAAGCTTTGTTTGACTACACACTCATAGGGTTAAAAAGCCAGGCTTATTACTAAATGCTCTAGGGGAAGCCGCTGGCTCTTGATGAATAAGAATTGTTTCCCAGTGACTGAGAGATTTAGTTTGTGAAGGTTACTTAACTCTCCTATAAAGAGAATACGCTGATTTGCATGGCACGCAGGCTTGATTTGTTATATTCCTGTAAATGCAAACCCATGGGAGCCGTAACGTGCACTGCCTCTGGAAAAACACAGTATTAATAACATGGGGGTGGGATCGATGCACTGCCAGGGATCCAAAACACTGGCACAACATGCCACGAGCAAGAAGACACCGGTCCATGGAAAGAAACAAGTACAGTTCAACTCTATACAATAATATGGCTAAAATATGGAACTAAAGAAATAGGGCTTAGTGTTGGGTTTAAAGATGTCCTGCCTTTTTTATACTACCTCTGCACCCCCCCCCCCCCGCCCCTAAAGCTGCCTGTGTCCAAAAAGTTGAACTGAGCAGTGAATAACCCACTAGCATTTCTATTTTGGCCAATCAATCATACAGTCGTTCTGCAATGGGGTTCACTCATGCACCCACTTCAGTGTTTTAAACTTTGGAAGAATAAAGAGAACACGATGCAGTCTCTGTATTGAAATTTTATCCATTTTGTAGCTAATACCGTATATACTCGAGTATAAGCCGCCCTGAGTATCAGCCAAGGTATCTAATTTTACTTCCAAAAACTGGGAAAGCTTATTGACTCGAGTATAACCAGAGTATAAGCCTAGGGTGAGAAATGCAGCAGCTTCTGGTAAGTTTCAATCAAAAAATTGAGGGTTTCTGCTCCCAACGGAGGTGCCGGCGTCTCGTTTTTGGACGCCGACGACCATTCTTAGAGACTATTCTTGGACGCCGGCAACCATTTTTGTGCTTGACCCGAGTATAAGCGGAGGTAGAGTTTTTCAGCATATTTTGGAGGCTGAAAAACTCGGCTTATACTCGAGTATATACGGTAAATATGGTTTCACTGGGCCATTCTACCGGTAGTCCATAGACAGATCTTACATGGCATTGAAATTGAAAGTAACGTGAACTTGTTGATATAACCCTCTTGATAACCATGAATGGAACGTGGAAGAATTTGCAAAAATTGCTAGAGATAATGGGCCAACCTATAAACTCATCTGCAAATATTTAGAAATGTATTTAAATGCTATAAGCGAATGGAATCCAAAAGATAATGGCAAAACTCGCACACCCAGGCCTTAAAAGTTCCGCCAGGTGCTCAGTTGCTTGGAAGGATCGGCACCCTCCTTAATCAACGGAAGAAGAAAGCAATGGCACTCACAGCATATTCAAGCAGGATAAACCTTGCGTATGTTTATTTGCACACGATGCAACGTTTCGGGGTGGTCCCCTTTATCAAGCATATTACAATTGTTCAGTGAAAAACTTTTAACACCACACATTCACAGTGATTGGTCGATTACAAAATTGATTAATTAGACGTGTGACATCACATTAAAGAGAAAGCAGCACAATTTAAAAAGGTAGCCAAAATTCGAATAAATATCATACATTAATACAAATTAAAACACAAAAACAATTTACAGTGAACGTGAAAAAGTGAAGTAAAAATGTTATAATACATAAAAACTTTTCTACAATCTCATAAGAACTCCAGGGTAGTAACAACAGTATCCATTCTATTAACTCATCAAGCGATCTTGCAGATACAAAATTGTTACAAGACAGTAGCGGAATATTCAGCTACTATGTCAGCAATAATAACTGACTATACTTTGTTGCTTTTTCATTTATTCTCTTACCCTACAGGAAGGGGATGCAAAAGGAAAATCTGACCCTGCAGAGGATTGATGGGGCAGCTTGTCTTGATTATCTGAAAAATAATAAAACATACAAATAAACTCACAGGTAACAGGACATACTGAAGTCCTCATTTAACCCTTTAGGGTACCTTGTCTGCAATAGCCAGATCCAATAACATTCACGTTGTAATAAACTTTTTTTAATGTCAAAACCTGGTTTCCGTGCCACTTTCTCCAGTATCTGCCAACGTACCTGTGAGGTCCTATGGCCGTGGCTAAAAAAATGTTTCGCTAGCAAAGTTTCTTTCTTAAATTTATCACCTGGTCTATTCCTTTGTTGAGCATCTGTTTGGACATCAAGCGGTAGGGGCTGATACGTGCGTATATTGGACTTATGTTCATTAAGCCGTACCTTGATTGATCTACTCGTTTGGCCTATGTACACTAGCCCACATGGGCATTTAATCGAATAGACCACTTCCTTTGTGTCACATGAGAATGTGCCTTTAATAGAATGTTTTGTTCCATTAAGGGGATGTAAAACAGATGGTCCGGGGATTATCCCATTACAATGGCCACAATTTCGACAGGGATAAGTACCTATATTGGATGTAACTATCGTACCTGTCCTAGCAGAATTGACTTTTGGTTTTATTAGCTCCTGGACAGTTCTCCCTTTTCTATATGAAAAAACAGGGGTTTGTTTAAATAAATGCCCAATTTTCACATCAGACTGTAATATCCCCCAATATCTCAGGATAGTGCGTCTAATAGCCTTACTGTTGGTGTCAAAAGTGGATACAAAAGGGATACGGTTACTTGTAATTAAGTTCCTAGATTTTTTCACAAGGGTATCATCCCTTCTATAGGTTTTGATTTCCTCACTGATAGCAGTGAGTTCAGTCTCATTGTATCCCTTTTCTACAAACCTTTGCACCATCTTAGTGGCTTCTTGCTCATAAATGGCATCAGTGGAAGCGATACGTTTCACACGCAACAGCTGACTTTTTGGCAACCCTTTTAGCAAGCCTTGTGGGTGAAAACTTGAAGCCAATAATAAATTGTTGCGGTCAGTTGGTTTCTTGTATATAGAAGTTACAATGGTAGACCCACTGACACACAAATTCACATCAAGAAAATGCAAATCCGATTTGCTTTTTTCAAGAGTGAATTTAATGGTAGGGTGAGCAGTATTTAAGTACAGGAAAAAGGCCTGAAGTTCAATATCACTCCCATTCCATATAAAGAAGGTGTCGTCCACATACCTCATGTATGAGTGTATATATGGACTGTATGTTGGATTAGAAAAAATATGGGTCGTTTCGAAATGATCCATGTAGATGTTCGCATATGCAGGAGCCATGTTCGCCCCCATTGCGCAGCCTTGAAGCTGGAGAAAAAATTCATCCAAAAAAGAGAAATAGTTTTTAAAGAGTACCATTTCCAATAAATTACAAAGAAAATTAATTTTGAAATCTGGAAGATCAGTGGTACTCAAATACAGTCTCATACATTCGACACCTTCTTCATGAGGGATGGAAGTGAAAAGGTCCCTAACGTCCAAAGAGCACAAATAAAATTCACCACTTGGGATTTGTACAGTTTTAAGGCGATTGAGAAAATCTGTTGTATCTAAAAGACAAGGTTTCAAAGTTGGCACAATGTCCTGGAGATACAAATCAACGTAAATAGCAAGTGGCTGCCAGAGGGACCCCACGTTGGATACTATGGGCCTGCCTGGTGGATTTACTAAGCACTTGTGAATCTTTGGGAGAAAGTACACATGAGGAGTTTTTGGAAATTGCTGAAATAAGAGCTGATGAATTTCATCTGTTATAACACCCTCCATAACAGAAGCGCTTAAAAAAGTATTCAATTCATTTTTAAATTTAGCAGTAGGGTCAGATTGCAATTTTTTATATAACGTGGTGTTATTAAGATGGCGAAATGCCTCCAACTCATAGTCAGCCTTATTCAAAACCACAACCCCTCCACCTTTATCAGCTTTAGTTATAACCACCTTATCGTTCATTTGCAAAGTGCTGAGGGCTTTTCTCTCAGCCTGGGTAATATTAGATCCGCAGGTCCCATATTTCCCCTGCGATTTCTGCAACGTTTTGGATAATTCAAAAGTCACCATAGTCTCAAATGTGTCAATACAGGAAAACGTGCCCGGTGGCACAAATGAACTTTTTGCCCCCAATTTACTTTTCAGCTGTTTGGTCAATTCATCCTTAACATTGGTCTCACCTTTATCACAGAAATGCGCTTTAAGTTTCAAAGTTCTAACAAACTTAAAAAAGTCAATGGTGAAAGAAAAGGGTGCTGCGGTGTGTACCGGAACAAACCCAAGTCCCTTGTTTAGCACAGAAAGTTCATCCTTATTCAGCTCAATAGAAGAAAGGTTAAACACTGAGTTTACCTGTGGTAGTAACGATGACCTCTGCGTTTGTTCGGAGCATGGCTGTGCGCACCTCCTATGGCCCCTTCGTATCTTACGTTTCCTTTTCTGTGGCCCACCTGTAAAAAAGAAGGAGAAGAAGAGCCAACCGAACACTGTGAGGAGACGAGGGAAGATTGGTCCGAGTCTGGTACACGTGTAGCCGATGCATTGGAGCGCGATGGTGTGGAGACGCGCTGTTGCCGATACATACGTCTTGTATCCCTCCAGGTATATACTTCCCCTCGTTCGTAGTCCTGGGTGTCTCGACGAAACTTTCTTATTTTGACCTGCAGGATCTCTTGTTGCAACGGCTCCAACTTCCGCTCTAACTCCTGTATCGTGACTCTGTCGGTACTTGCCGGTATGGCGGAATATTCTTCTTCCGCAGCATGGATCTGTTGCTTCAGCTCTTTCGCGGCCCCTTGCAGCTGTTGGATAGTAAGGGCAATGAGATCTAAACTGCACCTGTTTAGAATCCCTCTCCATTTTGTATTGAAATCTTGATCGTCTCGAAACAGCGCTGGTTTCAGATTCACTCGTAAGCCACGTGGTATCCGCTGAGCCCGTGCATACTCTGCCAGGGAAGATGTATGTAAAGCCCATGATATCTCACGGCGTTTGAGTTGTTCAAGCTTGCGTAGCGTGTCCGTCTCTGACGTACAGGTAGGTAGCGGTAAACTTTGTGCAGACTGTAGAATCCTTTTGCGTTCGGTTTCTGTGAACCCAAAGGTTTCAGCTTTCCTGTTGGTGGTAGCTGCAATGTCAGCAAATGACATATTAACGATGGCACTCAAAGTGGGGTGCAGGGTTAACCCGCCGAGCGTAGAATCCAAAAGATAATGGCAAAACTCGCACACCCAGGCCTTAAAAGTTCCGCCAGGTGCTCAGTTGCTTGGAAGGATCGGCACCCTCCTTAATCAACGGAAGAAGAAAGCAATGGCATAATGGCAAAACTCGCACACCCAGGCCTTAAAAGCGAATGGAATGACATTTCCATTATTGAGACTAGAGATGAGTCACGGAGATTATCAGCACATAGAAGCTCTATACAGGACAGGCACATACTGTATCTACCCATGATCCACCCATGTATAAGCACAGGCTTTAAGCGAGAGGCCTGCAGGACCTATGTATGACTTTTACTGAGGGCAGGATTTTATGCCTCACCAACATACAATGTAGAAACGAGGATGAGTTCATTAAAACATCACGCTCCATTTACAGCATCCTATAATTACCATATTTCATCGGTCAGTGACTATCTGATTAGCAGGACAGAATTAACAATCCAGCCCAACTTGAAATTGTCTGCCAGCTGAAGCCCATTCCAAACCTAAAAACGTTCCATCTAACCTCACTCCCCGCCTGTCTTAAAAAAGCCCCTGTCAATGTACAGGGGACATTTTGATCTCCTTGGAGATCTTCTCTTAAGCTTCCCAGCTCTACTATTCACACATTACATTGTGTTGGGGTATCAGGGATCCCACACTTACAGCATTCAGACAAAGGCATCCACTCTCACGACTAATAATTAGAGCTCAGTCTTCATGTAAAGAATTTTTCACATCTCTTTGACAAGGCCTACTGAATAGTCAGTCTAAGATGAAACAACCAGAGAGAATTGTTCAATCAAGATATTCACATATATACATCAATAACATTGTCCCTTTCATTCTTCTGCCAACCTAATCCTAAAGAAGCCACCTTCCTTACATCTGTTTTCACAAGGAGCTCCCCTAAAGGATTCACTAAGCTTCCCTTAAGGGTCTGTCTGACAAAGAACTGCATCACTTGATCCAAAATTCTGCCACCAATTTAACTTAATCTGCCATGGCACATGCAATATCTCACCTACTTTCTAACGGACTACAAGACGAGTCTGTTAAAGCTATAAATGCAATTTAAGGGACGTGCTCCCTACATTCAGAAAAAAAGGTCTTCTCACCATTCATAGAGTTCATTGGCCTTCAAGTATTAGAGAAGCTCCTTTATTGTGTGCACACACCTGCGAGAAGGTGCTTTCAAAAAAGTTCCCTGGACCTCTACTTTTTATTTTTTATAAGGATATTGAAGTCACAGTGGAGACCCTTGACACCCTACTCTGCATAAAATACAATATTCTGCATGCTACCAGTGGTATTATACACAGACCTTTCAGAATCAATGAACAAGAATTGTCCTGTGCAGAAGAATCATAACTGTTCTATTAGCCAATAAATCACTGGTACAAAGCAGTATCAGCTACTCCTTTGTCACAGTCCATTACTTATGTAGGTATCCATAGGTTTAATCTCCCTCATAATTTAAAAAATGCCCAATTTATATTGAAATTTCCTACCTCCCTAGTCTTGGCACCTATATTCATAGTTACCTGAATGGCACAGTTATCCCTTTTAGTGGCCCAGGGAGACTAATTGCTATTCAGGTGCCTGCAGATCAAATAAACTTGTTTGGGATACAAAGTCCAGGCCAACATATGTTGAGCCGTGTAATCAAATCATGTCCTGATAATCCATCTAGGAAAAATCTCATTTCTGGGATATCCTTAGAAATCTATAGTCTGCATCTGTATCCGTTCTCGCCAGCCCCTGGCTTTAATAAACTGGTTCTCTCGCTTATACAGTATGTTGTGAAAGCAGTTAAACATGTTCATAAGTTATTAAAAAAATAATTTTACCTATAATCTATATACATTTTGTAGAAACCTCTCTAAAGAAATAAAAGCAGGACTGTCTTGTTGCTACTGAGATAAAATGATTTATAGACTCCAGATACTGGGGGTCATATATGAATTACGACTACAAGTGAAGGTCCCTGGTGAGGCCTCAACTGGAGTATGGGGGGCAGTTTTGGACTCCAGTCCTTAAGAGGGATATAAATGAGCTGGAGAGAGTGCAGAGACTAAGTGCAACTAAACTGGTTAGAGGGAGGGAAGACTTAAATTATGAGGGGAGACTGGCAAGGTTGGGGTTGTTTTCTCTGGAAAAAAGGCGCTTGTGAGGGGACATGATTAGACTTTACAAGTACATTAGAGGACATTATAGACAAATAGCAGGGGACCTTTTTACCCATAAAGAGAATCACGTACCAGAGGCCTCCCCTTCAGACTAGAGGAAAAGAAGTTTCATTTAAAGGAACAGAGTAGGGGGTTCATCACAGTGAGGACAGTGAGGTTGGGGAATGCACTGCCGGGTGATGATTCAGTTAATGACTATAAGAGGGACTTGGATGATTTCTTGGACAGACATAATACAAAGGCTATTGTGATACTAAACTCTATAGTTAGTATAGGTATGGGGATATATCATTTATGTGACAGTAGGGAGGGGTGTGTGTATGGGGCTGGGTTTTCATTTGGAGGGGTTGAACTTGGAGTCTTTTTTCAACCTGATTTAACTAACCATGTAACTGTAAAGTGAGGAATAAAATTTCCCACTCAAGTTGCCCCGTGTGTTTTCTGCACAATGCAGTATTTTTTAGCAATACTTTCAGTGGTCGTGAGAGGAAGATGTGCAAGATGATGCATGACTGCAACGGCATTAAAAGTCTTCATTGCCAATGACATTGCCAATTGAGAATGAAGCTTTAGGCACAAGTGTGTTGATTGACTCTGACCACTGTGGGACCCTGGAGCTCACAACATACGTAGATTCACCCCTAATAAACAGGGCTATATGTAAAGCTAAGAAAAGAATCCTGACTTTACCTTAGAAGATTAGTCAAGAGGCACAGACATAATGGAACATAACAAAACGGCAGGAGAGAGAAATCTGCAATTTTCCAATCAAATAAAATGAAATCTTATTTGGCCGTTGCCCTGAAGTGACTGCCTCTAAAGAAGATTATTTATAACCTGCTGACAGTATTATTTCTGATGTGCTGAGCAGATTTCCAGTACAACAAACAATTTGGGCCACACTTGAGATGATTAGAACTTGTAGCTGATGTAGGACAACACTCACCACTGATTAAATTTAGTGCATTTCTATGTTCCAATCTGCATCTGCTTTAAGGGGTCAAGGGGTTTTTATGTGGGTGCTGTGCACCAAGAAGAGGCAGCAGGTTTTATATGTGGTCCCAATGGAGTATTAAGCCTTCGATTTTGCAGCATGAAAAAGAAAGTAGAGTTACTGTAAATATAACGTTGTTTGATTAAAGGAAAAAAAATGTTTGTCTCTTTTTCTGCTAAAAAGTCTGTCTACAAATCATGTTTTATTATTTGTATAGGGGCAACTTTGTGCAGACACTGAGAATGGGCCTTTGTGGTACTGGTGGAGGAAGGGTATTGCAGTGGACTATATAACTCACCAGGGCGCCAGTGGTATAAGAATACCTTGGGTCTAGTGGAGCGAGAACGGCCAATGCACTTCCAGGATTTGATATGAGCACTGTTTCTGCTGGCTTTGCGCTTGGTGTGAAATTTAAATATTTAACAGGACCACAGCTGATAGGCCTACATTGGGCAGTGAACTATCTCCTTAGTTCCTGGGTGTTTCTAGTTGTCTTGCCTGTCCCTGACCATTCCTAGTCTGCTGCCTCTCTTGACCTCTGCCGTTCCTATTGCTGAACTGTTGTTTCTGACCCCGGCCTGCGATCTCGACTTCGTCTCTGATTCCTGATTTTATACTGCACTTCCCGACTGATACTGACCCGGCCTTTGACTATATGTCCTGTTGCCCGTCCTTCTAGTATATTTTCGGTTCCAATGTCTGTCCAAAACTCTCTCCTTGGTCTTCTCACTATAAGAGATTCCTTTATCCAAAGATAACTGTCCCAAGGCTTTCTTTCCATAAAAAATGTTACTTTATTTAAATTAGCATTAAAATTCAGTTACAAACAAACCCCACCAGGCCCACCTTACGCGTTTCGCACCCTCCGGCGCTTAGTGATGGGTGTATCTGTGAACAGCATGTCCTCTGTGGGATTTATACCCTATCAATCCCTCCCATTTTCTTTAAAACCAATCAAATTCTGTGAGGGATTAACCCTACTTTGTTAATTTCATCCCAAACTTGCCTATGTGGGGTGTTTGTATTCTTTTATATGTATCACTGTTTGTAAATTCAAATATTATTTTAAATTTGACAATAACTATAGAATACATACATCATATATCACATTAAAACAGTATAATTTCCAAAAATCTCACTATAAGACCTGGTGGCATCTGAGTAGCGGAGGGCAGCGGCGGAATCGTGAGCCGTGACCTTGTCGTTAATTCTGGGTTTTGGGATACCTTTAGTTACAAGTGGTTCTTGAACGTAAATAGGAACTTTACTGAACATCAACATTTAGGATAATGGGCATTAACTTTATACTTTCTGTTTTGACCTTGGCAGGAAAACCCTTCAGTCTTCTAAATTTGCTATACGGACTTCGGAACTCTTTCTTCTATAAAGGGGCCATGGTAAGCACTACCACTACATTTGAAGCCAGTAATAAAAGTATCCAACCAAAGATCGACTCTTGTCCACCCAATCATAAAGATGTTTACACTGATTGAAAATAAACTGAAAACCATCAAGTCCCAGATGTGATTGAGTTTTTAATTTTGACTGCATTGCACAACCATATGAGCATATGAAGGGGTTAGGTTCAACACATCGATCCTTCTGTCTTATCGGGTTGCAGTTCGTTTGATTTCCAATGTCCATTTTTTAATCAATCTGCAGTAATACTTTGGGGGGCAACCAATAGCTATCCGGTTCCAATGAGATTAGCAATAATAATGCTGTTCAGAGGGTAATGTCTCTCCTGCCCTTGGCAGATGCAGTGCCTGCCAAAAGAACAATGATTGGCTGATATAATTTGCAGTTAATGCACAAAAAGCTTATTGCCATTCAATTGATAGGAAAATGCTTTGCCAGGCAGAGCACATGTCTAGGGCAATGGTTTTAAGACTCTTTTTATAACCATCCAGTTTGAGGCCAACATTTAGCCACTTCCACGTTTAGCTCATAACAAGGTTACAACGATATTAAAAAAATGATTTATCAGTCATTTAGCCCAAAGATAGGAGTTCACTCAAACTCTATAATGATTGGTTTCCAAGACTTAACTTAACTATGTCTCTAACTGGCCTCCAGATTTTAAAACCCCTAGAATAGGACAACCACAGTTTGGGAACCACTGCTCTAGGGAACTGATAACACATATCTCTGTGAAGATGGTCCTTGGTCAACAAAGAATATGATTGATCCAAAAACAATAACTATTTGCCCCTGTGACTGTTAGATTAGAAGTTTAGAGGCTGTACCCTCATAAGCATATATATTTGGGAAAAGACCAGCTGCAGGTCAAACGATTCCCTTGGATAATGCAAGTAATAGATTTGTTTTGCAAATCCTTGACTCCAATGAGGTTCCTGGTACAGAACAATTATGTACTTTGGCATTTACATATTGGGAAATTGATATTGAATAATGGTGTAAGCAAATGTTGCAGCACAATCATACTGAAATTTGCAAAAAAAATTCAGTATGGGGAGACCTCACTTTGCATATTGCCTTCATTTGTTATTCTAAAGAACATTAAGAATCAACAGTTATACATACAGCATAGAAGAGAGAGGGGGATATGATGAAGCCCTTTCTGGCAGTTGGGATTGGTTAGAAGCCGGTATATACAACATCTGATTGGTGTGAGGAAACAGAAATGGAACACAATTTGTCCAATTTGCACAAATACTGTCCACCTCATATTCACTGATGACACAAACAGATGCGTTAATGTTTTTTTTAGTCATAACCAATCAACCTGGTGGAAAAGGAGGAAAATCCTTTTCCCCCCTTGCCTCCATTAACCAGCACTTTCCTTACCCTTTAAGCCCAAAAACTACTGATGCACCGAATCCACTATTTTGGTTTCGGCCGAACCCTGAATTCTTTGCGAAAGATTCGTCCGAATACCGAATTTTATTTTGCATATGCAAATTAAGGGTGGGAAGGGGGAAACATTTTTTTACTTCCTTGTTTTGTGACAAAAAAGTCCTGTAATTTCCCTCCCTGCCCGTAATTTGCCTATGCAAATTAGGATTCTGTATTCGGCCAGGCAGAAGGATATGGCCGAATCCGAAGCCTGCTGAAAAAAATTGAATCCTGGCTGAATCCCAAACCGAATCCTGGATTTGGTGAATCCCTACCAAAAATTTAAAGGTATACTGTCATGGGGGAAACATTTTTTTTTCAAAATGAATCAGTTAATAGTGCTGCTTCTAGCAGAATTCTGCACTGAAATCCATTTCTCAAAAGAGCAAACAGATTTTTTTATATTCAATTTTGAAATCTGACATGGGGCTAGACATATTGTCAATTTCCCAGCTGCCCCAAGTCATGTGACTTGTGCTCTGATAAACTTCAATCACTCTTTACTGCTGTACTGAAAAGGGAGGGGGTGATATCACCCCCTCCATTTCCCCCCCCCCAGCAGCCAAACAAAATAACAATGGGAAGGTAACCAGATAACAGCTCCCTAACACAAGATAACAGCTGCCTGGTAGATCTAAGAACAACACTCAATAGTAAAAACCCAGGTCCCACTGAGACACAGTTACATTGAGAAGGAAAAACAGCAGCCTGCCAGAAAGCATTTCTCTCCTAAAGTGCAGGCACAAGTCACATGACATGGGGCAGCTGGGAAATTGACAAAATGTCTAGCCCCATGTCAGATTTCAAAATTAAATATAAAAAAATCTTTTGAGAAATGCATTTCAGTGCAGAATTCTGCTGGAGCAGCACTATTAACTGATTCATTTTGAAAAAAAAATGTTTTCCCATGACAGTATCCCTTTAAAAAAACAAAACAAAAATGAAATATTTATGGTGGCCTCTTGACAAAACTTTAAGTGGCAATCCTGCTGCTAAACCTTAAAATAAATCGAATTAAAATCAACTAGGTGAATCTATTTCACTAATGTTGCATGTTCTTTGCTCAGCCAGTTGCTGGCAGGTTTGCTCTTTTACCCTGTTTATTGTGTCCCTTTCACTATGATGGCAGAATATATTACATTAAAGCTTCACTTAAATGCTCCCTATCTATTTCCTTGACCCAAGAATATATTTCCTCTCATTTGCAAATGGTTATGGAAAGGAGAGAAGTATTCTCCTTGTGCCCTGAAGAAGAGGCGATTTAATGCAGAATTTATATTACGGATGGTGTAAATATTAAAGTGTCAGGAGTTCAGAATGGGGTTTAGACAGATGTATCCAGGAGGCACAGAGCCTGTCATGAAATTCTCCCCAACCATCATGGAAAGACACTTGCAGGCGCCAGGGTTGGAGAAAAGACAAGAAAACTCTATTGCTAGACATTGTTTAGAGAATAAACTTTGGAGGAGGGAAGATTATTCCATATGCTGGGTCTGGGAAACAGTTCTGTGTTACAAGTCTTGTGCATTTCATTTAAACAGATATATGCATATGGACAGATGGATAAACTAGTCAATCAAAGTCTCTGGCTCTTCTTAATCATTCAATTCAAGTTATCTCAAGGGTTGTACCCCATCTGGCAAGTCTAAAGATGGATACACACAGCTCAATAGATTAGACAACCCAGGGTTAAAGTGGAGTTTCAGGGCTCCTTGGTTCCTATAAGAGGTTTAGTGAGGATCAAGGAAGAGGCTGACTGGGAACACAAAAGAAAATAGCTTTTCTTCAGTATAACAGAGATAGGGTTAAGAGACAGGAGCAAATACTGAAGCACAGAGAGAACTTGGCTGACAGGTAGATAAATCCAGGCAACATACAAGCCAGCCAGAAAGGCAAGGGTCGATATCAGAATATTAGGGTAGTAGAGGACCTTCACAGGTAAGGTGACCTACCAGGATGATGACCTAACAGAAGACAGTCATTGGTCCTTTATTATTTGAATTTTGCCCCAAAGTACAATGTCCTCACGTCTTTCCTAGAAACCCTGGGGTCTAGTGCAGTTGACTGGCTCTTGGGTGATGATGTCAAGGCACCAACACACCACAATGCCTTCACTCCGGAATGCCCAAATCAAAGTGGTCCCCGAGAAAGAAAACTATTGGCATTTGGATGGAGCCAAAGAGAATGCCCTTCCAGATTCATATCTCAGGTCTGCACAGCCCTCCATGTTGCCTGGTTGGTGGGCTAACAATAAGATTCATTATGTAACTTGGGTAGCCAGAAAGAAAATATCTGCTTTCTTGACGAGGTTCTAAAAAGTGTTTGACAAGAGAAACACTAGAATTTCACATCCAAATAAGTTCTCTTTTCTATTAAATTCCCCTCCACATAGAGCCATTGCCGCATCTACAGTTGTGCGCTGCCTCTATCCATTTGGGGACATTGATTTTTTGTTTTAAGAAGAACCCATTGCAGGGTACAATTCACTGTAAAGCTCATTACACAGAGCAATGAATTCTCTCTCTTCCATGCTGCCCATTTCAGCTGCCTTTTTCTATATCCCTGCTGAATGTCATGCCTCAGTACTTTTCCTCATATGCCTCAAGTGAAGGGCATCATATTCTGGAGCATCCCCTGAGGTCTAGCCCTTGCACAGCCAAGCCATGGACATAGAATTAATTTTATCTGCTCCGTATGTGTGGCTATACATCAAACTGATTTGCTCTGGAAAAGAATTCAGAATGACAATATCTATTATCACATCACCCACATTTTATATGATATTGTCCTCATACACCTGCCTGCAGCCTCTACAGTTCCAGAGGGAGCCCCAAATATCTCAATGTCCCCATTAGTATCTGTTCAGTTGTTTATGTAATTAAAGTATGGCTTGAGACTTGAAGTGTTTCTCTATTTTTTCTATTATTATTCCTATAAAATGGTTTCTCTCCCTCAGCAATAAAGTCTTTTATCTATAGAATATGACAGCCACAATAAATAGTGCACTAAATATCAAGGTCCTTAGCAACCGATCTATTATATGGTTTATGCTTTTTCCGTTGTTTTTAATTGGTTTCTTTGTTGTACTGATGCAATTAATTATAAGTAGCGAACATTGTAGGCTCCAGTGGCATAATTATAGAGGAAGAAGTCCCCCCATGGCGGGCGAGTGGATGGACCCTGGGAGGGGTTGGTAAGGGATTGCCATGGGCTGGAAGATTTTTTTTTACAGGTGGCCCGGTGAACACTAGTTATGCCACTTGTAGGCTCATCTGATCTTACATATGCCAACTGGACCTCATTCATCTTAGAGACTGCAGTGTCCCACAAGGCATATGGTTGACTTCTGATGACCAAGAAGTACTGGCCACTACATTCAGTGCCGGACTGGACCAGCGGGACACCAGGAAAAAACCTGGTGGGTCCTGGCCTTAATGGACCCCGCTGATGCTTCCCCTATACCCTGATTACAGATGGAAAGTCAAGAAGCATTGAAGTACGTCATGCACACGGGAGAGGTTTAGCAGTGCGGGTTTGGACGTCAGGTGCCAGAAGGACTGCATGGAGGGCCCTTGAAGTTTCAGCCCTGGTGCCCCAGTCTGACTCTGGCTACATGTACAGAGGCCAATAACATTTTATGCCAAAGAGCAATCACTCCTACCAGCAGGTACAGCAGCTCTACTTTATAGGACTTTGTACAGTAGGGTAGAACAAGGGGGCTAAATAGAATCCTAAAAGGTAGGGTGAGGGAAGAGCAATGAATGGCAGACAGACCTAGGAACAAAGTGAATATATTGGGACTTTAGTAGAGAGGAAATATCAGCCTCTGCGTCCCCCTTTAGGCCCCCCAGCTACACACGCTGCATTAACAAATGTCTGCACATATGTGCTTCTGCAAACAGCTCTACCATAGTATAAAAGGTACCATACATTACAGAGCCTATTGTGCAAGGCCTTCTGAGCTGTGTATCTCATTGGCATGTTATATTCATAAATCCCACTGAAAATAAATGAATATTCAGCGCTCTCTTATAACTTATACAAAAAGCGCTCTCTTATAACTTATACAAACGTCCCACCCTGAATTTCAGCCAGACCGTCTGATCTTATTAATCAATTATCCTTAATATTATTAGGACAGTTGCCAAATGTGCATTATAAATAAAGGCAAAGGCCTAGGGATCATCTGCTATGTTGTGAGCAAGTAGAGGGATGCATGCACAGGGGCTGTAGGGTTCAGTGAGCCATTATTTTGCCCCAGGGCCCCTTAGTCACTGGCTAATTGCTTCTCTTCAGTTCAGTTTTGTTAGAAACAGTTTTTCTTTATGGAACTGGGCCTAAAGCTTCCCATCATTTTAAGTTTCTCCTTATTCATGAACTTGGATTCTGTCGAATCTTGAGCAGAGGCTGTTTTTGTGTGAATCCAAGCGTTATGCATTTGGCGCATCCTACTAACATGTCTGGGGAAATTGGAGTAATAGATATGACCGACCCCTCAAAGACCACCCAGCACAAGGAAAGGTTTCAGCTGCTAGGAACAGATAGAATATTTTTGTTAGTGTCACCGATCTTATTAATGACATTTCCGGCATCTGGAGATGAGACACCCAGCAGACTTCTTTAGGAAAACATTCATTACACCTTGTAACCTTCTCCATCTGCAGCCTGAATGTGTTCCTGCTCCCTCAGAGCCATTAATTTACATCCCAAAGTACCGGCACATTCCCTCTTTACAGTATATACACTTTCGAGGGGAAGACTGGGAAATGTTATTTTTCCCGATAAGCTAATTGACATTTCAGGAGCATAAATTGTCCTGCGTCTCTAAACTAAGTATGATGGAATCAAAGGAGACCTGGGTGGACCACAAGAATTCTAATTAAACACTGTTCATTGCTTTAATTTTCACTTTTCCTCCTATAATCTAATCCGCTTGCAGCACATTATAGCATTTGTATGGTTTAATTATAAAGTCAGAGGGTTTTAGCTTGAAATCCTTCTCCACAAACATGCAACTTTAATCTAAAGAACTATTTCACCAGGGGCTTGTGCTGTTTGTAGGACATTTTCGTGTAAGGTCTATGGATAGACAGTGAAAACAATATGACAAAATCTACTCATATCTCTACAGGCTTTTGAAAACAGCAGTAGAAAGAGCTCCCTATACTGTATTACCTGCAGACCTTTAAAGTGGCATACGGCCATCTTGACATACAAGGCAAAGATGGAATTATAGAGGGGTAAGGTACAAAAATGTGCCTGTTAATTAGTGCTGTCCATCATAACATTGGGGGACACAGCTGCACCTCAAGACTTCACTTCCAGTTTAAGATGTGATATAAAATGGAATGCGGGCAGGTGCAGCCAATCTTCCAATAAAAGCATATCTTTATTTGCTCAGAGCCCTATTACCTTCTGTGTTTTGGGTGCTGCCACAATTAATCATAGGCATAGGTTGTGTCCATAGTACTTTTATTTTTGGTTACATAGAAAGCTAAAATGAAGGCTTGAGCAACTTCTAAAAACGGTTATGTATGGTGTTCCAAATCCAGAACAAACCCCAACGTCCTGGCCTCGGCTCAGCCTATAACATCGCCTTTCGCTTCGGGAGGAGCACTCTGCTACTCGCATGTAACAAGAAATAAGGTAAGGCAGCGTGCAGCATCTAACAGTCGTGTTGCGTCTGATCACCGCTGCGACTTCATCCAACATTTCTGTCTCTTACCTTATTTCTCCTTTTGTCGCAACACGTCGGATCGTGCCAAAAACGTTCATGTCCTACCCTTAAAGTGAGAGGATCAGGGAGAAGGTTCTGGGCAAGAAACCAAATGTTAGCAGGAAGAATGGGGAACAAGGAGCAGGGTTGTGGAGCAGGCTGGGTCAATACTAATTGGACAGTGGTACCAAATCAGGAGGCAAGTGGGTAGTCGCGGTCACAGGCCAGGTCAAACACAACAGTAGAGCAGTACAGAACTATGATCCAAGAGTGTGGTCAGAAACAGGCTAGGGTCAGGACAAGCAACAAACTAATGGGGGTTATATATTAAAGCCTGAATGCCAAAAATTTTAAAAATTCTAGTTTTATTTTACTATAAAAATCAAAATTTTGTGGGAAAAATTTTTTTTGGGGAATTTATTAAAACCCAATTTTGCAAAAAGTAAGAATCCGAAAATCTAGCATCACAGACCTGCCGAGAATATATAGAAGTCAATGGAAGAGGTCCCTATCCTATTTGTAAGTTTCTGTGGTCTGCGCTTGAATTACCCGAAAAATCTGAAAAATTCTGACTTTTCGTGAAAAAATGTGAGCAATTTGGGAAAAAAGTCTGAAAAAATTGTACGATTTGTATTTTGACTGGATTTTATCGAGTTTTCCCCCAATTGGATTAAATCGTGCTTTTTTAATAACACAGTAAATAAGGTCAAATCATGGACTCTAGCTTAGTCTGACTTTTTTTAAATAAAATACTTTGAGAAATTAAAATTTTGATAAACAAGGCCCCCCCGAATCGCACCCAGGAGCTACTGCAAAACAGACCTATGTTGGGCAGTGTATTACTGCCGTGGCTCCTCTAAATATTGAAATTTCGTGCCTATGCGAAATAACATCAGATGCAGGGCTACGTCAAATCCGGAATCAATGCATGCGCACGTCAATTATGTATTGGTGCACAAGGAGAGAGGATGCGGTCGGCATCCTGCACCACTAGACCACCCGGTATTCTTACCCTTTCTTTTGGTTGAGTGCATATTAAAACAACTTCCCCAGCCAGACCTGATTCTATAAACTATGAATGATGCAGAAAAAAGTTCCTTCATGTAGAAGCAACTCAAGATTCGTCATCTTGGAGAACCTCAAGTGAACAAAAAGGTATCAGTTCTTGTTAATAATACAACAGAAACACTTATTGGCTTTGATACAGCCAAATGAATTTTACTCATTTGTTCTTCCTTAGAGACTATAATGAATGATTTGATGTGAAATGGTGGTTCTCTCTTATAGAGAAAACATCAGGCCTGACCTTGTAACCCAGGCACCTGCCCCGTGCTCTTTATCTTCGGACGGATTACTACATGCAAATCTGATGGCATATCGCAAATACATTTTGTGAACTTTATTAAAGAGTCACCGCTGATCAATAGGACATTACAATTATTTGCCAAGGAAAAGCCCTGGGGTGAAGCATTGATTGGCCATTACTCTGGCTCCGACGTTACGGGTGATGCTTAACAAGGTAGATATTGGTTTTGGGATTTATACTTTTGATGCAAGTGTAGCACATGCTCATTTTGGGGAGGGTTTAATTGATGCCTCTTTAATGTTAATGCTTTGGCCGTTAGGGCTGCAGGGATCCCATTAGAATGTCATGTTGTGGAAGACTTAATGCTGGTCAAGGGATTGTTATATTGGATTTATTAATGTAGAAACGCTCTGGCTGAACTGATGTGATATATTTAGCACATTCAATACTTTTGTTCTTCTCATCCTCTCCAATTCACATAACAGAACACAGAAGCTGCTTAAATTGATCTCTCTCTGTTGGAATTAGGAGCATTCTCTCTCAATACTTAAATTTAGGTAGTAATATTTGTTGCCTATGGAAGCTGGATCATTTTGCAAACTGTCTATGAGAAAGTCATCATGTAGACCACTAGGGTTGCCACCTGTCTGGTTGTCGGACAGGCTGTCGAAGTCAAAACTGCCTGGTCTTCCTAATTTGGAAAACTGGGCAACATTCCCTAAGAATGACGAGGCAGTTGGGTAATCATCAACCGCCATGTCATAGCTCTGCCCACCGATCCGCCCCACAAGGTCACTACCCTGCCCCCTCCGCCCAGAGTTACCAGTGGGGAAAGGTGGCAACCCTATAGACAACATCTATGGATCCTAAAGGAGACAGATTCAGTACAACTCTCCTAACCAGAATTATTACACATAAAAATTATAAGAAGAACCAGGTTGAGTGAGACCAAACAATGTCCTATGAGGGAGTCTGTATAAGAATAAGGGGTTTCCTGGATAATATACACATTTATGGAGTGTCTGCCCACTCTGATACATCAGGCTTGATAAAGGGCCTGGAAGTGTCAGAAACGTTGCCTTGCTTGTGAAATGCTTATGGGCTAAATAAATCACCTATTTTCATGCAGAAACTATTTTTTGGTGTGCTTCTGGATTTTGTCTATGCCCACTGTGATGCATGAGGCCTTTATTGCAAATCTAAATAATGACATCAATTATCAAAAAAGTACCTTTTGTAATCACCAAACAAAACTCTATTAGCTTTTTTAATGAACTCCTGGTGCTCGGTTGCCTCTGCCGCTTCTTGTTTTGATTTTTTTTGTAGATAGCCAGTTGGCTTTGGGTGGCGAGTTTATCTATGATTTTTTTTTTAAGAGAAAAACTAAAAGAGATGAAGTGGTGGCAAAAATCTCCTTGATCGTGATTTTTTGAGACAATCGCTTTTTTCTGTAGACTGTTTTTTTTCTTAAAGAAATATATCAAATAAAAAGATGCGAAAGTTTAATATTTATTTGTCTTGTTAGAAAAAAAACACACAAAAAAATGTCAATTGCCACAAAAAAATCCAACATTTTTTTATTCATCTGGCTAGCGGATTATTTTGCTGCTATTGTATTTTTGTTTTCCAAATTTCAAACTGTCATAAAAGAAAAAAAAGATATTTTTTAAACTATTTCTATTACGAATAAACACTACTGACAAAAAAAAGTTCAATTGCGTTATTCAAAATAGAATTTTTGTTGTGTTTTTTGTCTTAAACACATGGGTCAAACTGGAGTCTTCCCCAGATGAGCCCTCGTGATGTGGAGGAAGAAGAGGGAAGGGGTTGTGCGGCTACACCTCTCTTTTGGTGTGTAGAAATAAAAGTAGGACGGCTTCTTGCAAATAAAATGAAAGGGATTATTAAACCATATCTAAGAGTTATTACTCACATAGCAACTGAGGTATTATTTTTGATAGGCCAGTTATGCCTATGAGGTTCCCTCCAGCTGTCAATTTCTAGATTTGCCTTTCTTTCTGAACAAAAACAAAAGCAAGACCTGTAATCTAACAAAATCTCATTCACAGGGACCCTGTTCCCCAACTTTCTCTAGATGGGGTGTCTATCTAGGGTAGAATACTTTTCTGGACCTACCTTGTTGACACCAGGCACATCCCCCTGGGTCAGAAGAGAGAGGTCTACACTATATGAACGTGAAGTTGTCACTAACTCTACAAGCCAATACTAATACTAATTTTGATTCATGGGCTTAGATATATATTTTCTCTTGATTGTAATTTTGTTTTTGCATGATTAGAAAAAACAACTATAAAGGAAGCCGTGTAATTGGGGCAAAAAACATGACTGAGAAAAACATAGCTGGGATATTCTGCTTTGAATAAGCAAAAAGTCAGCTTTCCCCCAAGAATGCAGGTTACAAATGAGAAATGCTATTGTTTAGCTGCAATATAGACCCTTCTCACTGATTTGGCCTGAGCTCTATGCATCTCTGTTTGGGTATAGAGGTGATAATAGTAAGGGTATGTAGAGAGTTGGTACCTTCAGCCAGCATTGTCCGGCCCTGAAAGATGCTACAAGTCAAGTTCTCTCCTGGCCTTATGGCAGAAACGCCCTTTGCTCTACATAAAAGGGGGTGCAGAAAGTCTCAATTGGTTGGTCCAAGACAGGTGGATAAATCACTTAATGGATAGAGGTTATGGGTCACTACAAATCTTCCCCTGTCTATTCCATGAAACCACGTCTTGGTTGGGTTCCCATGAGGATTTGCATGGAAATGCCTGTGATTATGTGCAAAATCTTTCCCTGATTGGAAGTGATAGTTATATTACTGAATTGGCCTCTGATTTTGGCCAGGGAGGCAGATGGCAATCATGTTTTGGTTTTACAGTTTAACATTTCTTGCCCAACTGGAACAAATGATTCATTGCAGATCTAACATCCAAGTATTATTGGAGAAGGTTATAGAGATTTATTTCCAGAGCCTTACACAGAGTGTAAAATGTGCCACAATCTACTGTAGCTTCCAAGGAGGCTGCCACGTAGAACTATTTTTATATACTGTTATTTTAAGTCACTTCACTATTACATTAAATCTAAAAACAAGGGAGACCAAAGCAGGTGAACTACAGTATATCCTAGCACTTTGAGTTCCTGGCTTGGGGTTAAATCAGTGACAAATCTGTTATAATGAACAGGGTTATAGGAGGATGATATTTGATCAGTTCTAGGGGAACATTAGGCTATCACAAATTTATATTAAGAGAAAAATTGTAATACTGACCTGCTGCAGTTTTCTTTTTTGGGGTGGCGAACCAATGCTGAAAGAATTAAAAGGGCAGCTGTAACACTAAAATATTTTCCCCTACCAAAGGTGCAAGCTAATAGTGCCCGCACTCTGGTTGGGTGGGTAACGATATATTTTTTTAATTGGCCCCGCCAGCACCAGGAAACTCACACTGGGAGGGAGCTCCATGTGCTAGCGCCATGTGGTGCAGCCCATAATGAGCTTCTGACGTCATGTGCAAAATGGGCAAGTTGTGGCATTCACTCATTATGCCCATGCCCCAACATGGCCACTCGAACCAGGAGCTTCCTCCAGCTGTGTGTTTTTTGTTTTTTTTAAAAAAAGAGAAACTACCGTTAGCCCCAACCGGAATTAGCCCACGCCTTTGGTCGGAGAAAATATTTTAGGGTGACTGGTGCCTTTTAAACAGAGGTAAAGAAAGAGGTGCCAACAAAATGATAACATTGTTTGCATTCTCATTAGCTCCCAGGCCAGGACTGAGTACCAGGATGCAGTTGATAATTTCTTTATTGGTTGTAGTTCCCATTTAACAGGGTAAAAATGCCCCAAATACTCCCCTCCCAAATGGAGGCTGATTGAGGCTCTGGAGTATAATCAAATTCCTTCCAAATATTTTAATTCAGTGGCGTTGTAATTGTTGAAAGCAGATCAGTGTAACATATAAAACCAGCATAGTGCAAATGCAAATCATATTATACCCAGTCCCACGGAGTAATGAATGCAATTAAATCCTGAGGAGGTTGGGCCTGGAGTTTGGAGTATTGGTCTAGTGGTCTCAATAGCTGGAAGCCATCATAATGCTCACTAATTCATTCTATTGGTTTATTCATGTAAATGTGTCTTTCCTTTCTTTACGACAGCTATGGGACCTCTGACCTTCTGGATAAGGAGTATTTTCCTAATTTGGATCTCCATACCTTAGGTCTATCTGGAAAGCCGTCATCCAGAAAGCTCAGAATTATGGAAAGGCCGTCTCCCATATTCAATTTTAGCCAAATAATCCAAAATTTTAAATATGGATTTATTTAATGTTTACATGATCAAAATCCAAATGATTACATTATACGGAAACCCCCAGGTCCCGTGCCTTCTGGATAACAGGTCCCATACCTGTACAAAAAAAATAACGCAATAGGCTGGTTTTCCTTCCAATAAGGATTAATTATATCTTAGTTGGGATCAAGTAGAAGATACTTGTCATGGTCGGCACCCTAAACCAGAACTAGTGCCAAGCTCCCTGGTCTCGGCTCGGCTTCACCAGTAGTGTGACCGCCTTCGGCTTCGGGAGGAGCCCTCAGCTTACTCAGATGCCACCTGGACTTTTCGAGAGGAGCAAGGCGAGGATGGGATGAGGCAGAATCGGAGTCAAATAACAGGCAGAGGTCAAACCGGAACATCAAACAGGAGGGTTAGGCAGAATCAATGTCGGTTTCAGGCAAGGGTCAGGTTCCAGAGATCAGAGTAGTCAAACAGCCAGGCAGGGGTCAAAACAGATAATCAGAATCAAGTTCAAACAGAATAGCAACAGCTAACAGCACCAGGAACAAATCCTATCATGGGCAATCATTAAAGAAAAAATGTCCCTTTAAATGCTATTTGAATTTCGCACCAGCGCCTATAAATTAAGGAAGTGCGCGGCGCGCACTACGAACCCACCAAGGAAGGAGCAAGACGGCGCGGCGGGTATCCCCACCACACCACCACTAGACCACCAGGGTGAGGATTCGTTACAATACTGTTTTAATATTACACAGAAAAAGGAAATGATTTCTAAAAACCTGTTTATTTTCATGGCGTTTATGGGACATGATGTTCCAGTAACTCTTATCTTTCTGGATAACAGGTTTCTGGATAACAGGTCTTATACCTGTGTGTATGAACAGCCAATGAGCTCATTGTTCTAGATCATGTGACGCAGGCAGATCTCATACAATCGTTAACAGACAGTTTCCTTGTAAGAGAGGGGATAAATATAATATATGCAGGAATATAAATATCATTTATTATGTGTTAAAGCCCATTTTTCCCCAGTGGTCATACAAACAAAACAAACAATGTGACTGGGTGTACAGGCAGCTCCTTGGCTATTTTTGTGCAGGAGATTGATGCCCGTGCAGGTCAGTATTGACGGCTGCTATTAGACACTAATATCTTCTCACTTCTCCAAACAGAGACAAATGGAGACGTCAGATTGTGACTGTGCCTGATTTTACTCTCCCTCATTAACGCTCACAACAACTGCCGACATCAATAAGTCAGTTCATTTAATCGCCGCTTTCTCAACCTCAAAAACAAATGAACGTTCATTCGAAAGGTTTTTGTCGAACCTGTAAAGGAAATATTGTATTGAGTTGTGACAATGGACTTACCTAGTGACTGTACCCAAGTCAAATTTAAAGGGATGGCTCACCTTTAAGTTAACTTTTAGGATGTCATACAATTCTAAGCAACTTTTCTATTGGCCTTCATTGTTTCTTTTTTTTTATAGTTTAATTACTTGCCTTCTTCTTCTGATTCCAGTTTACCAACGAGGGTCACTGACCCCATCTAAAAACAAATCCTCTGTAGGCAAATTTATTTTTATTGTTGTATTTTATTACTCATTCAGGCTTCTCCTATTCACTCCAGCCTCTTATTCAAATCAGTAAATGATTGCTAGGGTAATTTGGACCCTAGCAACCAGAGAGCTGCTGAATAAAAAGCGAAAAAACTCAAAAACCACAAATATAAAATTAAATCCAACTGCAACTTATCTCAGAATATCACTCTCTACATCATACTAAAAGCTAATCTAAAGGAGAACAATCCCTGTTCATGCCGGTTATAAGCTCTACATTTAAATGAAATCAATTCTTTTCATGGGGTCACTGTAAAAACAGAAGCATCAGCAGCAGGCATGGGGCCCAGCAGTATTTAGGGCAGATGTAGAATTAAAATGCTTGCCTATAGGGTGGCTCTAGGAAGATGTTGCTCTGGGATCTAGAGAATTCTAAATAAAGAGAAAGGGAAGCGAACAGGAGAAGTGTAAAATAAATACCAGGGATGGGCGAATTTGACCCGTTTCGTTTCTCCAAAAATTCGCCCGCGAAATGTCGCAGACGCCCATTAAAGTCTATGGGCGTCAAAAAACATTTGTCGCGCGTCGAAATTATTTTGTCGCGCGTCTTTTTTTTTTTTTTTTTTTTTGACGCACGTCTCCATACAAGTCTATGGGCGTCATTTTTTCGGCGAAACGAGGCGAAAAAATTCGCCCATCCCTAATAAATACCGTCTAAATATCATCAGGGAACAAATGCAAAATCAATTAAAAGGACAATGATAAACAGAATTTAAGGAGCAGGAGGAGTGATAAAACAGAGGTTTAAGGACACTGTAATGAGATAAAGTCGTGCACTTTCCCAGGCTTTACTAACTGGACACGTTGCAGCTGATGGAGCGTTTCCATGGAGCAGAGACCTGACAACTGCACCGACCATCAGGAAACGTCTGTTAATATAAAATGCAGAATTAATGAATTCCATAGCTGCACTGCCAATACCATGCGGCTGGAACAATGCCTCCGAGCCACCAGGAATCTCTCTCCGCTCTTAGTGTTTTTGGCATAGAGAGTTGAGCACCTGCTCCTCTAACTGGAACTACTGTATATCCTGGAGCCGGCCTGTTACTTAATCACTCAATGGAGATCGGGGCACAGTCGGTTGAAGATACAAGGTCTCTACATGGGGCCATGTGCCATTCTCCTGCCTGCTGCTAAATGCTTGTACCTGTATGGGAAGCAGTGATTTTGCATTAAAGGAGAAGGAAAGCTGCGGAGGCATTTTATTGCCAAAAGATTAGCGGCAATAGTGCAAGCTAGAATGCTATATTTATTCTGTAGAATGTTTTACCATACCTGAGTAAAAAGCTCTAGAAACTCTCTGTTTGTTTAGAATAGGAGCTGCAGTATTAATGTGGTGTGACATCACTTCCTGCCTGAGTCTCTCCCTGCTCTGGGCTCAGATTACAGTAGAGAAGGGAGGAGCAAACTGAGCATGCTCTTGCCCAGGGCAATGAGGTTTAAGCTGAAGGCAGGAAGTCTGATACAGAAGCCCATGAGTACACAATAGAAGGAAAGAAATGCAGTGTTTCTTTTGAGAGAGGACTCAGAACAGCATTACTTTGGGGGTTTACTGGTATATTTAGATGGACCTTTCTGATAAGGCTTACTTAGTTTTAACCTTTCCTTCTCCTTTAAAGCTTGAGTCTCAACCATACAGATAAAGACAAGAGGTCCTCTCCACTCAACCCATTATCAATATATTAAGGACATTGGGGGAAATTTACTTAAGTTATAAATCAATAAGTAAGGAGTATTGGGGGAGCACCTACCAACAAATAGAAAACAACTGATGGTGTGCAAGGTCAAATAATTAAACCAATATAGAAAAGAAAAAGAACTGACCTATTGCTTAGGTCAATTCTTTTTCTTTTCTATAGAAATTTACCAAAGGGCAAATTTTCACCTTGGAAGGCTCCCCCACACTTGGTGCAACTTCATCATACGTTAATTCGCAGAGAAGGCACCTATTCATGACAATGCAAAGTTATGTCTCGGCAGACGAACGCTGGGAAGTGTCGCCAGCAAAAATTCGTCAGCGCGAGCAATTCATAGCGAACTTTCGCTGGCGTTACTTTCTCTCCTAAAAAACTGTGAGTAAAGGTATGGGATTCGTTATCCTGAAACCCTTTATCCAAAAAGCTTCTAATTATGGAACGATGTGAGGGTTCTCATTTTTTTCATAAGCAGAAGAACATCAGCCTCTTTCTTTCTCCTTAGAATAGAATAGCCCCCTCATCAATTTTACATTCACTTCTTTTTAAGGTTTACTTATCCTTTACTGAACAGAACTAGTTGGACTTGGACGTTTGCATATCAGAAAATATGTTCATATATTAGAATGTACATGAGAGCATTAAAGAATATGGCTACAAATTCTAGGCTACTACCGGCCTAGAGGTTCAGCAGCCCTATAAAAATAATCATTCAGGCTTTCAAATCTGCCCCCAGCAGCTCGCCATTTTGGATCTTGTTCCGCATCTTGTGTGTCAGTGGCACTGCACATGCTCAGTGGGACCTGGGCTGCTGTTGAGAAGCTAAGCTTGGGTCTTTGGAAATGGTATTATCAAAAAGTGAGGTTACATCCCATTTAATCTGATGCACTGGTTTATATGCTGCTAATGATTCTGATGGCTAATCAGCCTTGTATATGGGAATTTTATACTGTACTTGTATATTGTGAGTGGATCTCTAAGCTCTGTAAGTGACAGCAGCACAGAGCATGTGCAGTGAATCAGCAGAAAAGAAGATGGGGAGCTACTGGGGCATCTTTGGAGACACAGATCTTTACTGCTAAAGGGCTGTAGTTGCCTTGGGCTGGTACAGAAGCATAAAACATCATGTACAATATTTCTAGCCTACTTTTTTCGTTTAACTTTCCTTTAAATATTTACTTATCCTTCAACAGTATATTTCACAATACAAGAAGAATCGGCTGTATGATATTGTGGGTTTACATTTTACCTAGTAGTGCTGTGACTGGCCAGAGGTGTCGGGTGCCTTTTTGGACCTCAGTTGCTGGGGTGGGTGGTTGGGTAGTTAGTAATGCAGTCACAGGCTCCAACATGGAGACCAGCGGGGATAGTACCCAACTGTCAGTATAGGGTCTCTATAAGAATAAAGATTATTGGCATAATACACCAGTGTGTGCATCTGCTAGTGTTGGGGACAAGTTCACTTGTAAGTACTACCTCTGGGTGTTGCCATTACTAGGCCCATGTTTTTACTGTCTGGGGATAAAAAGTTCACCGCCTTTAACATGCTAGTATACCAGAAACTTTATATAAATGATGGTGTCACTTTAAAGGAAAACTATACCCCCAAAATGAATAGTTAAGCAACAGATAGTTTATATCAAATTGAATGACATATTAAAGAATCTTACCAAACTGGAATATATATTTACATAAATATTGCCCTTTTACATCTCTTGCCTTGAACCATCATTTCGTGACTCTATCTGTGCTGCCTCAGAGATCACCTGACCAGAAATACTACAACACTAACTGTAACAGGAAGAAGTGAGGAAGCAAAAGGCAGAACTCTGTCTGTTAATTGGCTCATGTGACCTTACATGTTTGTATGTGTCCACAGTGAATCTTACGATCTCAGGGGGCGGCCCTTATTTTTTAAAATGGCAATTTTCTATTTATGATTACCCAATGGCACATACTACTAAAAAAGTATATTATTATGATAATGGTTCATTTACATGAAGCAGGGTTTTACACATGTGCTGTTTTACTCAGTATCTTTTAATAGAGACCTACATTGTTTCGGGGGTATAGTTTTCCTTTAAGCAATAAAATAGGTTACGAAAGAAGTTACATTCAAAAGTGCCACTAGCTTTCCATTAGCATGCAGATTTGATGTAATGATTTGGTTTCTTAAAACAAACGAAGTCTGTGTTTAAAATTCTGCTTCTACCTCAACGGAATTTAATATCACCTTTTTAAAGATAATTAGATACCGGAAATAAACCTACATCAAGTCTCTTTAGTAACAGCACTCGGAAGTCGGCTCATTATGGGATTACAGATGCCACCGGATTTTATTTGCCCCAAAAAAAAACAAAAAAAAGCAATTTTGTATAAAACAAATGAATACAAATGAAGCCAAAAAGCACAGATCAGGATGGCCACCATCACCATAGCTGTCCCATAACAGCCGAGTAGACTGGATGCCCCTGGGCACACAAAGATGCACTTGTCCATTACTGGCAGAACCAGTCAGATATTAATGGGTTCAACTCTACAGTTTAATCCCAAGGAAATCTGCTCTGTAATCAATAATCGGTTCCAGACTGGAGCAGTGTTATATAGAGGAAGATTATAGGTGTCATGTACCACTTCCCCAGGCTCATCCTGACCTATTTCAGCAGCTATTTGGTTGCTAGGATTTTGTTTACCTTAGCAACCAGACAGTGGTTTGAATGATAGACCGGAATATGAATAGGAGAGGGAACCGTATAGAAAGATAAGGAATAAAAAGTAATAATAAAATTGTCGCCTCACAGAGCAATGGTTTTTTGCTGCCAGAGTCAGCGACCCCTATTTGAAAGCTCAAAAAGGTAGCATAGCAAGGCAAATAAATAATGAAGGCCAACTGCAAAGTTGCTAGGAATAGGACATTCTATTACTAAATGTCAACTTAAAGGAGAAGGAAAGGTAAAAACTAAGTAAGCCTTATCAGAAAGGTCCATCTAAATATACCAGTAAACCCCCAAAGTAGTGTTGCTCTGAGTCCCCTGTCAAAAGAAACGCTGCATTTCTTTCCTTCTATCGTGTACACATGGGCTTCTGTATCAGACTTCCTGCCTTCAGCTTAAACCTCATTGCCCTGGGCAAGAGCATGCTCAGTTTGTTCCTCTCCCCCCCCCTTCTCTACTGTAATCTGAGCCCAGAGCAGGGAGAGACTCAGGCAGGAAGTGATGTCACACCACATTAATACTGCAGCTCCTATCCTAAACAAACAGAGAGTTTCTAGAGCTTTTTACTCAGATATGGTAAAACATTCTACAGAATAAATATAGCATTCTAGCTTGCACTATTGCAGCTAATCTATTGGCAATAAAATGCCTCTGTAGCTTTCCTTCTCCTTTAAGGGTGAACCACCACTAAAAAAAAAAATGAAATCAGCGTGACAAAAAATTCATGTTACTTCCACAGAGGTTTGAGCGCAAAAAAAAAAGTTAGATCCCAATACTGATGAAATCCATTCAAACTAGTGATGTGTGGGCGGCCTGAAGCCTGTGGGTCGGGCTGACCTCCACCCCTTGTCCTCAGGCAGGTTCCAGCTGAATTTTAGCCTCCGTCCATCCCGCCCATGGTCTTCTATTGCCCCAAATCTGCCTCCATGTGCGTTTTTTTTTATATTCTTGCGCAGGCCCCGTCCCCTTCAGTGACATCACAGCGGGGTGGGCGAGGCCATATAAAGAGGGGAGTGAGCCGGGTTAGGGTTGGGCATGGGCCGATTGGGTTAGGATAGGGCATGGGTCAAATTTTAGTCATTAATTCAAAACAATGAGCACATCACAGTAAAAGGAAATTTTCCACTTACTAGAGCTTAAATTAACCTATGGGAACCTTACGCAAGGTGAGTCAGGCACTTTCCTGTTCAAGGAATTTAATCAAAAAAAGAATATAACCCAAGCTCAACATCCCACATATGAGAGAACTCCCACCCGTGATGCAGTTTGATGATGGCCTGCAAAATATATTTGTTAGAGGTCATACAGACCAATTGTGCAAAGGTTAACAAGAAATCCAGCAGAATGTGGCACATCTGCCCTCAAACAGGACTGTAGTTAGGTCCCTAGGCCTGTGACCAGGGGTCCCTCCACCGCCTGCTGCTGCCCCTCCCCCACACACTCACCTTTATACTGTGGAGGGGGTCAAGGGGTGTCTACAATGTAGGCGGAGGGGTCCAGGAGGCTAGTGCAGAGAGTGCAATTGCACTCACTGACCCAAAAGAGACGAATTTCCGATTTGAAGAACGGCATTTTGCCTCCCCTGGTAACAAGTGGGGTGCTGCCACCTGAGACGAGTTTCTCAATCCCTGCGTGTGACGTCACTGCTGCAAAAACATCACTTCCAGCTATGGGCGTCTGCAGAAGCGGACAAAAAGGGGCAGTTGCCCCATCCTGGTTTCACCAGCTAGTTCCTGAGGGCCACCCACCAAACGCTGCCGCCCTAGTATATACAGTAAATACAGCTCTGTGGGCAAGCAAGATGCAAACCCTGCACCCACATTTACACAAGTCAGGGTATCCCACATTGCTGGTAGAAGCACATAATAAAGGGGATCATTTTCCTGCAAGTCACCCAATGTGATCTTACCTGCTGTTGTGCGTGAAATGCCCAATTACAGGGCTACAGCTGCACAGGTCTTCCAGCAGATCCATTATCAACTGTGCCAAATGAATCTCCCAGTAGCAGGGCATTGCTGACATCTGTATAAATAAAGCAAAGGAAAATACCCACACAGACTCCGTCGCTCTCTGTCAGGGAAGGAACCAGGATAGGATGCAGGCCAATCCAAAGCGGAGGTCGAACTCTGCAGCACCAACAAAAGAAAAAAGGTCACACCTCCAGAATTAAAAACATCCATTTGGTATCACAACAGCCACCCATGTTTTTAATAAACAACGCCTGCCACATTTTGCAAATAAAAACCCCTAATGAGCCAATGGTTAAGGGTTGTTTACCAGAAACAAAGGACTGATTTTAATTCTGGAGAAGTGCGGCCAATTTTCTCAATTCAATACCCGACAAGGTGATCTTAACCTGGACATTAGATTTATGCCCAAATATGAATAAAGCTAAGGGAATCTGAGATCTGCACCCAATCGCCCAACAACAAAAGACTTTTCACATTTCTGAAGACCAGCGCTGCCATTACCTTACTCCAGTTTAACATCTCAAAAAGATCATCACCAAAGTTCTATATGTTCTCATATCACCAATCAAAATTCTATATAGTATCATTCAACCTTAACAATAATAGTTACTTGAGCCTAAGCAACATGAATCCTCTAGGGCAGGGTTGTCCAATTCATGGCCAGTTGCTGAAGCAAGAGCCCCTTTTCCATAGTCAGCCAAGTATTAAAGTCACCCACACAGATGTTTCTCAGTTCTACTCTATATCAGAAAGCATAATCATTTTGTTTTTGTTTGAGGTCAGACACACACGGAGGGTTGGGACACACTTCTAAATTCCTCCTTCAGTCTGTTTTTCTTTCTTTAACAAGTGGTCACAGTTGCCCAGTAAATAAATATTCTCATAAAGAACTTCTAAGTGTTTGCAAGTAGGCAGTCTGCTTGTGAGCTCATTTGGGCATTTTATGGCAGGTCACATTGTGTGTATATAGAGTGACCCAGGCACTTACAAATTCCCTCATGCGGTTCTTATACTCCCCTAGGAACCCTGGGGCCCCACTCCTGAACCAGAAGAGAAAATACTAGAACTGAACATAACAGCACTAAAAATAAAATTTTCTATCCTTTACAATAATGGGGCATGTAGCAGAATTCATAGGCTCAGAATTGGTCATTCCTCCATCTACAAACAGAAAGTATAAAAGTGATATTATAAGCTTAATAGCAGCATCTCTAGTGTTCTGTGAACTGTTCATACACTTCATAGGCCAGAAATATACGATTCAAAATTGTGTTGTATTGGCTGCTGCATTTCTACCAATCAGTGGTTGTAATGGTGTTTGGCCATGTTGGCTGCATGGCAGAGAATCCTTATGGGCCTTTATTACAAGCATGAGAGCTTGGGTGAAGGTGGTGATCAGCTACCTTCAGATTATTGAGACTGGAACTCACCCAGCATATGAGGGGAGTCTAGATGAGACTTCTGGAAACTGCATGGAGAGGCTCTAGAGACAGTGTCTTGGGGAGTAGAAAGGGAACATGGAGGTGGTTAAAGATTAAAGCTGGCCATAGACGTACATATTTACCATCATATAGGACGAACGATCGTTCGGTGCCATCACCAGACCTGCCAGTAACCATTCAGATCAAATAAAGTAGAAAAGATCAGACAATGTTCTGCCCCTGACAGCAATCGTACGAAAGTTTTGTCCAACAAAAGCTGGTGACAGTCTCCCACTGACATCGGCAAATACATGCAGAGATATTATCGGTCGCACTCAGGACACTCCACACACAGCCCGAAAGTCATACGAAACGGATATTCGTACGATCAAATCTTTGCATCTATGGCCAGTTTAGGGCCAACATACCTTACACCCAGAGTTAGAGGCATTATAAGGAAATGGGTGAAAACATTGTTAATTTAAAGATGAATTAAACCCAAAAGGATCATGAAAGTTTCAAGAATACACAGGAGGGGGTTGGCTCACATTATTTTGCACCACTAATGTACCGTCAAATAATGAGCTGGGTTAATACCAAGTGTGTCATGAAATGCCATTCTTTGCCTTTTCATAAACATTTTTTCCATTGTTTTATATGATGACATCTTTAAAGTGCCTTTACCAGCATAATAATGGTATGGAAATGTCTCTCAAGAACAAGGAAAAGTAAGTATTTGAAAAATGATTTGGGAGTGTGCTTAATTTTTAAATGGACTGAGGATGTTGGATATTCTAATCAAGGTGCCGAATGTGAAAGGGACAAAATAGCAAAATTAATTCATTGTGGGGAAAAATACCTTGGAGGAAGCATTAAATGGGTCCTTGCAGCTCAAACCTTTTAGTCCCCCCCAAGGTCTATACCAGTCACATTCTCTTTGGCCACAGGTTGCCACCACAGAGACACTCCAGGATCCTTTCTTGCTCACTGCAGCAGTGACAGACAGGCAGTCCTTCACCCCAACATGGCAATAGTACAACAAGCTTACATAATAAGTACATATCAAAAATAGAAAAGGTCTCAAAAGTAGTTAGTGGGCACCAGGGTGATACCCAGGGGTAAGTGATTTGGGTGGGTGAGCGAAGGGGCAAGGGGATATAAAAGCGCTTCAGTATTATGCTGTAACCAAATTACAGGTGTAATTGAGGAAGCCAGCCTGGGATAGTAAGGACTGCATATATGGAGAGATGGAGATATGGAGACGGCACATGTATGAGAAACATGGAGCAGACTTTGCTTTGGCATCACATGGCACACCCTAATACGATCTAGCCCAGTGCTCATTTCATTAGAGAAGGTATGATAAAGATTGATTTCAAATTCAAGAGTATAAAAGGGTCTAGATAAAGTTTGATCCTTCTGCAAGGGAAGTACCACACTCATTGCATCTCTGTAAATAATAAAAAGTACACACACTGGGTCCAAGAAGGAATATAGCTGATCTTTAAAGCTGCGGGCTACATTCTGTTGTGCTACTGAACTGCTAACACCGCTCTGGAGGTTTCTGCACAAAGTGGCGCTTTACAGAAAGGGTCTTTGATTGCTCTGCCAGAGGAACGTTCTGATGTGATACAGACCTGCAAACCATCAGTGGCGGCACACCGGAGTATTGAGTCATGCAGATAGCGGCAGCTGTGAATAAATATTCAGAACGACTCTGCGAATCAACCGATTTCATATGCAGAACAGAAATCTGGCATCAAAGCCTTGTCTGAACGGATTCTGGCTCCAATCACCGGCCATGTGTAGCAACCACCCAGCCAACCTGCACTTTCCTTTTTTATAAAACATGTGATACAGCCAATTTGGACACTTTCTTAGAAATTAGAAAATCAGAGCAGGCCCAGATCCTGAGTCACCTCAGCAGACAGCTCCATTACTTCATAGAAACAGGAGCCTGTCTGAATCCGATATCATGCTAAAATAATTACTGAAACAAACTGCTAATTTCATTATTCCATTTAATGTTTTAATACACATAGGGGCTACCAAACGGCCAATCACAGCCCTTATTTTGTACCACCCTGGAATATGTTTGTGTTGCTTCCAAACTATTTTTACATCTGAATGTTGCTCAAAATTAAAAAAAAAAAACAAAAAACATGGGCACCCTCATTCTAAAGGGATACAACTGGTTAGACATTGTCCAGCCCAGAACATTTCACTGCTCTGATTGGTGGGTCTGTAACTTTGATGCTCTTATCAGTTAGAGGTTTGTGCTATCCAAGTTAACTTCAAAGTTGGCCACACTCTTACAAATCATTGGGTGCAACCCTTTTAAATATGGTAGCGTTTCCTCATATGAGTGGTGAAACATTTTCAAGAAAAACACTAGATAGATACTGTACGCCATATTGGAATATTCAAGTTAAACCAAGGTCCAACCTGTACCCTTGCCATGGAACCATAACACTGATCATCCACTATGTAGCAAAGTACTAGGAACACACTGGACCAAGTTGAAGAAACTAAGTACCCCAAAGCTGGGGGTAAGAGATATTTGAAAATATATATTGGGAACCTACAGCATTTATATTTTCCCAGCATGCCCGGAAGAAGCAGCAGTATGCTATATAGAATGCAGTAGAGAAAGGACATTGAGACACTTTATTGACCACCTGTAAATCTACATAATACTAATTTGGTTTGGGGGTGCAGCTTTGCTTGTTGGGTCCCCTAAATCAATGAGTGTCACTGTCCTGTAGCACAACATGCGTGGGTGTGTGAATGAGAAGGGTTATGGAAGTGTAAAACCCTTACTATACACATATACAGGCCAGTTCCCATGAGACACTACAGAGATTTTCAGTGTTTATATTCTAAATTAATGGTTCTCTTGCCTCCCTGAGGCACATGATTAAACCTAGTGTTTAAAGTACAGCTGGAACCCCACATGTATTTGACTCTTTCAGCCTTTTTAAACATTTGGCCCATTGTCTGCATTTCTGACAGTTTTAAAGCCCTGCCTGAACTATTTGAAGCTTTATCCGGCAGGTCCTGGGAGACGCTGTGTATATTTATATTGTGTTTAAATAAACTGTGATTCTTTAGGCTCCTGGCCTGGTTCCTGAAAATGGGAAAGGGAAGTGTGAGAAGGTATCCCAGGCCATTGTTGTGTCTCTAGTCCTACACTCACTCCAAGTCATTAAGCATAGTGATCAGCAAAAAATTGTCGCCGTTAAAAACGTCCATTGACAATGCGTTTCGCTAATTTTTCACAGACAGATTTGCTCATCACTAATTATCAGATAAAACAGCAAAAAAAAGCTCACCATCTAAGGTCCCTATCACCTACAGATAACACCCTAGGATATAGAGGGAGGAACCAATAAAAATGCCTTTCAAAGTGGATCAATTCTAAATGCAAGTTCCCTATGCTAACCAATGAACCACTGCCAAGTCTCTTTCTTTACAGCAAAGATAGGGGATGTTCTGTAAGTGAGTTCAAGCCAGAGCTGACCAATTGAGAGGGGGGTATGGATATTTAATCCCATCTCCTGCCTTTAGTTCTGGGTCTACAAGGCAAGTATGGGGAAGAGAAGCTATAACTTGATCCCAAATATAAAGTCAATGCTTTGAATCAGAGGTTTGGCAGTGGGTCAGTGCCATAGACCTGGACACAGTTTGCTACTTGGTTGCCCGGGTCAGTGACGTCAAGCAATAAGAAAGCATATTTGTCTCTCATTACCCCCTTTCACCTTTCCATCCCCCAGTCTGTCATTCTGCAAAAAAAACTTAAAATAAAAATAAAAGCCAATTAGCAAATGGTCTAATTCCCATTAATGTTGGTTGTAAAAGTTTACTTCTTTAACTATAAATCACTGGCTGAATTAAAATACAGGCCCTGAATCCGTTATCCAGAAAGCTCTGAATTACGAAAGGCCGTCTCCCATAGACCCCATAATCAAATAATCCCAATTTCAACAAACTATTTCCTTTTCTGTGTAATAATAAAACAGTCGCTTGTACTTGATCCCAACTAAGATATAATTAATCCTTATTGGAGGCATAACCAGCCTATTGGCTTTATTTAATATTTATATGATTTTCTAGTACACTTAAGGTATGGAGATCCAAATTACAGAAAGATCTGTTATCTGGAAGACCCCCTTTTAGAATTGAGCTCAGAACCGAAGTGTTGTGTTCCCGATAGTAATTAATGCTAACTACACAGTCCGCTCATTCTATAATGATCTGTTACGTCTCACATGTGTGGAATTTATGGTTTTCTAAATGTGGAAATCCTGTTTTAAACAAATGCAGAAATAGCAAGTCACTGGCCTTAACCCGAGAGCAATTCATGGAAAAAAATAGGAATTGCCTGGTACGGGTATGTGATCCGTTATCCAGAAAGCTCTGAATTACGGAAAGGCCGTCTCCATTAGACTTTATTATAATCAAATAAACCAAATTGTTTAAAATGATTTCCCTTTTCTGTGTAATAATAAAACAATAGCTTGTACTTGATCCCAACTAAGATATAATTAATCCTTATTGGAAGCAAAACCAGCCTATTGGGTTTATTTAATGTTTATATGATTTTCTAGTAGACTTAAGGTATGAAGATCCAAATTACAGAAAGATTCGTTATCCAGAAAACCCCAGGTCCAGAGTGTTCTGGATAACAGGTCCCATACCGTTATTTTTTATTTCTAGTTTGACTTTAAATCTCAGCCAGTCCATATAACAGGCTGACGAGTGGATGTTACCAACAGACGACTTCTTGCTCCCGGCAATGAAACACAGGGAGATCCAGATAAATATTAGAGCCAGGGGCTGGGAGCAAAGCTCCATATTATCAATGCTTCAGCTAAATACAGGGGGGAAATAATATATTATAATAAAAAAAGTCATATGTAGGCTGAAAGCAAAGGAGAGCCAGGCAAGAGATGTGAGAGCATGGGCCCCTAAAGCCATAATAAAACTTTAAAGCACGTGCTGGTTATAGGGGCCCGAGGGACGGGATTTAATAGCCTTGGTTCTCAGGTGACTTTAGCTGAAGGTTTGGCCATTTGCAGAAATACTTTTGTTTTTTTTATCTTAGGAGTCGTTGCATTTTGCTCTTGCGGTGAAATTCCCACGCAGTCATGTGACTGTCTCTGCTGTATGTAGATTGCTATTTGCCATGCAATTGTGTTTATGAATCAGGTGCGTCGAGCATTTTCAGAGTGGGGGGGGTTATTTAATTTTTGGAGCAATTGTACAAAACTGCGTTTATATCCCATACACTGCGTAACTATAGAGCAAGCCGACCCTGGGTCGCTGGTGGGCCTGGAGCACGGGCCTGAGAGGGGGGCGCAACCAGCAGAGTGGAAAGAGAATGCGCATCAGGCCCCTCCAATTTTATTTTTCTACCGCGAGCAACAAGGGAGGAGGGTGACATGGTCTTATTTGCCTATTGCCACTATGGGAACAGCGGAGCTAGCGCAGGGTCCAGGGTGGCAGTTGCTCTAGGGTTCCCCAGTGTCGACAGGTGAAGTTACCCACAATTCATCAGAAACAGTAGAACAGACACATTAACAGCCAAGTGGTAGTGCAGGAGTGTGTTTGGGCCCAAGTCTCTTAATTATCTTTATTATAATTAATCACATCAATACGCAAACTCTATTGTGCCCATTTTATTGCACCCACAGTTAAGGCTGAATACATAAATGACCCCTATAAATTACAACCCCAATTTTTCATACTCCAACACTTCCACATCAAACCAAATCACAGCGAACTTATCCACCCACTTCCCCCAATCCTTTTCACATTGAACTTCAACAATACTGAGTCAAGAAAGTTTAGATTACACAGCAGCATGCAAAATACAGAAAACAGCAGTCCTGTCCGGCTTTATGGCAGCTGAGATTCTAGCTATCTGTATAACAGATCATTCTGTCCCAGTGGCTGCACAGATCCTATCTGATCCCCATTGTAAGCAGCAGTCCTGTCCTGCTTTATGGCAGCTGAGATTCTAGCTATCTGTATAACAGAACATTCTGTCCCAGTGGTTGCACAGATCTTATCTGATCCCAATTGTAAGCAGCAGTCCTGTCCTGCTTTATGGCAGCTGAGATTCTAGCTATCTGTATAACAGAACATTCTGTCCCAGTGGCTGCACAGATCCTATCTGATCCCCATTGTAAGCAGCAGTCCTGCCCTGCTTTATGGCAGCTGAGATTCTAGCTATCTGTATAACAGAACATTCTGTCCCACGAGTGTGATATAATGTGGAATCCCATAAACTGTTACACTGCAAATACACCATAATTTTGTATTACTTGAATATTCTTCATTGATCAGTGCAAATTAATGCATTAACTTTTATTTTATTGTCCCTTCATCTGTTAAAAATTATCATTTAGGAACACATTTTCCTTGGCACACACGCTGGGCTGCCCTTATGTTTCTAGTTGGCATTTCGCAACTCTGAGTCTTTAGAGTTCCATGTGATGCCGGACTCAGTTGTCGTTGCTGAGGATAATGGGACACATATTTATATATTACCTACCTCTCTTTTCTCCGACTTGGAATAATTTACAAGTCACAGGTTCCAGGTCCCGGTACAGGATCCAGCTCTTGGCACATTACATCAAAGGGCAGATAACAGGAACTTTAGAGAGTGGCCGTCCCAAAACGTCTGCATTTACTCAGCGATTTCCATATTTTTGATCATGATGAGATTTTTTATTCCTGGGACTATGGAGAGAGAGAGAGACGTGTGAGCGAGAGCTTGGCTGGAGCTAAACTTGTCAGTGAGCTCCAGCTGGCCGGCTGCACCGGAGAGAAATGACTGGCTGAATGGTGCCTCTTTCTTCTCTACACGGGACTTATTTTTCTAAGTGTACTTAACATGTGTGGAATGCTAATGAGTGACAGATGAAACGTGCAGTTAAAGAGACACTGACATACAGATGCAGCCACTTTGGTTTGTCTGTTTGACACAGAATAACTAAACACAGATATCCCATTTATCTCATTTAACACAGAAAACTGCGTCACAACATCCCATCTAATTAAAGCATTCACCATTGTGAACAATGGAGCTTTGGTATGCTAATGAAAAGGTTAAATGCATTAAATGAGTTAAGATGACTTAAGATAACACAGTTTCTTCAATTACCCCTGAGTCATGACGCATTTAACTCACAAATCCAAGTGGCTTCATCTGTATGGGGGGGGCACCTGGGAGGAAGGAGCCTGGAGCAAAGCAAAACAATAATAAAAGAATGTAATGAGGGGGCACACCGAGCCGCTCTATCCCCCCGTTTATATAAAGCAATATCGGCCAGGAGCTGGGCAAGGAAACATCTGGGGATGAGTTCATACACAAGGTTTTTGGCAGGTTAGTGGAAAAGGGCCGAATGTTAATGTTGTTGAAGTCCTAAATCTTTCAGATTCCCTTTGAGCAAAGCTTGAGGAAATGTTTATAAAGCTGTGTAAAGCAGGGCAGGTGCTGGGAGTTGGCGTCCGTTAGTCCTTAAGCATGAAATAAAGACGGGGAACTCAAAGACCTGATCAGTGGATTTCTTTCAGTGGCTTTTTTCTTTGACCCATAGAACTACATTGGACTTGCTCAACTCTGTCCTACTACCGGCACATGTAGTTTAATCCTTAGCGATGCAAACAAATCTGAGATACTTCTTGCAATATTCAGACTCTGGAAACTCAACATTCAGCTGAACCCAAATCGGCATATGGAAATAAAGTTAAGGATAGAAAAAGGTATTTGTGCTTAATTTAATAATTTTGGAGTCAATGCATTCCAAACCTGATGAGTAGCTCCTATTACTAACCTATCGCTTGTTTTGAGTGTCTTCTTCATCTTTTGGGTGGGGGAACTGGGTTAGGGAGGTTTTGGGCTGTGGATATTTTGGTTTGGTGGAGGGGAATGGAAGTCAAATTGGACAGAGACAAGACTTTGAAACTGGCTATCCATTGGGTGTTGTTGGGATTGGTAAGGGTGTGGGGACAGGAGGTGGTCAATATGGGGTGGACTTTGATAGTTGGCCACCTCATAAGGTTGGAATGGGAAGGGAGTCTTCTGGTTGTGGGTATCTTAAGTGGACTTCTCTAAAGCTTATTTATCCTGCCATTAATTTTGTTAGATTAAGAATTGTATTGTTTTGTTTTATTGTAAGCATTTATTTTAATAAAAACCCCAATTATTAACCAATCCTTACATAGTGCCAACATATTCCACAGCACTTTACAGAGATGTTTCCATCATTCCCATCAATTCCTATCCAAGTGGAGTTCACACTCTAAGGACCCATCACATTCTCATTCGTTTCTGCCCCACTGGAGCTTTCAATCTCACACACACTAGTGTCAGTTTTATTAGTTGCCTGTGTGTTTTGGGGGTGTGTAGAACATATCTAGACACACAAAAGGAAGAGACAGTATATATTATAAATATTTTACCTTCATATATACTATATAATACAGAATTTATATAGTATATGTTTGGAATGAGTTAAACTCACCAAAAGTCACCAAAGCTCTATTCATCCTGTAAGTCAATTGCTATACAGAATGGTCCATGTGTTTCCAAGCCGGCCAGTAGAACTATATATGGCACAGTTAAGGTCTTCAGTTGACCAAGTTTTCCATTGTGTCAGACAGAGCCATAGGATGATCAGCAGAACTGCTCTGTTTAGATAGGAGTACTAGATAATGACACGCACCACACAAGAACATGTAATTTTAAAAGATTTGCTTTAGGTTTAAAAGATGTTTAGCTTTCCTAAATTAGAGACTGTGAGCCAGGCCGAGGCGGAGGTTAACGCTCTGCAGATGCAGCCGTGGGTACTGAATAGGCTGCTGAATTCCAATGGTCTGACAAAAGGCACCACGGAGAGTTCAGTTCTACAAAGTAGAGAAATTCAGAGTAAATTAAGATTCTGTTTCCACGTTTTCCCGAGAGGCTGGACTCCCCCAAAATAGCTTTCTGATGTCTGCTAAATACCATAACGTGTCTGGGGACAAGTGGGGGGGGCTTGAGAATAGGAAAAATTATGATTTCAACACAGTTTCTGGAACTTTTCCCTTTGATTATTTTTAGTAACAGAGAAACATTGTTATAACTGGAGACATGAAAAGACAGCAGGGTATTTCTTCATATCACATATTTCCTCCCCTACAGAGATTGTTGCAGAGTACTTATACTAATCCTACTAAGTCCATATCTCCCTACTTTCAGGGATAATTGGGTGACAGTAATTCTCAATCCATAAGAGACAATTTGTGCCATGTTATTGTCCCCCAACAATGTACCCCATGTAGCAATGGTCATACAATAATCTGACGTATACAGTCAAACGTCAATTTTTCATACCTGATTTTAAGTCTTTCCCCATTTTACATTGTTCTTTTGAGATCCCACCATTAAATAACAAACAATACATTTCTGTGATTTTCCAGGATTTTATACCATTTGTTCTGGTCCCCTGAAAAACATTACATGGGGGTTCTGCTGTATATCTTTTGTTTTCCCTAAAAAAAACATTCTTGAAAACAATGTTTGTTCCTGGTTAACTCTCAACAGAAAAAGGAACCTTCACTTGTAAGAAAAAGTATGACATGGCATCCAAGCAACCGAGGACAGTGAGCCTCCACCATTAATTCATTACCATGTGCCTATAAAGTTTATGTTTCAGATCTAAAAGTTTCTGATTGGAGCACGTTAGAAAGAAAGAACAAAAGGAAAGGAAAAAGTTTTCGTTCGGAATGTAGTACTGAAATTCTCTCATCTAGAAGCAGTAGCACAAAATAGTATACGGAAGCCTTACATTATTTACATGGGTTGGAGAAATAGAAAACTGTCCATCGAGATGAACCCTTGAGTATAATATGAAAGCAAGAGGTACAAGTAGGTGGAGGTACAGTATATCCAGAGAAGGAAACTCCATGTAATAATGTGCCCACCACCAACTTCACTTATTCTTCTGCTCCCCTTCCAGTTTCTCATGCCTCTTGTGCATCTTTGGCTATATTCAGTGCGCCGTGTCTGACGTCATCGCGCTTTGCATTAAATTCAAATATTTATAGGGGCCACAGCCAATTACTCACTGTCCAATGTAGGTCTAGTTCCTGGTCTTGATTCAAGTCCATTTGTACTGTCTGATTGGTAATGACCTGGTATTGTCCTTCGACTACGTTCTCTGTTCCTCCTGTCATGTTATGGTTCCCTTGTCTGCCCAGAACTCTTGCCGTGGTTCTCTCACTCTAAGGCATGGCAGCATCTGAGTAGTGGACGACTCCTACCGAACTGTGAGCCACAACCATAACTTTGACATTTGTTCTGGGTTTTAGGATACCATACATTACACTCCAACTCTTAAAATCTTACCTACTTGGGTTCAGGGAGTAGCTAACAAAATAGGAGGCTGGAAGCAGAATCTTGTTAAATGGTGACCAGTGAAAGCCACATCCCCCTGTATACAAGCCCACTATTAATGAAACAGATTCAAGGTGATTATTTTGCATTTCTGGTTTGTTCATGATTAGTCACCTTAAACATATCAGTTTCTGAGTAAGAGGCAGTAAGAGGTAGAATTGGAGGCTTTCTATGGAAAGCTTGAATTTGATCCCTGGTGATTATTCTTTCTGGGCACAGGTAACTAAGTTCAGATTGTGAGCTTTATAGACAAGGGAAGAATAATAAAAGAGAAGGGCAAATGATTAATACTATGTATACTTACTCCCAGGACAGCATGGGATATAGTACAGGGCAACATGGCTTGTTACCAGTGTCTTTTTTTTTTTTCAACTTTGTGTTTATTCAGGTTCAGTATCATGTACAAAATACCAGAAAGTAGTTGTAATTTGCAAACCTGTGTTACAACAGACAAAAAAGTAAAGGGAAAGTAACAGGAATGAAATAAATAATATGAAATGAAAGAAAAAACAAACAAAAGAAAAGAAAATAAAGATACATGTTGCATACATTTTCTGTTGTCACCGTGTCATCAAGTCAAATTATCCGCATAGGCAGAAAGTAGTGAAATAGCATATACAGTTCCATGTGGGCAGACTAGGTAGGGCCGTTACCAGTGTCTTTTAACATGGTTTATTAGCTGGTATAATGAAGGAACATTTTGCAGAGATGCATTTTATATATGTGTATATACACACACACACACACACACACACACACACACAGAATTGCACTGTAACAACAAGATCAGCAGTGTCAAGAAGTGCCTTAGTAAGAATACTTCAGGGAGTTAAATTGTTCTTGCCCCTAGGCTGTACAACTCTTGCATTGCCCCTCTTGCTTCTCCTACAAAATGACAAGTCGAGAACAGCAGGACAATGGAGAACACATGTTCCTGCTTATTTTAAGTAACCAGACCTTTACTAAAACAATGCTAACAAAGAGGTTAGGGCTTATCATGCTGGGAGTGACCTCATGGGGACAATCTCTAACTTAACATTTCCACTGGCCGACAGCTGCTGTTTGCCTGAAGATAATACAGAAATCTATAAAATGGCAATAACGTAGCTGAAGCTCAGTTGTCTAAAGGCTCCCAGCAGATCTATCTTGCACCCAGATGTTTGCCATAAAACTATCATTTAATGAGATTTCCAAATGTACCTTTATTGAAATGTAAAGCAGACTGGCTTAGCGAACACACTTTTACACCATTTGCTGAATGAACATTGGATGCGGATACATACATACACAATTTTCAGACTACCTGGAACCTGGGGCATGGGAAAGTGACATCCAATATAGTCACGTTAATATTGGTGGTAGGTATTGTATAAAAAGAACAGAGGCGCCAAAAGAATAAAAGGATATAAACGAGTTTAAAAACCAAAACTTGGTAATCAGAGGAGGCAGTAGTGGACTTACCTCCTCCAAGCAGACACAAAACGACTGTAATTAAGCAGTCAAAATTTATTAACAAACTCCAATCAGTGCAACGCGTTTCACGGACTAAGACCCGCTTCTTCAGGCAATAAACATAGGAGTTACAGCATCTGGCAGTAGTATACACACTTAGCGCCTATTTATACAATACTAAGTCCACCCTGGGTGGAGGGTTGATACCCTTTTTCTATCTACAGAGAGCGACTTCTTAATCCTGAGTGGGGTCAGGACAATCTCCCCACCTGCCTTTACAGTGGTTGCCTGTTGGTAACCTTGGTTTGTGAGTATATGTTATCTACTCTTATTTCATTATCCCTTACCAATATATATTACACTATTGGGGCTCTTGGTGTTCCTTTTGTTTATTGGTGGTAGGTAGAACATCCGGTGGGTTTTACTTAGAAGAGCTGGGGAAGCAAAGCATTTTGATTGGCGGGCAGATTTTGTATACGGATGGTAACAAGAAAAGCCTGGGAAAGTTGGTTATAAAAAGGGCATACATTAGAGACACCTGTCATTCTTCATGGGACTGGCTTGTGAGGAGCCAGGAGAAAGGAGTCTGACGACAGGATGGAGAGCCGCAAGCTGGCAGAAATCCTCCACTGGATTCAGAACAAGGCCAGGAGGAAGACATCATAGCATTACTGGAGCAATGGCAGTCAGCTTCTTCAACTGCACAGAGCAGGGACTCCCCCAGCCCATTATCGGAGGAAGCCAACGTCGGCCCGTGCGAAGAGACGTCGGTACCCAGGCGCAAGCAGCGGAGCACCGCCACCAGCGCATCAGGTTTCCATGGCAACCAAGTCAGAGCTGCCGGCAGAGAGCAGCCAAGAGGAAATCGCCAGCACAGAGAGTACAGGCTTCCAAACAGAGGCTGGCCATCCATGCCCCCCCTTCCCCAAGCGCAAGGGTTTCTGAGACTGTTTATAGTTTTTATGCGACTGTACCCTTTTAGGCCTTCACCTTCCCGTGTGTGCCAAGGATAAAATTGTCTGGGGGGGATATGTGGACCTTCTTTCTTTACTGCCCGAGTCTAAGTAATTTCTGGCGAAGATGGATAAGCAGGTGGGTAATTAAATAGAAGGCATGTCGCCAGGACCTTCTCGAATTGGGGAGTTCATTATGTATGCAGCGTTATATAACTTGATGCCCCCCCCCTTATCCTATGAGCTCTGGGAGACGGTAACATTCAAGTTCAAGGGGGTGAGTGGACAGTGATGAGCCCATATTTCTGGATATAGGAATTGTACTCATAAATTTGTATTATTACAGAAATACCCCGAACAGGCAAAGGGATGATGATTCCAGAAGTCGTCTGGAAAGGAATGCTTTTTTTGTAACAATCCAGCTCTACATGCTAAGAAATTATGGCAAAAATGTTTGGATCTGGCCTAAGATGTCTTCACTAGTATATTGAATGAAAGCTTAATTTGGGGTCCATGGTGGATAGTCACTGAAAACGTCTTATCTAAGTTGAGTACGTCAAGAGAGATTTCTCAGCCGTCAAGGTCAGCCAGCAAAGGAATTTCTCTATCAGATTCTCCTACCTCCAGGGATTCAGATTTCTTTTGGGAAGAACAGACTGATGGAGAAGAGGGGGATTTTAACCTGGAGCTGGTAGAACCACTCATCAGAGCTATGAGGGAGACCCTCAATTTAGAAACAGATACAGACCTGTTGTTCAAATCCACTACTAAGAAGGCTTTGGTCTTCCCAATCCATGAAGTCATTAAGGATAGGTTTAAAGAGGAATAGTCAACTCCAGATAAAAAATTCTGTCAAAGAATCAAGAAGCTCTACCCCTTTAAGAAAGAAGGAGTAAAGGATTGAGATTTAGCTCCCAAAGTAGATGCCTCTATCACAAGAGTAACAAGGAAGACCACGTTACCGTTGGATGAAGGGGTCTCCTTAAGGGATGCAATGGAAAGGAGACAGGTTGCTGCGCTGAGAAAATCGTATCTGGCAGCTGGGGTAGCTTGTAAACCAGCTATTGCTATTACATCACTGGCCAGGGTAAATAAACTTTGAATTCAGGAATTGGAAGAAGCTCTAAGGGTCAATCAAGACCAGCAGTCAAGTCATTGGAAAAGATCAAAGCAACAAAGGATTACATTGCAGAGGCATCAATGGATAATGTAATGCTGGCAGCTAAAGGTATGAGTTTGGCAGTAGCAGCTAGCCGCTCACTCTGGCTTAGACATTGGATGGGGGCATTCCCTGCCTTTCGAAAGAAAATTACTATTTGGCTCCAATTTGGATAATTTAATATCTAAAGCATCGGCTGGCACATCTTCTTTTCTACCCCAAGACAGAAAAGACCGTCTAAGTCCTTTAAACACGCCAAGTCCTATAGACATGGAACTACATATAAGCAAGGATATTAGAAAGGAAAAGCGCAGTCCTTTCAGTCTGGAAGAAAAGAAGTTAAAAGTGAGAAGCCCTTATGAAGGTACATGAGCCCTGCAGTTTCAAGTAGGGGGAAGACTTCCAAGCTGCCTGAGCTCAAATTACTTTGGATGCGTGGGTTCTAAACATCTTATCAAAAGTATATCTAGTATAGGTCAATCTAAAAACAACTGGACTTGCTGAGTAATCAATGAAGACGTTTCACTACTCATCCGAGCAGCTTCTTCAGTTCAACTGACTGGTGTGGGAAGTTCTCGGCATATAAACTCTTCCACTAATCCATTTACAATGGCACATTGTAACTCTTCAAAGAGGTGACATCTGAAGAAACTCACAGAGGTGTTGATTCTGTGTAGTTGTGATAGGATTATCCAATGTGTCATGCAACTCCTAGATACAGGTGTTACTTGTGAGAGTTGCATGAATGGATGTGTGAAGTGTTCTGAATCCGCCGGGGTACAGATGTTAGAACAGCATTGTATGTAGCAGACAGGTGGTGTCGAAGGCCCCCACCTCTGTTCAGAGATGGTCTCTCCACCTTGACATGAATCGCCTCTTTCACGCCTCGTTCAAACCAGCGGTCTTCTTTATCCAAGATTTGGACCTTGCTGTCTTCAAAGGAGTGTCCCTTGTCTTTTAAGTGTAGAAAGACAGCTGAGTTTTGCCCTGTAGAGTTCTCCCTCCTGTGCTGAGCCATTCGCTTGGAGAGCAGTTGTTTTGTCTCACCGATGTATAGATCTGTGCACTCCTCGCTACACTGGACTCCGTATACCACATTGCTTTGTTTTTCTTTTGGTGTTGGATCCTTTGGGTGTACCAGTTTTTGTCTCAGTGTGTTGCTAGGTTTGAAAAACACAGGGACATGGTGTTTGTTGAAAATCCTCCTGAGTTTCTCTGACACTCCAGCTACATATGGGATGACTATGTTTCGCCTACTATGTGTCTCCGGGCGGTTATTTCTATTGGTGTTCCTCTTGGGCTTGGTTGCTGCTGTTTTGACAAAGGCCCAGTCTGGGTAGCCACACGCTTTCAAAGCTCCTCTGAGATGTTTTTGCTCTTTGTCTTTGGACTCTGTATCAGTTGCCACACATTCCGCCCGATGGTGCAGGGTTCGAATGACACCCAGTTTGTGTTCCAGTGGATGGTGGGAATCAAACAACAGATATTGATCCGTATGAGTGGGTTTCCTGTATACTTCCGTCTTCAAGTTACCCCCCTCTTGGATACATATCAAACAGTCCAAAAAAGCAAGTTTGTTCTCATGGACATCTTCCCTTGTGAACTTGATGTTATTGTCCACTGAGTTAATGTGTTCTGTGAAGGCTGCCACTTCATTGGATCTGATTTTAACCCAAGTATCATCCACATACCTGAACCAGTGGGTCGGTGTAGTTCCCTGGAAAGTAAGTAAGGCCCTCCTTTCCACTTCCTCCATGTACAAGTTTGCTACAATGGGAGAGACTGGAGAACCCATTGCACAGCCATGTTTCTGTCTATAAAAAAGGTTCTTGTACTTGAAGTATGTGGTGTTAAGGCACAAATCTAGCAACAAACAAACTTGGTTGGGACTGAGCTTCGTTCTGCTGCTGAGGGTGTTATCATGTTGCAGTCGATTTCTTACAGTCTCAATTGCCTCTGTAGTAGGTATACATGTGAACAAAGAAGTGACATCATATGATACCATTGTTTCTTCTGCCTCTAGTGTAACGCCGTGAATCTTGGTTACAAACTCTTTGGCATTCTGGATATGATGCACTGTATTGCCTACCAACGGGGCTAAGATGTTAGCCAAGAATTTTGCAATGCTGTATGTCACTGAATTTATGCTGCTGACAATGGGTCTTAGTGGGGCTCCTTCCTTGTGTATCTTGGGGAGTCCGTATAAGCATGGTGTGGCTTCCCTGGGATACAGACGGTGGTATAAAATTCGATCAATGGCTTTCTCCTTTTCAAGTTGTTGTAGGCAACCAATCACCTTTTTTTCTTGCTCGGATGAGTAGTGAAACGTCTTCATTGATTACTCAGCAAGTCCAGTTGTTTTTAGATTGACCTATACTAGATATACTATGACCTGGATGAATGAAAATCTTCATAGTCATCTTGTCAAAAGGTTAAAGAACCCCAAAGACACCAGAAGCGTTGAGAGCTTTAAAACAAATTTTAAACAAGTTACTATAAAAAAAAAAAGGTCATTGTGGAGGTCCCCCCAGACCAACCGAGCAAGGGAGTATATCCTCCAATATTTCTGAGCTCAAACAATTTCTTCATGTCAGATCTTTTCGAATGGAGTCAGTGCAGTTAGTAAGGTGCCCAGAAGATTGGCTGGTAAAAATAGATTTGTTGGATGCTTATCTCCACATACTAGTAGCTGCTGCACATCAGAAGTTCCTCTGATTTTTTCTTCTAGGACAACAGTTTCAATTTGTGGCCCTCGTTTTTGGCCTTTCAACTTCACTCAGGACATTTACAAGTCTTGGTGCCCATGTTGAGACACTTAAAGCTGGCCATAGACGCAACGATCTCGGGTGACGTACGACGATCGTTCAGATTACGATTGTTCGTACAAAGTACAAAGTACAAGTTTTTGGCTACCGGAAGATCACTTGAAGATCTCAAATTTTCTACTGGAATTTCGGCTCAATCTTTAGGGAATATTATTCGACAGACATGTGATGCCATTGTCACAGCCCTCAAAACAGAGTATTTAAAGGTAATATTGAATCCCAGAGTAAAACACTGTCCAATAAATGTATAATGGCTAGTTTATCAGGTACTGTTTTAACAATATATTTTTTTTGGTTTTTCCAGTTTCGTGAGACTTCTGAAGAGTGGCAAGCAATTGCTCAACAGTTCTGCGATTATTGGAACTTCCCAAACTGTGGTGGTGCAATAGATGGGAAACACGTCCGCATTAACCCACCACCAAATTCGGGGTCATATTTTTACAATTACAAAGGATATTTTAGTATTGTATTACTTGCAATTGTCAATGCAAACTATGAATTTATAATGGTTGACATTGGAAAGAACGGGAGACTATCCGATGATGGAGTTATTGAGCAGACTGTATTTAATCGCAAACTAAAGAGCAAAGAATTACATTTGCCAACAAACCAGGAGACCAAGGAAGGACTAAATTTTGCATTTGTTGCTGATGAGGCCTTTGCACTGCATGAAAATATTCTGAAACCTTTCCCTCAAAAGATATTAACACCCGAGAGAAAAATTTTTAATTATAGGCTGTCACGTGCAAAGCGAGTAGTTGAAAATGCTTTTGCAATACTGGCAAATCGTTTTTGAATCTTTTACACCTCCATAAATTTATGCCCTGACAAAATAGACATAGTTCTTTCCTGTTGTTTTCTGCATAATTTTCTGAGAAAGAACAATCACAGTTCCTATGCCCCGGTCAGCATGGTGGATCATGAGGATGTTCAGACTGGGACCATTGTACCTGCTGAATGGCGAAATGAGAGCAACATGCTTCTACAGCTGCAAGGGTCACAATCCAGAAACACATTAGCTGATGCTAAAACCGAGAAAATTATGTACAGTATTTTAATGGGGTTGGCAAAGTAGACTGGCAATACCGGATGGTTTAAATTTTCATCTTTTACCTTTTGCAATTATTGTATACTGCGTAATACAGTCATTGCATAACTTTGTACAAAATAAATAAATACATTTTTTATAAGAACATTTATTGTATTTTGTTTTGTATAAAAGAGCAATAAGTACAATACACCAATTTAAATGACTATAATATACTATATATTATACAAATATAATAAAAAAAAAAGCAAACAAGTGCAAACTGTCCAAAACAAAAAGTGCAGCACAATATTTCACACTATATATAGATAAAATGAAAGGAGGTGTGTGTGTGTAAACAAATTTACATTTTTTTTTTTAGCAATAAATAAGTACTATAAAAACAAGCAAACAGGTTAAATCGGGGAAAAAATGTCCAAAACTAAAGTGCAGTTAACTCCAAAAGCTTTCAAAGATATCCAAAAGCTTACAAAGGTGCATACCTATTATTCTCTTCAGATTCTAGGTAATGAAGGTCATTGGGTACCGGGGAAGGGCTGGAAAAAGAAAGATGTCTAGCAGCTGGTGAAGGGGTAGAGGAACATGGCTGAGGGAATGATTCGTTTGTCGGAGGAGGGTATCGTGGATAGGGGTTCCAGTATGTATGTGGTAACATTGGTGGCGTATTGCTGGATATTACGGTACTTTCCGAAAGTTTATTTTGTAGGCCTTTATGAAGCAAATCAGTAATTAATAATTCGCAGTGCAGCCTTTGTTCTTCATGCATCCTCCGTAATTTTGCAGCTACAGTAAACCCAAATGCATCAAGTTCATCATCAGCCTTTGCAAGTATGGCTGATGCTTCATTAAAAAATGTACTTTTTGCATCATCCTGCTGTGGTTTTCTTTTCTTTGCTTTTGGTACTGTGCGCTGTGCTGGCTGTGATGCTTGTGTTTGCTGAACATTTTCAGAGTTCACGGTCTGTAGGAATGAAATGTAGTATGGTTACTTGTGGTACTTGGTCTTCTGAAGGAATTTCTTCACATGACTGTGCATTTTCCTGTGTTGGTTCAAGTGCTGTACCCATGACAGTGATAGAGCTTCGTGGTATCTCGTGGTCCACAGTAAAGTAGAGGAGGTCGTAATACCATAGTCTTGGGGTATATATATCATCTGCAGAGGCACCAGACTTTTTGGATGACTGCAATTTGTCCTTATGTTTGATATTTTATTTTTTACAAAGTCGACATTTGCTGCAGGATTGATTCTCCTGCATAGTTGCACCAGTGTCTCATATGCTTCTGTTCTTTTGTGCCGGTTTGAATATTCCGCCGCCTTTATTTTCCACGCGCATGGCAAAGACTGATAAAGATCAATGAATTCTCTCAAAAATTCAGGATGCATAAACTTTTCAGCAGCCATCTAAAAAAAATGTATATATATATCTAAGTAATCAAACAAATTAAAAATTAAAATAGACAGTGGTATTGGAAAAAAAAAGTGAAACACAGCTACGGCATTATAGTCGCACAAACGTTCGGCTCGGTCCCAGTGACTGTGAACGTATGTATGTGCAAACCATCCTGCAAAGAAACTAGTTTAGAGCTTTACAAACTATTTTACAGCTTTACGAATGCACTCTGATGTACATTTCCAGTGACATCGTTTGCTGGTGCCAGTTTGCAGTCTTCTTTTGGACATGGAGCAAGACAGAAGGAGGGCTACAGCTATGACCCGTGCTGAGATGGTCTACATGGTGCAGATCCTGGAGAAACATGATTACGATGGCAGAAGAGCGGGTTTATCAGCATGCTAATACCAGGAAAGATGGCATACTCACCAAAATTGTTGAAGGCTTGAACAGTAGATTTCGAATGCTCCGAACTAAAGACCAACTCAGAAAGCTATGGTCAGACCTGAAACTGAGGGAGAGAGAACAACTCAATATCACAGAATAATAAAGAAAAGTAAGTAAAAGTTTAACAAAAAGTGTGGTAGTTAGTTTTTGTTATGGTGTGAACGAAGAGTCGTGCGGGCAGCACACGTTCGTTCGTTCGTTATGACGCATCTACGTTTTCATATCTGATTATCATTTTGTTTTTATATTTAGAACAAATCAAGAAAGCAAGAGCTCTTGCCAAAAGAAACCGAAGACAACCAAGTGAGGATTCTGCTATAGACCTCACAGACAGCACAGCAGACGCCCCAGCAGAAGTGGCTGAAGTGGCACAGGTGACAGAGGGCTTTTTGGGTGGAAATCAGGAGGATATTACAAAAGAGCCTCACTGCTCCTCGCAAGACACCCTGCCAATTTTTTTTTTTTAATACCTAATTTTATTAATTATTGTATCTTTTATTGTAGATGTTGAAGTTGCAGTTAGTACACCACATAAAAAAATGTTGAAAAAAACCCATTACCAGACCAAACTGAGGAGCTGCATTGAGAGCTTACAGTGTGCGAAGGAAGCCATACTATTACTTCAAGAGCAAATCACTGGTTTGATTGAAGAAATGGAGAATGACACAGAATAATTTTTTTATGTATTCTTTAAATGTGTTCAGAAACATGTTCAAAATGTCTTGTTTTATCCTAAATACTTGGTTGTTTGTAATGTAGAGCAAAATATCTGCACACAGTGTGTGTTGCCTCCCAGTTGCTCATGCAGAGCCTGCAGCATTTGGTTCCATGGGCCACATTTGTGGACACAGTGCCCAGCATTTTTCTAATATCCCAATATCCTCATTTTTCTAATATCCCAATATCCTCATATGTCTTGTGAAATCTCTCAAACGTATGTTGCCTCCCATTTAATCATGCAGAGCCTGCAGCATTTGGTTCCATGGGCCATTTTTGATATATATGTGTGATATATTCATGAAACAAAACACGTGTAATGCGAGAGTATGAGAGATAAAAGGGTTTTTATGTATTCAAATTTGTTTTGATTTTCAGGTATGTTTCAGCATTTTATAACCAGCTATAGAGTAAGTTATGTAGTAAAATATTTGGGGGGGAGGGAGAGAGAAAGGTGGTTCACACGAACGTTCGTTGTGAACGTTCCTATATGTTCAACCTACGACTGCACAGCGTGCCTATATGTTCAATATATGCCTATATGTCCTATATGTTCAATCTACGTACTTCCGTCAGTGGCCATGGATATTGTCGTGTACTTCCGTCAGAGGTTTCATGGATATCGTCAGATACACGCAGAGATACGATCGGCAGGCGACAGAAATGTTTTAACCTGTAAGATCGGGCAAAAGACCGATCATCATAGTACAACAAATGTCGGAGCACCCCACATACGATCCGATAGTCGTACGAATCCTCGATTCATACGACCGGGTCGTTGCGTCTATGGCCAGCTTAAGACTCCAAGGCATAGACGTCTATGCATATCTAGATGACATCTTGAAAAAGGCATCAAGTCCACAAACACTGGATTTTCCTACCAAAAACATCCTGAAGGTTTTAAGAGAACATGGGGGGCTCATAAATCTTCAAAAGTCTGTACTGATTCGGTCCCAAAGGTTTAAATTCCTAGGGTTTATGTTAGACACCAATAAATTCTTAATACAGCCACCAGAGGAGAAAGCCGTAGAAATTTGGCTCTTGGTAAAGAGATTCTCCGGGTTCCCAGCTTCATCAGCCCTACTTTGCCAGCAGTTAATAGGGAAGATAGTGGCGACAATGGAAGCAGTGAATTGGGCCATGCACCACGCTGAGTTCTTGCGTCAATGGGACGGAAGAAACGCAGAATAGAGGTCTTTCAGAAAAGACTATTGACATACTGCTTGCTGCCAGAAAGCTGTCCATTTGAAATAAGTATGATGAGATCTTCGAAAGCTTTTCGAAGGGTTAATAAAGGATAAGATACTGGACTTCATAGCAAATCATAATACTATGAGTTTGTGCCAGCATGGTTTTATGTGTAATAGATCTTGCCAGACTAACTTAATTTCTTTTTATGAGAAGATGAGCAGGGACTGGATTCTGGGATGACAGTGGATGTGATTTACTTAGACTTTGCTAAAGCATTTGATACAGTGTCACACAAAAGGTTACTGGTTAAATGAAGGAATGTTGGCCTGGAACATAGTATTTGTACCTGGATAGAGAACTGGCTAAAAGATAGACTACAAAGAGTGGTGGTAAATGGAACATTTTCTAATTGGACCAGTGTTGTTAGTGGAGTACCGCAGGGCTCTGTACTAGGTCCCTTGCTTTTCAACTTGTTTATTAATGACCTGGAGGTGGCCATTGAAAGTACTGTTTCTATTTTTGCAGATGATACTAAATTGTGCAGAACTATAGGTTCCATGCAGGATGCTGACACTTTGCAGAGTGATTTGTCTAAATTGGAAACTGGAAAATGAGGTTCAATGTTGATAAATGCAGGTTATGCACTTTGGCAAAAATAATATAAATGCAAGTTATACACTAAATGGCAGTGTGTTGGGAGTTTCCTTAAATGAGAAGGATCTAGGGGTCTTTGTAGATAACACGTTGTCTAATTCTGGGCAGTGTCATTCTGTGGCTACTAAAGCAAATAAAGTTCTTGTATAAAAAAGGGCATTAACTCAAGGGATGAAACATAATTGTGTCTCTTTATAGGTCCCTGGTGAGGCCTCATCTGGAGTATGGGGGCAGTTTTGGACTCCAGTCCTTAAGAGGGATATAAATGAGCTGGAGAGAGTGCAGAGACTAAGTGCAACTAAACTGGTTAGAGGGAGGGAAGAGTTAAATTATGAGGGGAGACTGACAAGGTTGGGGTTGTTTTCTCTGGGGGAAAAAAGGCGCTTGTGAGGGGACATGATTAGACTTTACAAGTACATTAGAGGACATTATAGACAAATAGCAGGGGACCTTTTTACCCATAAAGTGGATCACCGTACCAGAGGCCTCCCCTTTAGACTAGAAGAAAAGAACTTTCATTTGAAGCAACGTAGGTGGTTCTTCATAGTCAGGACAGCGAGGTTGTGGAATGCACTGCCGGGTGATGTTGTGATGGCTGATTCAGTTAATGCCTTTAAGAATGGCTTGGATGATTTTTTGGATAGACATAATATCAAAGGCTATTCTGATACTAAGCTCTATAGTTAGTATAGGTATGGGTGTATAGAATTTAATTAAAAGTAGGGATGGGTGTATGTATGGATGCTGCGTTTTCATTTGGAGGGGTTGAACTTGATGGACTTTGTCTTTTTTCAACCCTATGTAACTAACTAACTATGTAACTAAGGCCTGACTTCCAAGCATCATTCAATCCAGAAGAGGTTTGAACTACAGTATGAACTTGAAATGAAACTTTTTGAAAGAGACCAGGAGTGAATTTAATTAAGGGAGGAGGCATTTGAGCTGCAGAAGAAACTGGCACCAACTAAAATAGTCAACAAACAGCAGTGATCCAAGCAAAGCAAAGTCCAGGTCTGAGTTTATAGGGGTACATGAGGACAGGGTGGCTAACGTTTAAAGACTGTTAAATTTGATAAATTGTAAAAGCACATTAGTAACTGCAGAGGGAACATGAGTTTGCTTACCAGGCAAGTATTGCAATTAAGTAGTGAGCTGATCTGGCTGTTGATAGCAAATAGAGATGGTATTTGAAGGGGCATCTCAATTCTGAAAAGCTGTTCATGTAGCCATTGTGAGATAGTTATTGCAGTGGATTTAGGAGTAGCGTTGAGCAAATTTTTCCAGAAAAAATTATAATGGTAAAATGGTTGAAGTTCATTACAAAATCATGCCTAGTGGCTCATCACTATGAGTGTTGGATTGTAAGTGACCCAGACTGAATGACAGTAGCAGTGTGCAGACATCTGCAGGACATTACTTAACTTGGCATCCATGAAAACATATTTTATTATGTAGTCAATCATTGTCTCGGTTGCCTGTGATTAAAGATTCACTTAGTCAACAAGCAAGGAGATAATGAGATATATTCTCAACATTCTACATCAACAGTTTCCCTTAATTTCTCATTCCTTACAGATGAAAATCAGGGCACCAACATGAATTGAAATGCAGTAAGTGATAGTTATCTTAATTAACACTTGAACAAAGGAAGAGCAGGACTGTTGACTGTAAACTCAATATGTGTAGCAGCTTCAAGGTTGCAAAAATGTATTTGGATTAAGGCATAAATTACTGAGAACTTAAGGTTTACACAATTCAATTTGAAGGGTCCAACAACTTTTGTAAGTCACATATTTCACCAGGGGTTACACTTAAGAACAAGACTTAGAGAGAGTCCTGTTCTCATCCTTTCCAGACCACATAATAGTAGCAATTGTCAATCAAACAAGGACTAAGAGCTTAAGTCCAGTCTTAAAATACTAACTGTTAAATGTAACCTTGTTCCAATGGTGGGGAATCTTATATAGTGATGAAAGTAATCCTATGTAAAAGGTAGACCTCCGATGAGCAGGTATTGTTATCTATGCTTTTGGCACATCATTGCTGGCTAGATTGGGCGCATGATTAAAATATAGGCACAGAGCCAGCGTCTGAAAATAAATACGGTACCTTTGATCAAAACCTGTTCAACATCTGTTGATCCCCAAGCTCACCAAAACGATTTCCCCCACAAACTATGATTCTAAATACAGTCACCTGACAGTTTAATTCAAAGAAAAAGTATAGAGGTCACCCATTCTGATTAGAAGAAAGGAGGTTCCGTCTAAATATTGGGAAGGGGTTTGTTACCGTGAGAGATGTGAAGATGTGGAATTGTCTCCCTGAATCAGTGGTACAGGCTGATACATTAGATAGGTACAAGGAAGGGTCGGATGCTTTATTCACCAGTAGCTCCTCCCAGCAGACAGGAGGGAGCCAATGAGATTAGAGGAGGGAAAGGGGTGTTACAGGGAGAGCTGGGAAGTGAATCAGTGGTGCAGGCTGATACATTAGATAGGTACAAGGAAGGGTTGGATGCTTTATTCACCAGTAGCTCCTCCCAGCAGACAGGAGGGAGCCAATGAGATTAGAGGAGGGAAAGGGGTGTTACAGGGAGAGCTGGGAAGTGAATCAGGGGTACAGGCTGATACATTAGATAGGTACAAGGAAGGGTCGGATGCTTTATTCACCAGTAGCTCCTCCCAGCAGACAGGACGGAGCCAATGAGATTAGAGGAGGGAAAGGGGTGTTACAGGGAGAGCTGGGAAGTGAATCAGGGGTACAGGCTGATACATTAGATAGGTATAAGAAGGGGTTGGATGGTGTTTAGCAAGTGAGGGAATACAGGGATATGGGAGATAGCTCATAGTACAAGTTGATCCAGGGACTGGTCCCATTGCCTCTTGGAGTCAGGAAGGAATCGTTTCTCCCTCTGAGGCAAATTGGAGAGGCTTCAAATGGGTTATTTGCCTTCCTCTGGTTCAACTGGCAGTTAGGCAGTTTATATATAGACTTAAAAGGTTGAACATGTGTCTTTTTTTCAACCCAACTTATTATGTTATATTTAACAGTATTTATATGATGCCATCAATTTAGAAAAAAAGTATGCTACAATTGGTTATAGTACCATTCATACACAAAATAATTGTACAGGTGTAGGTCCAGTTATCCGGAAACCTGGTATCCAGAAAGCTTCAAATTACAGAAAGGTTGTCTCCCATAGACTCCATTTTATCCAAAATTTTTAAAAATTATTTCCTTTTTCTGTGTAATAATAAAACAGTCGCTTGTACTTGATCCAAACTAAGATATAATTAATCCTTATTGGAAGCTAAACCAGCCTGTTGAGTTTAACATTTAAATTATTTTTCTTAATGTTCCTGGAGTTTAACATTAAAATTATTTTTCTTAATGTTCCTGGGGTGCAAAATAAGGGTTGGTGAGTAACATGTTGTTTACAAGCCATGGGTTGGGGATCACCTTTTAGAAAATTTAATTTAATATTAAGCAAGTGGTGGCCATGAATAGCCTTGTCCACCACTTTCTTATAATAAGAAAACAGGATTACACCAAGTTGGCTTCACCTTTCGACCTTGCAATGAGACAATATACTGAAGTCATAGCTATAATGAGTCATGAGCTGGGAAATACAAAGATCAATTTTATTCAGGTTAACTCATTTTTTTCCCCCAGTGAAATACTTTAATAACAGATGTTTTGAACAGGTCTGTTTATGTAATAAGTCATTATCTGAGCAGACAGTTCTGAAAAAAATAAACCTTCCTCTGTCATTTGCTAAATACATCAAACATAATCATCTCTCAGCCACTTGGAAGCAAAAACACTGGATAATTTATAACATGAGTCATATTTCAGACAAACTAGTCCATAAAGTGCATTAAAGTGAATATTTTTTCTCAACTTTATCGGCAGCAGATGTTGGTGAAGCCAAACGTTTAGCAAAGATATTACAGTCAGTTAAATTAAAACTCATCAGTATCATTTTATTCCAATCCCAAAATAATGTCTTATGAAGTGGTGTCATAACTATCCCTGGAGAGTAACTACAGGTATTGTTATCCAGAATGCTCCGTTTTCTAGATCTCTCCATACCTTAAGGCTACTCTAAAATCATTTCAATGTCAATATTAATTAAACCCAATAAGCTTGTTGTGCCTCCAATAATTATATCTTAGTTGGGATCAAATACAAGTGGCCTTTCTGTTATATGGAGCCAAAATGTGTGTATGATTAACAGAACACATCCCTGTAAAACAATCCAATTACACTGCCATAATGGAGGTTACCTCAAGCAAATTATTTTTAATGAAACTTGGAGGGTTAAGCCTTTTAGCTACTAAATTTGAGGCATTTACAAATATTTTGATAGGTTGTAATTTAAAGGGGACATTTCATATAACCTTCATATTCAGATATATTACTCGTCCTTCCTCAAAACATGTAATGATGCAGAAAGAAAAATGTTTTGAAAGCATTTTACCTCCTAGAACCAGAGAACCTCTCTGCTCAGTGTCTAGGCTGAAATGAAGAGTGGGAGTGTCTGTTCATTCTCTCACAGGAAGTGGTCACAGCAATGACTGACAGGCTGAACTCTGGAGCTGTAGCAGCCAAACCCCTCCCACCCTCTGTCCTGTGTGTCTCAGCCTGTACATAACTGTCTTATGCTGCTGCCTGATCATTCACTTATAACTATATATCTTAAATGCTCAACATAAATCAATAGATGTGAAGGTTAATACAAACTGTAATAGTAATGTAATAGTAATATTTTATTTTATTTAAAATACAACAGTATTGCCCTGTGTGCCACAGCCAATAGGCATCACTAATATACCTGCCCAACTGGACATGATGTATAGTCCATAATACATTGTTATACACTGTGCAACTTCCTGCCTCTATTACATCGTAAAAGTTATACAAACAGTGTCCTTTAGTATTTACTGTTATGAGACTGCAGAACAGCAGCTGTAGGTTTGTTTTCCTGCATATTGATATATGATCAGGTGAAGGGAGTTGCATGGGAATAAATGCAGCTGTTCTGGAACAATTTATGGTCAGGTGCAGGGAGGTGCAGGGAGTTGCAAGGTAAAATGCAGCTGTTCTGGAACAGTTTATGCTCAGGTGCAGGGAGTTGCAAGGGAATAAATGCAGCTGTTCTGGGATAATTTATGATCAGCTGCAGGGAGTTGCAAGGGGAAATGCAGCTGTGGTGGAACAATTTATGATCAGGTGCAGGGAGTTGCAAGGGGAAATGCAGCTGTTGTGGAACAATTTATGATCAGGTGCAGGGAGTTGCAAGGGGAAATGCAGCTGTTGTGGAACAATTTATGATCAGGTGCAGGGATTTGCAAGGGGAAATGCAGCTGTTGTGGGACAATTTATGATCAGGTGCAGGGATTTGCAAGGGAATAAATGCAGCTGTTCTGGGATAATTTATGATCAGGTTCAGGGAGTTGCAAGGGGAAATGCAGCTGTTGTGGAACAATTTATGATCAGGTGCAGGGAGTTGCAAGGGGAAATGCAGCTGTTCTGGTATAATTTATGATCAGGTGCAGGGAGTCGCAAGGTAAAATGCAGCTGTTATGGAACAGTTTATGATCAGGTGCAGGGAGTTGCAAGGGGAAATGCAGCTGTTCTGGTATAATTTATGCTCAGGCGCAGGGAGTTGCAAGGGAATAAATGCAGCTGTTCTGGGATAATTTATGATCAGGTGCAGGGAGTTGCAAGGGAATAAATGCAGCTGATGTTCTGGAATTGTATAACATATAATAACAGATGTGGGGACTTTACAAAGGAAAACCCAAGACATTGATTGGTGTTTGTATACAACATAATACTGTGTATAAAATGACTATGGTACTTACACTAACTGCTCATACACATTGTCCCCAGAAAAGAATAAAATATTTTTAGCAGCAGATTATGTATTATTTATACAGACATTTGCTTTTCTTTCTTTTCCACAATTATTGCAGGGCAATAGAAAACAGAGAAAGGAGCAGGGAAGGGAAAACCAGCCAGTAAGGGTGGCCATACACTAGCAGATAAAGCTGCCGATATCGGTCGTTTGGACCGATTTGACAGCTTATCTGCCCGTGTATGGGGGCTTCCGACGGGTCTTCCCGATCGATATCTGGCCACGATATTGATCGGGAAGGTTGGATTTTTACCCGACCGACCCGTCATAGCCGCTTAGCGCATCATAATTCGATCGTTCGGCCATACGGCCGAACGCTCGATTTACCCCTGATATAGACACGCAGTTTAGTGGCATATTGGGGAAAGATCCGCTCGTTTGGCAATGTCGCCAAACGAGCGGATCTTTAAGTCTATGGCCACCTTAAGGGTTAACAGAAGTCTGCAAGGAAAGACTGAGAGAGACATCACAGACACGCCCACTCCTCCCTCATTGGCTGCTGCTGTGTAGCTTATACAGAAAGAGCAGTGGGCTGCAGCTCAGATACTGAAGAGTCTGAGACAGGAAGTTGCAAAGGAGGGAGGGACTGAGAACAGTTTTCAAGCTAATACAGACGTTTTTTGATCCAAAAGGTATTAAAATAAAATCTATTTCTTCGATTTTACATTATTGTAAAAATTGTGAAATTGTGAAAATTTATGCAATATGTCCCCTTTAAAGGAAAACTATACCGCCAAAATGAACACTTAGGCAACAGACAGTTTGTATCAAATTAAGTGGTATATTAAAGAATCTTACCAAACTGGTCTATATATTTAAGTAAATCTTGCCCTTTTACATCTCTTGCATTGAACCACCATTTTGTGATGGTCTGTGTGCTGCCTCAGAGATCACCTGACCAGAAATACTGCAGCTCTAACTGTAACAGGAAGAGATCACCTGACCAGAAATACTGAAGCTCTAACTGTAACAGGAAGAGATCAGCTGACCAGAAATACTGCAGCTCTAACTGTAACAGGAAGAAGTGTTGAAGCAAAAGACAGAACTCTGTCTTTTAATTATGGATGCACCGAATCCAGGATTCGGTTCGGGATTCGGCCTTTTTCTGCAGGATTCGGCCAAATCCTTCTGCCCGGCTGAATCTAATCCTAATTTACATACGCAAAATATGCAAATTAGGGGCGGGGAGGGAAATTGCGTGACTTTTTGTCAGAAAACAAGGAAGTAAAAAATGTTTTCCCCTTCCCATCCCTAATTTGCATATGCAAATTAGGGTTCGGATTCGGTTCGGATCGGGATTCGGCTGAATCCTTCGTGAAGGATTCTGGGGTTCGGCCAAATCCAAAAAAGTGGATTCGGTGCATCCCTACTTTTAATTGACTCATGTGACCTTACAAGTATGGTTTGTTGGTATGTGTATGTGTATGTGTAAACAGTGAATCGTATGATCCCAGGGGACGGCCCTTATTTTTTAAAATGGCAATTTTCTATTCATGATTACCCAATGGCACATACTACTAGAAAAGTATATAATTTTGAAAATGATTTATTTACATGAAGCAGGATTTTATATATGATTTGTTTTATGCAATTTATAGGACAGTCTGTCTAACATGAAAAATGCGGAAACATTACTCATGTTTTGGTCACAAAATTCTGGCCTCATACAAATTGCCAAAAGAAACCAGTAAAAAATACTGAAGGAGGTAGTAAAGATCACAACCAAGCTTACAATAAAAAGTTGGATTTCCAGAAAGGAAACGACTAATCTCTGGTTGGACTGATGCAGAGAAGAGATCCAGGGCCTTCACCCAAACATATCAATGTAAGTGAAAGTCAATACTCACTGTCAGCGCTGACCAGTCCACACAGGAGACGTTGTATTTAGTAACAAAATTCCGCTTTATTCATTCACACAGTGTGGCAAAAGAGATCAAGAGATCCAAGGCTGTCAGTACTGGAAAGTATTGTGTTACTTTGTACACCATTGTGGGTGCTGAATTTGGACTGATAATTAATATGTAAAGCAAGATTGTTAAAGACGATTTTTGGTTAAAAATAAAAGCCAGCCAAGCTGCATTGAACTCTTAGGTGGTGTGCGAATGCATTTCTGTGCTTAAACTGTGCCATGGCTATGGTCTCAGCTAACTTGAATGTCACAATATGCATTCATGTTTTATGGGGTAAAAATAAAACCTTGAAAACCTTAGTGGCATATCAAAATTACACTTTGGGAGCATTGTGATGTTGAATACAACCAATTATGTCGAGTTCATGAGACTATCAAGGCATATATAATATAATGTTGGAAAATGTCAGAATGAATTGAGGATGGCATTGGAAACAGAGTGAATTGGGGATGGTGACGGACACAGGGAGAGAAACTCAGAAATCCAATTGCAAGTTGTTCTAGTGCAGGGCAACACGGCTTTATTTTTTCATTACTTTGAAACACTTTAATTTTTTGATGTTACTGTCCCTTTAAATTAAATTAAAATTTGAATTTTTTAACTCACTGCTTACCAAACTAGGGATGCACCGAATCCAGGATTTGGTTTGGGATTCGGCATTTTTCAGCAAGATTCAGATTCAGGCGAATTCTTCTGCCCAGCCGAACCCGAATTTGCATTTGCAAATTAGGGGCTGGGAAAGAAAACACATGACTTTTTGTCAGAAAACAAGGAAGTAAAAAATGTTATCACCTTCCCACACCTAATTTGCATATGCAAATTAGGGTTCTGATTCAGTATTCGGTCAAATCTTTCGCAAAGGATTCGGGGGTTTGGCCGAATCCAAAATAGTGGATTTGGTGCATCCCTAAAACAAAAACCAAAAAGATATGGGACATCCAACTTATACATATGGCCCCGGGACAAAAACCAGATTCCAAGACTGGTGACCCAAAGAAAAGGGTTTAAAAAAAAAAAAAAACTTTAGAAGGAGACAAGTCACATGTCTCTGGTTTCCGGGAAGATGAAATCTACTTTGTAGTATATTTTCAGATTTGTGGGGCTATTTTACATATACATACTTCTATAATTAGGAACCTTTATTGGAATGTTTGCTTGTTTTCTTTTTTCCTACCTCTCCTTGTGACTTGAGCATCAGAGATTTCATAACAGGAACACTGCAGGAATACCACTAATGGAATATTTATCACTAAGTCAACAATAAAGGGGTTGTTATTTATCAAAGCCCAAATTCCAACAACTCGAATTTTGATTTTTAACAATAAAATCCACATTTTTAGTGGAAAAAATATATATTTTCGGAATTTAAATGTCTGGCCAGTCACATATGGTCACCTATGCAAATTTCAAATGTACGCATTAATTCAGTACTTGAGTCCATCCACCCTCCATTGGACTCCATTCAATTTGCTGAACTGTACATTTTCTTGGAGGTCTCTCAGATCATTCTGTATTAGCATATGTTTAACTAGTGTTGCTTTAGGTCTGTTTATCTACTTCCTGGACTTAGAATATATTACTGCACAGAATATTCAATAGAAATTATTTTTATCACTTCCCATTTCTCTGTATCTTCAACCCTTTTGGCTACTGCTGCCAACCAAGTCATGTTCTCTTATCCTTCTCGTATCCTCACTATAAAGAGCTGCACAACATTAAGCAAAGCTCTGGGCAGAATGCATGAATATACACATACTGGCAAAACACTAGCTCCCAGCATCCCTCTATAATAAATTATACTTTTTTAAATCAGTGTCAAATTACCATTTTAATTCTCAAAGACTTTCTTTTAGGAAAATAGATTTGTCCATCATGGCAATAAAACAAAAGGTAAACAGATGACTGTAGGTCTCATTCCGATAAAGATTTGAATAATGAACCAGAGCTGAATGGGATATGTTGTCCGGCTTAATATTGATTTGGCAAAAAAATCCAAGAACATTGAAAAGCGTTAAGAAATCCTAAATTTTAATACCTTATAAAAAATCCAAGGACATTGAAAAGCAATAAGAAAATCTGAATTTTAATACCTTATATTTTGTCTAAAAAACAGTCGTCTATAGCTACACAATACCAACCCTTTGTGTGTTTAAATATGTATGAAACGAGCTCCTCACTTGTTTCACTGTTAAGAAAAAAAAAATCAATAAACAAATATGATGTGAATAATCTGAAGGGATTTGTTTTATATGTGAGGTCCATTGTATTGTTTTAAAGGAATTGTTCAGTGTGAAAATAAAAACTGTATAAATAGATAGGCTGTGCAAAATAAAAAATGTTTCTAATATAGTTAGTTAGCCAAAAATGTAATGTATAAAGGCTGGAGTGATTTGATGTATAACTTGTCAGTCAGAACACTACTTTTCAGCTCTCTTGGTTTACACAGACTGGTTTCCCTGGTTACCAGACAGTAACCAATCAGAGACTTGAGGGCGGGCCACAGGGGTCATTTCTGTTGCTTTTGAATCTGAGCTGAATGCTGAGGATCAATTACAAACTCACTGAACAGAAATGTACCTTGTGGCCCCCCTTCAAGTCGCTGACTAACTCAGAGTTATAGAGCTGGAAAGCAGGAAGTTGGATTCTGGCTGTTTTATTAGACATCCAGTCACTCCAGCCTTTATATATTAAATTTTTGTCTAACTAACTATATTAGAAACATTTTTTATTTTGCACAGCCTATTTATTTACCCAGTTTTTATTTTCACACTGAACTGTTCCTTTAATTTGCTTTACATAATTTAAACTCTGGTTTATCCATAGAACTGTAAATAAAAGCCATACGTCCAACATCAATCATTTATAATAATGTTCCGATCAAAGGTTGTACAGATTGATAAGTAATGTAAGGTCTGTACATTGGAGCTAATAACCTGGTTTATGTTGCTCTTGCATAAAAGTACATGATCTGGCATTTAGAATTGTACATGACAGTTTTGAATATGCAATGATCTTGCCTCCTAATAGTTTGGGTGGAAAAATATTTTAATGTATACATGAAAAACAAAGTAACTAAATTAGTAATAGGAAATGCCGAAGCTAAATTAAGATATCTAATGAAAGTACAGGTATGGGACCTGTTATCCAGAAAGCACTGAATTACAGAAAGGCTGTCTCTCTCACAGACTCCCATTTTTCGAAAACAATCCAAATTTAACAGATAACCCTTTTTTCTGTAATAATACAACAGTAGCTTGTACTTGATCCAAACTAAGATATAATGTATCCTTATTTTGAGTCGGTGATAAACTAGGATGATCCATTTAAAATTTTGGAGCAACTGGGAGTAACAATATACACCAGTTCTTCCAGCTTGGTCTTCCAGAGAGGAAAAGTCTGGTCTGTCCCATCTTATAAATCATCTACAAAATGGGACAGGTGTTAGAATAATGAATATTCACCATAGACTCACCATGTCAAATGTGCAAGACTTTGTTTTTGTTCAATCTATATGTATATGTACAGTATTTGATTTTTATTGTTGTGGGAAGAGACAAGACAGCAATGGAAGAAAAACAACATTTCAGATAATCCACACTAATGAAATGTCAACAAATAAAGTTTGTTCAAGTAAAACAAATTCTGAGCAGAACTGATCCATGTGGGGGAGAGTAGGGGTATGTATAGGGTTCATGCATGCAATGTATATTAATGTAATTTATGGCTACATGAATGCACATAGTGCTTGAGGCTTGTACACAACTTAAATATTGATCAAGGACAGCTGTATAGATTGTAATGGTAATTTAATATCCCGTTTCAAATGTTAATTACATTATTTCAAGTAGTGAAGGTTGTGGATACAGGTACACACACGAAGATAGTGTTGCAAGATTTATTCACACTTAGGAGGTTATTTATCAAGCTCCGAATATCTGAACCTTGAATAATTTGTAGTTTTCGGAGCACAAAAAAAACAACAAATTTTTCAAGATTTATTAAAGTCCGATGGTCTACAAACCCTGAATACGAAACCCGGCATCTAAAAGCTCTTGAGGTCCTCCATAAGTCAATGGGGAAAGTTCCAGTGTCTGAGCTGATGTCCGTACCGATATCCGATGATTTCGGCACAAAAAACTCCGAAAACAATCGTAGGTTTTGCAGAAGACTCAGAAGAATTCTGAGTTTTCAGGGAAAGCGCAGAGGTTTTGCCCGACCCTATTTTTTCGGGCTTTATTCTTCATAAGGTCCATTCGGGAATTCAGAGTTGCTCGTAGTTGTATATTAGAAATAGTGAGATAAATTCGGACCTTGATAAATAACCACCTTAGTCTTTGCCTTCTGTTTAGTCATAACATGTTTGTTTCAAGGTAAACCAACTAATTTAATTGCAACTTTCCCTGTTTCAGCTGCGTATGCTGCTCTTCTAGTATAAAAATGACAGCACCCTACTGAGGGCATTTAATATTCAGCTACCAAGCTTGTAATACCAAGTATGCAGTATATAGTGTTAAAATGCCCTTGTGGCAAAGAGTATGTAGGCCAAACATTCTGCCAAGGATTTAGGAGCACAGAAATGAAATCAAGTATACAGCTTCACACACCCCATTATCATGCCATTTTTATGAGAATACACCAGAAGTCTCAATTGAAATGGCTGATTTTTGACATAATTGATAATACCCCAAAGGGGTGAAGATAGAAAAAAGTTTCTGCTGTAGTAGCTTAAACCCATTGAATATGAATGATCAGTAGAATGCTTTCTATATTTCATAAACTTTATCAGTATTTCAAGTGAGAATTTGTTTTTTTGCTACCACAAATGAAAAAACTTTGGTGACAAAATTGAAGAACACAATGCATGCACATCAGACAAAGATGGTATCAAAAAAAATCTATCTTTATGTAATGTTAATGTGGCAATTGCAACAATGTAATATCAGATAAACATCAATTTACCACCCAATTATCTATACAGAGTAGAAAAAGGCAACAAGCCCCAACGTTTGGACAAAATTACAGAAATCATTACCTCAAGATGGGGGAAGCATAAGATCAACCTCAAAGATTGCAGAGGGCAAAGGTACAATCATTGAGCCCATCTAGCTGGAAGAGTTGCTGGTTCACTGTATGACTTAAATGACACTAGGTGGAGTACAAACATTGAAGCTGTTCAACTTGTTGCTTAGATCATGCCAAGCATTCTCCAAGCACTTGAAAAGATCATTTCCTCAAAAAAATTGACAAATTGTGCATATACAGAGGGGAGTGGGATCTTGAAGCAATTTGCCCACAAATTTCTTTCCCAAATTTCTACAGTATGTTTCCTTGGAAATTGGAGCTGCAAATATTAGTGTTGGCAAAAATAATCTGCTGGAGAAAAGCAGTCTGTTGTTCTTTTAGAGGCCAAACTGTTTGCTGATGGAATGGAGACAGTATTACCAAAATAAGTCAGTGTTCCCTAGTGAACTTCAAGATCCTGAAACTTTATTGGCTTATGCCAATAGGGCAAGTATGTCTGCTCTTATACTGAAGTTGAGGATGCAGACAGATGAAGCTCTACAAACATCCATCACTAACCTCCAAATTCCCTCAAAATCTTGCGAATACCTTAATGGAATATTAGAAGGTTCACAGTTTAACGTTGAAGGGTTCTTGCGTCCACTGGAGTTATTAAATTCAATATATGAATGGAGGTGATCCACATTACATTGAAAACAAAATGTTCGCAAGAGCATTTTTTATTTGCAGGACATACCCCATGAAGTAAATTGTGTGAATCTGAGAGACTTGTGGTTGCTGCAAAATTAAGTCTAGTTTCTTTGAGGTGTTCCAATTAATTTGCCCAACACAATTTGAGAAATTTGTTTAATTGCTTACAGGCAGTTTTAAACCTTTTCCTCTAATACATATTAGTCATGTCAAACGTGCATGGGTATATTCGATTGTGTGCATCAGTATTTCAAACTAAATGTGTCACAGGACGATTACAGGGAATCTGTCTCCATTGAAGTTCATTATGATTGTGGTGTGATCAAAACACTGGACATTTACATGCACCAAACATAGGGATGTTTTTCAAGACCCGTTACATAGTTAGATCTTGTTGAAAAAGACCAAAGTCCATCAAGTTCAAACCCCCCAAATGAAACCCAGCATCCGTACACACACACTGACCCCTCCATACTCTCACATAAACTATATATAATAATACACTATAGATTTTATCACAATTGCCTTGGGCATTTTGCTTGTGCAAGAAATCATCCAAGCCCCTCTTAAGTCATTAACAGAATCAGCCATCACAATTACATCCGGCAGTGCATTCCACAACCTTACTGTGAAGAACCACCTATACTTTGCTTCAAATGAAAGTTCTTTTACTCTAATCTGAATACCATCTGGTCCCGCACCTTTATCATGTTCTAGTCTCTTAAATTTCCTCATGCGTGAACCATGCAACATTATCTGTATTACTAGGATTGGGACTATCAAGAAGGAAACCTTTATTAATTCAACTAAGAAGCCCAACAGTACTTGAGCAAAGATCATGAATGATTATAAAACATCAACTATCATAACCAGTTATTTTACTGCTCTGTCCATTCTCCTCCTATTTTGCAACTCCACTGAGCAAGATCTGAGCTCAAGACTTGTTCATTAACCAGGTAATACACTGAGAAGAAGTAGGTCTGATGAGAATTGACATTATTTCCACTAGGCAGTGTTAACAATTGCAGAATGTGCAGAAAACATTGAAAATTCAGAGTGTAATGTACAATGTTAAACCTTGGATCTCAATCAATGCTCAGAAGAAAGGCTTTCAAAAGTGTAAGAAGTTGTATTATTACTTTAAATTCCTGTTAAATTATAGTTTGAGTGTCACAAATAAGAAGCACATCACAAAATCAGGTGCCACTTCCCAGAGAGAGAATTTTAACTTAAGAATGATCTTTGGATCATATTTGTTTTACTAGATTTTAACCATCATTCTCACAGTTCCAAAACTGTGAGAATTTAACAACTTACTAAACAACTCATATAAAATAAGATACAAATTTTATACATCTGACTTTTAGAGTTTAACAGCTCTAACCACTTCTCTGTTTAAAAGAATATTAGTGGATCTTTTTCCATCACAATGAAGCTGTATCATGTTGGGCAGTGGTACTGTACATTTTATTTTAAAAACAAATGTGATGGGTTTTAACCAAAAAAAATTCCAAATGGTATCTGAATCACTACCTACTCTCTGCACAGATAGCAAGGCAGACCTTCTTTCCCTAGATCTATGTCAGATACATTTACACAAAGTGCTGCATATGGATTTCATCGGCTGCATCCTTTCCCTAGAAAACTACTGTACCATCAGTAATAAAACTTCCAATATATTCCTTCATTGCCAAAGTCCTTACAAAGGGGTATCAGTCCTCAATCACCGTGTCACATTAAAGGTTAATGGTTACAATTTACAACAGGTAGGACACAACCCACCCGATCCTTCCCAGGAACAATGGGTGTTAACAGTTTGGAAATCTCTTTAAAATAAATGTTAAATCCACATATTGCTCCAAGTTTATCTGCTGGGTGTTGGCACACAATGTAAAAGTGGTGCACCTGAACCAACAATTTGAGTTGGAATACTGGTGTGTAAACAGCAATCTCAGGTCATTGTGCCTGATCCTAAGCTTTCAGAAAGAGCTGGAACTTCATAATTGAACTGCTTTGAGATAAGCTATTGTTTCTCCTACTCAATGTATCTGATTACAGTAGGACCTGGATTTTTACTAATGAATGCTGTTCTTATATCTCTACCAGGGAGCTGTTATCTGGTTACCTTCCCATGACATAACTCATTCACAAAACCTTTTAAATCCTGAAGACAAATATCTCTAGAGAACAAACTGGTTAAGTAAGGTCTTTTTATTGCTTTTTACAAAGTCAAAATTAGTTTTTAATTTTTTAAATGTCTCCACTAGTGATGGGCGAATTTATTTGCCAGGCGCAAATTTTCGAAACGCCCGCTAAAATTCACTGGCGAAAATACTCCGGCGTCAAAAAAATTTCGGGAAAAAACGAGACGCCGGTGCCGTTTCGTGAATTTTTCGCGGTTTCGCAAAAACGAAACAGCGCAAATTCGCCCATCACTAGTCTCCACCCATAATTCCTAAGGTTGTTAATTTCTAGTATTAACGTGGTGCTATGTGTGTAGAATGAAGCATGTGAATAACTCCTCTTTTTGGAAGGCCTTCGCCGCATGTCTTGCATTATGGAGGGCGCTTTGGCTCCTTTTAATCCTTATCCTCCTGTGCTCTCTCTGCTTTGTTGCTCTCCAAGCCCTGTCACCTCAGAAGTTATATTCCAATATCTCAATCAATATAATCCTGATATACTATATTATATATTGATATTTATCAGGGTCCACACAATGCCACTTTTTAATGTAATTTCAGCCATTTAATAACTTGTCACCAGGGATGGGCTAATTTTTTCGCCTCGTTTCGCCGAAAAAAATGACACCCATAGACTTGTATGGCAGCGTGCGTCAAAAAAAAAAGACGCGCGTCAAAAGTTTCGCCGTGCGACAAAATTTTTTTGACGCCCATAGACTTTAATGGGCGTCTGCGACATTTTGCCGCCGGCGAATTTTTGGCGAAGCGAAACGGGTCAAATTTGCCCATCCCTACTTGTCACGTAACCATCTTGTATTTTTTCCTCCCACTCTGGTTGAAATGGTGCCACAGGCTCTTGTGTGTCATGGCCCCAAAGATCTAGAGGGGGTGTGACCAACATTCCCTCTTTCCCCATGGGTGCACACTGCTACAGAAACTTTTGGTTCAGACTGCCCTTAACCTTATAGCCCACAAATAAGCCCTTAAAAGTCCTTTGCCCCTAACAGATTTTGGAAAGTCTCTTCCCTTTTAAAGTAGAGTTTGACTGCACATTTTTTTCACTTGAAAAACTTGGAAGCACAAACCCTGCACTTCAATTAAAAAAAAACACCCCAAGCTGTCTCCAAGTCTGGATATATTATTTTGAATTGTTAGGCCATATGATTGCTATTAAACAAGTGGTTCTGAATGTATAGCTGGCCATGGGGTTAAATAGATATGTCTATGTCTAGGTTAAAACCTATCATGTTGCATGTGAACACTGCATTGTGAAGGGCTCCTTTGGCTCCCTTCTCTTCCAACCCTAACTGGATACTCTGCAGCTCTAAAAATACTTCATTAAGACCAAAAACCAGCAGTGAAAACAACAGATTTTCTAATGCTTTCCAATGTAGACACATGAGAAGAAAATAATCTGATCATATTTTAAACTACATTAGGTTTGGAGGATCAGATTTTATACAATACATAAACAGTCACATTTCTTGCAGGACAAGGCCCTGTCAGTCAAAGTCGACTAAATTCTTGCAGTTCTGCCCTTATTCCCCCCTGCAGCAGGACTGGAACTCATTTGTTAGATCCCTTATTGTTTCTTGCAGAACCTAGAGTCTAAACCTTCCATATTGTACCCCCTCAAACTGTACCCTTGACTTCACATCCACATTCGACAAATTTTCCTATAACTGTTTATTCCCCCTTTCCAGCAGAAACCGCACACCACCTATAAAAGTCTGCAACAGAATTGTGATATTTATACAAAGTGCCCCTACTGTTAATGTATAAGGCTGCACACAGAGCTCTTTCGTGACACAGAATTCCAAGGCGACAAAAACCTTTTAATGTGGGTCCCACTTTGGAAAAAGTTTATGGTCGAGCGTCTCCAACAGAAGCATTCATTCACAAACCCTGCTGTGGGCGCTCATTGACCAGTCAACTGTTAGCACTGCAAGTTAGCAGTGTTCTCTAATAAAAATAAAAAGAGTTCTAACTAGTGTATAAATGAAGCTGGTACATTGACTCTAGTATCATTAGCCTGGTCTTATCTATATGTCAGCGCTTAGTACCCTGCTTACTGGTTCCATATCCCCCATTTTCTCATTCCCCTTCAGCCAGACCAAGTGTTCTCTGCCTAATTTTCTCCTCCAGCTTTTAACCATTTAAATCATTACATGTTATGCTCTCGAACCCTTCATGCAGAGACATTTCTTTTCCCGTTACAGCAGGACACAAACAGGGCCGGATTTACATAGTGGGTGTCCCTAGGCCCGCTGCCTGCGTCACCTCCCTTTTATTTGCTTTTAGCAATGGGGATTGGCGCATCAGAAATTTCAAAACCTATCATATCACCTGCGCATCCCCTGTGTTTATGAACCAATGTGGGTGTGGTTGGTCAGCATTAAGCCCCCCTAAAATCCTGCCACCCTAGGCCCGGGCCTTGGTGGCCTCTCCACAAATCCAGGCTTGGACACAAACACATCAGCCACATTTCACCTTTACTCATCCCTTCCATGAAAACTTCAACACGACCCATTACACTGTTCCCCCGTTTCCATTTTATCAGAACACCAGCAGTCTCCCCAGATCTATTGTCTTGCTGTAGAATTCTCCTTTCCAGCAGGACACGCACACTGTCCCCCCCATTCCGAGTTCCTTACTGCTCATTGTTCCCATCACATACAGCACATTCCCACTGCCCAGATCTCTCTCATTGTACATATTACACAAAATGCCCCTCGCCTCTCCCATTTGAACTTTCCTTTCCAGGACACAAGTACATTACCCCCCATATGTAATAAAAGGCACAAAGTTTGCCCAGGAGCAGTAACCCATAGCAACCAATAAGATGATTGCTTTTAAACATGTGACCAGGGAATTCTGCCTGCTGATTGGTTACTATATGTTACTGCCCCTGGGCAAACTTAGTGCCTTCAATTACATAAGCACCTACATCTGTTATTTTCTTCTGATTCCCTTTTATCAGAAGAATGTGCCCCCAAATATTCCCCTTACACATTCCCATCCACCCTTTGTAACAGGCCCTTGCAGACCCCCATTTGATTCCCAGTTATCCGCATTCTCCCTTGTTTTACATTGTGCCACTTTTCCCCAACATAAGTTTTCCCAATATCCCACTCTTTCAGCAGGTCATTGCCCTCATCTTGTTCACTACCCTTCCCCCACACTTCCCCAGCCTGTGTGACATTAGCACCCCACTCCTGGATTCACACAACGAGGGCTTCTCCTTCAGGTAATAATCCCACATCTCCCCATTATTTCCCAGTTCACTACTCAAGCCCTGTGATCAGTATCAACGCGTTTGCTCATTGCCAGAGAACACGCTGGACCGCAATCGGCTTTCCAACAGCCAAAACATTCCCAACAACTCCCCTGGTGAGTCCCCTGCCTACTACCGCTTTCCCGCGCTGGCCGCCGCTTATCAAGCTTCGGTTTCATTACGTCACGCGGGACGCGTCGCAAACTAGTCAGCGTCATTACGTATTTGTTCGTTCGGCGCATTGTACGTGAAGGCGCTCGTTCTCTGCTTGTAGAATGTTTGTGCGGATCCCAGGGGTCAAAATAATCAACTACTGTATTGATCCCCACCCCAAAAATATAATATATGTTGTGTGACCGTTCTGCTGATGTAGCTGCAAGTTGAGTGTCGAAAATTGAAATACCCCCCCATACAAAACTACTATTGTCAGTGCCCTGATTGTAAGGCCCTTACCTAGGGTGCAACCATTATGGGAAGGGGGTGGTGCATTTAGACAGCTGTGTATGTGGAGATGTGGCTACAGTTCCTGAAGGAGTTTGTTAGTCAGAATTAACACTAGCAAGTACACGCTTTGTAATTTGGTTTATTCTAGAGGAGAATCATTTCTGCAGTGGTTCTGAGAAAAAATACAGACTTAGCGCTTGACTAATGTTGGTAATTAGGGTTGTCACTTGGCCGGTATTTTACTGGCCTGACGGTAAAAATTATGGTTGATCCTAATGTTATTAATAAGGGAAAAAGATAAATATATATAGGAAGGCCAGTATTTTTTTCCAGAAAAGGTGGAAACTCTAGTTGTTACTTTCGCCACCTGCTAAACCCAAACAACGGGGGTGGGGCAGAGAGCATTGGGGGCGGGGCATATAGCATTGGGGCGGGGCATATAGCATTGGGGCGGGGCAGTGCTGTTGGGGTTAGCATGATGACATCATTGAGTGCTGACTCCTTTTACGCTTGGCATGATGACATCAGAGACAGTCGCAATGATGTTGGTCAGATTATTTCATCACTTAGATGAAATTAGCTGGATTTCTGTTCGGTTTTCTCAATATTTTAAACTGGACAACATTTTAAATGGACATCCTTTTGAAAAATTCAGATGTCCAGTTCAAAACCATAGGGGTGGCAACTCTATCTATATTCTTCATGATGAGTAAGCCCAATCCTTTAATTACAGGTATGGGATCCGTTATCCAGAAACCTGTATATCCCATAGACTCCATTTTATCCAAATAATCCTGCAATTTCCTTTTTTCTGTAATAATAAAACAGTCGCTTGTACTTGATCCCAACTTATTGGAAGCAAGACCAGCTTAATGGGTTTATTATGGGGCCCATTTACTCAGCTCGAATGAAGGAATAGAGAAAAAAAACTTCGAATTTTGAATGTTTTTTTTTTTTTTGGCTACTTCAACCATCGAATGGGCTACTTCGACTTCGAATCGAACGATTCAAACTAAAAATCATTCGACTATTTGACCATTCGATAGTCAAAGTACTGTCTCTTTAAGAAAAAAACTTCGACCCCCTAGTTCGCCACCTAAAAGCTACCGAAGTCAATGTTAGCCTATGGGGAAGGTGCCCATAGGCTTTGCTAGCTTTTTTTGTCGAACAAAAATCGTTAGATCGATGGATTAAAATCCTTTGAATCGGACGATTGTTTGATCGAACGAATAGCGATAAATCCTTCAACTTCGATATTCGAAGTCGAAGGATTTAACTTTGACAGTCGAATATCGAGGTATTAATTAACCCTCGATATTTGACCTTAAGTAAATTTGCCTCTTAATGTTCATATGATTTTCTAGTAGACTTAAGGTATGAAGATCCAAATTACAAAAATATCCATTGTCTGTAAAACCCCAGGTCCCAAGCATTCAGGATAACAGGTCCCATACCTGTACAGAAATCGGTTATCCAGAAAGTTCTGAAATACAGAAACGCTCATTTAGAAAAACCGTTTCCTTTTTTTGATTGATTAGACTTTGGTCTTTTTTAGTCCAATTTAACTATGATTTTCTTTTTTTGTTTCTGTATAAAGAAATGAACTGCACTTGATGATACCTAAGCCATGTAAGAGGGAGGATCTTAGTATTTAAATGTTTTTATTTATTGGCCAGAATATTGCTTGGGTTTCAGAAGGTTGAAAACCAAACAGAAAGCTGAGACAGGCCTTAGAGAAACCGAACAGATGGCAACCCTAAATACATATTTATTTGAAGTGAACATGCTAATAAACAGTTACGCCAATCAGGTGGTTCCATCGGATCACTGTTTAACAGCATATACTTATACAGTATCGTTTTCTTTACTTTTTCCTTTTCTCTTCTCTGTTCTCTTTGCTCTTTTGCCCTTTTTCTAATGCTAAATGCCCTTTCTCCTGATGCTGCTTTCATAGTTTGGCTTGACCTTCTCATTTACTAACCACTCTAACTCTTGGAAATATCTATTCTCCCTCCTCATCTTCCTTTTCTGTCTCCCCAACACCCTTCCCTTGTTCTTATGATCTTTCATTCCACCCAGATTTTTTATGATATCTCATATTCCCCATATTTCTCTTAGGGTCTCCCATTTTCCTCTGAGATCTCCTGTTGACCCAACCTTTTCATTCTTTGCATCTCACATTATACCTTCCCATTTCCATTTTGTCATCACCCAATTGCTCACCCCCTGTCATCTTATGATCATCCATATTCCCACCCCATTTTACCTCACAATCCACCCCTCCATTAATATCTTTCATTTCCACCCACCCCATTTTCCTCTCCCATTCCCCCACCACATATTCCTCTTGAAATTTTTCATTCCCCATTTTCTTTTTGACCTCCCAATCCCCCACCGGATGTTACTTATAATGTCTCTTTCCTCCACGAAATGTTGATCTTTTGATCTCCCATTCCCCCAGTTCATCTTTCATCTTAGGATCTTCATTCCCTAATTTTCCACACTCCATTTCTTTTTCATACTTACCCATATGCTCTATTCTTCATTTCCATTCTTTGCCTCTTTCCCCATCATTATAACCCCCCATCCTTCTGTGCTTCCATTTTATAGCAGTCTTGCCTGCAGACACTGGTAGTCTCCGGGGACCATTGGCATGTCTGTATTTGTATTTCACTTTACACTTATCCTTCATTTGGCCATTTCATTTTTTGTTTTTGTGAAATATAATTATTGAAGGACTTGTGGCTCAGGGCTTCCCACTTGAGCATCTGATAAAACACAGGCCAGGGGTCTGTTTTTTCATTACTGCCACAGACTTTGCCTTGACACTTCTTGTCATCAATATTTCTCTTAAACTCTGTCCAGTTCACTTAGCCATAAATAACAGCAAAATATTCTTCACATTGCTGCCAGTCTGGGATTAATTAGTAGTGTTGAGACAATCTTATGAGGAGTCTCAGGGAATTTATTTTTCTCCAGCGTGGGAGCAGTCACTTCAAAGTAATTTAATCAAGATTTCTTTTTGACAGTTGATCCATATCAGTTCTGTCTCGTTGGCATTTTCTGAAGCCCTTCACTGCACTGGGGCTAGAGGTCATTATCTTTGCACTATTGCATAGTAGCAGTACAATAACAAGCCATTTAAAGCACTCCCCTACACACCCACACACTGCTCTGAAACATGCCTGAGAAATAAACATCCGAACAAAACTGTTTCATATTTTTAAGGGAGCCCTGCAATTTGTTGTGACCCTTGTTTAAAACTCAGAGACATAACACAGATACTTTTTTTATCTTGTTTTAAAATTGCAAACAAGTCACATGTAATAGTAAGGGTTTAATACAGTACCTTCTCAAGTCCCTAAGAGGCTGTATCATCACCTTATTCATTTTAAAAACACTGAAACATTTTTAAATTGTACATCACAAGACGTGATTCACTTGAAACATTGGATTTACTGCCAGGAGGTACAGGTAAGGGGCTTTGTTATTCTGAATGCTTGGGACATAAGGATAAGGGGTCTTTCCTTAATTTGTATCTCCATACATTAAGTCTACTAGAAAATCATTTAAACATGTATGAAACCTAAAGGGATTCTTTTACCTTCAATAAGGATTAATTATAGCTTAGTTGGGCTGAAGTACAAGGGACTGTTTTATTATTACAGAGAAAAAGGATATCATTTTTTAAAATTCGAACTATACTATTTGATTAAAGGAGAAGGAAAGGTTAAAACTAAGTAAGACTTATCAGAAAGGTCCATCTAAATATACCAGTAAACCCCCAAAGTAATGTTGCTCTGAGTCCCCTGTCAAAAGAAACACAGCATTTCTTTCATTCTATTGTGTACTCATGGGCTTCTGTATCAGACTTCCTGCCTTCAGCTTAAACCTCATTGCCCTGGGCAAGAGCATGCTCAGTTTGCTCCTCTTCCCCGCCCCTCCCTTCTCTACTGTAATCTGAGCCCAGAGCAGGGAGAGACTCAGGCAGGAAGTGATGTCACACCATATTAATAATGCAGCTCCTATCCTAAACAAGCAGAGAGTTTCTAGAGCTTTTTACTCAGGTATGGTTAAACATTCTACAGAATAAATGTAGCATTTTAGCTTGCACTATTGCAGCTAATCTATTGGCAATAAAATGCCTCCGTAGCTTTCCTTCTCCTTTAAAACAGACTCTATGGGTAATGGCCTTCCCTTAATTCTGAATAATGGGTTTCTGAATAACAGATTCCATACCTGTATAAGTCATGCTGCTAAGGACTCTATGGTCGTGATGTCTTGGAATTACCAGGATTGTTTTATATTCATTATTAATATAGAACATTAGGTATTTGTCATCATGTTTATTCTTAGATCCTTCTGCCTTGTTAACCCTATAATTTCCAGAATTAACTTTTAGATTCCAGTACGCAGGTGCTGATGACATAAAACGGGTCTGAATAAATGGGAGACAAGTACAGTTATGACAATTTGAAGTTTGAGTTTTTTGGGGGTTTTTTTTAATATATATTTGCCAAATGTTTCTTATTTTCTGCAAACAACTCATTCACACTGTTCAGCAGAAGAGGAAGGAAATCTTCACTCATTCTGCTGCATTTCATTCTACTAGACCCAAAATAATCAGCGTGAAGCTCACAGCATAAACCCAAAAAGGTAAAGGCTGCTGGTGGAATTGTTTTATCTCATATCGGCAAGTTGCCGATATATAGATTCCTCTTTAAAGCAGAGTTCTGTAATGTTTGCAGATGAAATGTTTTCATGATCTCACAATATTTGCTTTTCATTATATGAAATACCCGTTATGCCAGTATGTTAGAAGGCTGCATTCGGTCTATTGTCTTTATTTCTCCTGCCCTTTATCATCTCAGAGTGGATTTCTGAGGCACAAAGCATCATATAAACTGTGAAGTCCATTGTACTGAAGGACTAACAAGAGTGCAGAAAATACATTCCTCAAGGCTAGAGAACAATTTTTATTGTAATTAAATGCTATTGAACTGAAGCAAGACAGTGAGAAACTAGTGCATCCTGTAAGTAATTATTTCAATATAACACGATAAAGAATAAAGGAAGCAAAAGAGGATTAATCAGATGATTATATTATGTTCCTGGCAAGAGAACATTTTTTTATTAATCATTATTTTTTGTTATACTGAATGATTTTAAAGGCTTACTATGCCTTAATTTTTATCATAATCATTCTATTTGTCATCCTATAATGTTTTAGCCAACACCGATATGGCCCAACAGAGACTTGGTCTGACATCGCTGCTGGGCATTACCAGTCAAACAGGGCCATACATGAAATAGCATTGTATTTTTATCTCCAATATCTATTTATATATATATATATATATATATATATATATATATATATATATATATATATATATTGATTATACAGGTATGGGATCCATTGGAAACCAGAAAGATTTTTTCGCCAGCGCTCCGCAAATTCACAAAAATCCGAAGTTGCGCACAGGGGTAGCGTTAGTTTGCGAAGTTGCGCTAGCGTTAATTCGCGAAGCGAAGTTTCGCTAGCGATGGTTAATTTGCATATGGCGCTAAATTCAAATTTCAATGGAGGAATACGTATCTGCACTACAAATGCCTAGATAACCTTCAAATCAGCAAATAAAAATTTTATTTTGCCCTACACATGTGCCCACTGTCTAGGTAAGTTGCCATGAGTCAGGAAATGTAGGGGGAAAGGAGGGGATCCCCAAAAAATTTTTGATCTTTTTCAGCCTATCACCCATCATGTAGAAAACACGCCAGCGTTTTTTGGGACTTAGAAAAAAATTTGACTTTTTTGGAAACAATCCCTATCTACTCTATTGCGCTTCGCCAGGTCTGAGGTGGCGAAGGAAGTCTAGCGTAAAAGGTAGCGTTCAGTACACTGCGCAAGTTAGTGAATTTGCGTAGTTACATCGCTAGCAAAAATTCGCCTGGCGTAAGTGTGCGAAGTAACACTAGCGAATTTACGCCAACGTTCGTTAGTGAATTTGCGAAGTACCGAAAATGCCAAACGCTAGCGAATTGACGCTAGCGTTCGGCGCTTCGCATCTTAGTGAATTTGCCCCATAGACTCCATTTTATTCAATTATATCAACATTTTTTAAATGATTTCCTTTTTCTGTGTAATGATAAAACAGAACTCTGTACTTGATCCCAACTAAGATATAATTAATCTTTATTGGAAGCAAAATCAGCCTATTGGCTTTATTTAATGTTTATATGATTTTCTAGTAGACATAATGTATGAAGATCCAAATTACGGAAAGAGCTGTTATCCGGAAAGCCCCAGGTCCTGAGAATTCTGGATAACCGGTCCCACATCTGTAGGAAGAGTTATTGAATCGCTATAAATAAAGCGTATGAATATCAGTTGTTTCTTGAAAAAATTTGTGTTATTTTATAAATTTTGTCCCCAACAGTGATCCTTAAAGGGAATCTGTCTTCATTTTAAACTTTTTTTTTTGCATTTTTATAAAAAACACACATCCATAAACACTGTCTGGCAAATAAAATGTTAATCCACAAATCCATGCATAAGTTATTTTAGTTTGTATTTTGTCATGGGGGCTTCCATTTTTGCTCATTATACATTCATCCTGTGCTGCTCTAACAGCAGGCACAGCATTACCTGTGTGCTTGGAGGCAGCCACTCTGTAATGAAAAGCCAGGTCGCACTACGACATAAGAGTCTGGCTGTACCCTCCCCCTCCCCTCTCTGCCCATGTGTGTGATGTTTGGAGGAGAGAGGTCACATGGTTTGCAGGGAAGCAATTACTTTCACTTTCCTACATCCTGCTCTACAGCTGCACTAGCAGCCCCTCCTCCAACAGACACTATCAAAGCTCCTCCCCTTCTGTAAGTTTGTTCTCTGCTTTCCTTTGGAGGGGGGAACTTTCTCTCCTTGCTGCCTTCCTAGTTAGTTTTACTGGTTACTAGATGAGGTAAAGGAGCTGTGAGTTCCCTCTGCTATCCACCTCACACACACTGCGCTCCTTTCCTGCCTGCAATACTTCTTTTTTCATTAACTACTTACTGTCTCCTTTCTCCTCAGCTATTTTAACCCTTTCTAGACTTCCTCCTAAGTTTTCCTGGTTTTCAAGTATTTTATCCTTTTTTCTATTCCCTGTCATCAGTCCTGGGAGTGTACTCCTGTGTTTCTCCTGTGTTTCATTTTTGTGTAAACAAATTTAAATAAACTATCTATATAAAATATTTTTTCCAGTGCCCAAAATGAAGTGTGTGTGTGTAAATATATATATATATATATATATATATATATATTTATTTTTGAAACGTAAGTGGGGGCAGTGATCACAGGACTATCTTATTTCAGTCTGAAGTGGTGTCAGTGGGAGCTTATCTTGATTCCTGCCTATTGTTCAATTGACAGGCTCAGCAGACAAGGCTCTATTTACATTACAGCAGCTTGTAGGAGGGAGGGGTAATGACATCACTCCAACTTGCAGTGCAGCAGTAAAGTGTGACTGAAGTTTATCAGAGCACAAGTCACATGACCTGAGGGCAGCTGGGAAATGTTAAAATGTCTAGCCCCATAGCAAATTTTTAAATTAGATATAAAAAAATCCATTTCTTGTTTTGAAAAACAGATTTCAATGCAGGATTCTGCTGTAGTAGCACTATTAACTGATACATTTTGTAAAAAACATTTTTTTCCACGACAGTATCCCTTTAATAAGTGGCATCTTAGAGAAAGAGACATTGGTGTGGCAAGGCAGGGTAAGGGACACAATCTTTATTTAATTTCATTTTTCTAGCCTGGGAATTTTATGCTTTTAAGATAAAGCAATAATTATTTTAATTTATGACTATGCTAAAATAACCAGCAGATTTTTGGTTTCCTTCTCCATAGCACTTATCCACATCCACTAAAAGGAACAGTTAAGTGTGAGAATGAAAAAAATTGTGTGTATGCACCCCCCCTGACAAGGTTGGATTCTATTCTCAAGCTAGCCTCGGTACTTCTACCTTGACCTTGAGGAAGAACCATCCCATTGGTTAAATGAGCAGTTCTCATTTCACCAATGGTAACGCTCTTTTATGCATGTAAGTGCTTTTGTCATAGGTTCCCAAGTTAATAAAATGTCTTTGTTCAGGGGTTCTGACTCCATGGAGCTCGGGTCAAATAAACATTATCTTTTCACTTCAAGTGGTCTCTCTGGTTCTTGAAGTTCCACAGCAAGGGGCAAATTTACATATGGTTGAATATTGAGGCTTAATTAACCCTCCATATTCGACTGCTGAATTGAAATCCTTCGAATATCGAAGTCGAAGGATTTAGCGCTATTCCTACGTTCGAACAATCGAAGGAATAATTGTTCGATCGAACGATTAAATCCTTCAAATCGAACGATTCGAAGGATTTTAATCCATCGATCAAAGGATTTTCCTTCGATCAGAAAATTGTTAGGAAGCCTATGGGGACCTTCCCCATGGGCTAACATTGGCCTCGGTAAGTTTTAGGTGGCGAAGTAGGGGGTCAAAGTATTTTTTAAAGAGACAGTACTTCGACTATTGAATGGTCGAATAGTCGAACGATTTTTAGTTTGAATCGTTCGAGTCAAAGGTCAAAGTAGCCCATTCGATGGTCGAAGTAGACAAAAAAACCATTCGAAATTCAAAGTTTTTTTCCTCTATTCCTTCACTCGAGCTAAGTAAATGGGCCCCCAAGTGTCAAAATAAAAAACGGGTAAATAGATAAGATGTGCATAGGGTTGCCACCTTTTCTGGAAAAAAATACTGGCCTTCCTATATATTTATCTTTTTTCCCTTTTAATAACATTGGGATGAGCCATCCTGGCAGGTACAATAAAGGCCAGGTGGCAACCCTAAAAATTTTTTTTTAATATAGTTAGCCAAAAATGTGATCTATAAAGGCTGGAGTGACTGGTTATCTAACAGAACAGAACACAAGTTCCTGCATTTCAGCTCACTAACTCTGAGTTAGTCAGTGGCAACTGATCCTCAGGAATTAGCTCAGATTCAAAAGCAACAATTATGACCCATATGACCTTCCCTCAAGTCTCTGATTGGTTACTGCCTGGTCAAGCAGGAAGTAGTGTTCTGGCTATTATATTAGACATCCAGTCACCCCAGCCTTTATAGATGACATTTTTGGCTAACTAACTATATTGAAAACATGTTTAATTTTGTGCAACCTATCTATTTACCCATTTTTAATTTTCATACTGAACAAATCATTTAAGCATTTTTGGCAGGGATTTGCCCTTTAATTCACAGTATTGTACTTTGTTTGATCTTCCACCTACTGTGGAAGATCAAACAATCGATTAGATTAGAACCCAGGACTCTTCAATCAATCCTGGGTTCTAATCGGTTTCTCCGAAAGAATTTTAAAAACTGCATCCATTAAGATTATGTAAAATAATCTCAAATTACAAATAAAAATGCTAGAAAGGTAAAATAAATGTATATTAACTGTATATTAGATGTGCTACATTATTTAATTGATTCATTTAGTTTTTTTTATCCTACAAAGAGAATAGGGGATGCACATAGTTTATGGGGGGGGGCATGATAAAGAGTAAGGGGGTTATTTATCAATCGTTGAATTTTATAGTAATATGAATTTTTTTAAACTCTAATAAATTCGATTTTATTTACAATTGGAAAGGTATGTTATTTATGCCAAAATCAGAACGTCTAAAATTCAATCAAATAGTTCCTACCCAACCCAAAAAGAACCAACATTTGTTTTTTGACGCGCATCAATTTTTTCTCTCCATTGTAGTCGAATTAGAAATATTTCCAGGGTATGTGATGTGATAAGTCTCATATTCAAATTTTTGAGTTTTGACCAAAAAAAATTTGAAAAATTCAAATTTGAATTTTACCATTCGAAACGTAGTAAATATGCCCCTAAATAGAAACTTTACAGGACAAGATTTAGGGGCCGATTCACTAACTTCGAATGAAGGATTCGAAGTTAAGAAACTTTGAATTTCAAAGTGTTTTTTGGGCTACTTCGACCATCGAATGGGCTACTTCGACCTTCAACTACAACTTCAAATCAAAGGATTCGAACTAAAAATCATTTGACTATTCGATAGTCAAAGTACTGTCTCTTTAAGAAAAAACTTCGACCCCCTAGTTCGCCATCTAAAAGCTACCAAACTCAATGTTAGGCTATGGGGAAGGTCCCCATAGGCTTTCCTAAGCTTTTTTGATCGAAGGATATTCCTTCGATCGTTGGATTAAAATCCTTCGAATCGTTCGATTCGAAGGATTTAATCGTTCGATCGAAGGAATAATCCTTCGATCGTTCGATCGAACTATTTGCGCTAAAATCGTTCGACTTCGATATTCGAAGTCGAAGGATTTTAATTCCCAGTCGAATATCGAGGGTTAATTAACCCTCGATATTCAACCCTTTGTGAATCGGCCCCTTAGTATACACATGTTATTTACTGATTACGTATAACAACAACAATGATTAGTATTTCCTTAGCAAAGTATTATTCCATTAGGTCACACAAGTGTGTGTTCCCCCTTCAGAACCTGATTGATTGGGCCCAATCTAGGCACCAATTAAACTTTTCTAATTAAATATAATCATTCTTGTATTGATACTAAATGCAAATTATTAAATTGATTGTAAAATCTCTGTTTTTGTTTAAGATTCCAGATTATTACAACATGTATAGCAGGATTAGATTTTTGATGTGCCCAAAATCTGTCATATGGTTCTAAGTCCATTTTAATTGTTAGCGTCATAGCAGGCAGGCAGTGATCTGAACGAAAATGTGGAATCCAGGAGCCAAAGTTTATAGTAAAAGAAGAGATTTTTAAGTTATGATTAAAAAGATTACTGCCTTACTCATTTCGTGTCAACCAGGAACACTTAGGGGCACATTTAATAAGGGTTGAATATTGAATATTCGACCCCCGAAGTAAAATCCTTTGACTTAGAATATCGAAGTCGAAGGATTTACCGCAAATACTTTGATCGAACGATCGAAGGAAAAATTGTTCGATCGAACGATTAAATCCTTCGAACCGAACGATTTGAAGGATTTTAATCCATCAATCGAAGGATTTTCCTTAGATGAAAAAAAGCTTATGGGGAAGGTCCCCACAGGTTAACATTGATGCTCGGTAGGTTTAAAGTGGCGAAGTAGGTAGTCTCTAAGTTTTTTTTAAAGAGACAGTACTTCAACTATCGAATGGTCGAATAGTCGAACGATTTTTAGTTCAAATCGTCGTAGTCGAAGGTCGAAGTACCCCAAAAAAAACTTCGAAATTCAAAGTTTTTTTCATTCGAATCCTTCACTCGAGCTTAGTAAATGTGCCCCTTAATCATAAAAATCAGAAACGCGTAAGCCGTTATCAGTTTAATAAGGTAAATAAGGTAAAATAAAAATCTAATTTTAACATAAAACTTTGGCTCCTCGATTCCACATTTTCGGATCAGTGCCTGCTTGCTACTACTCTACCCATTGTTTACTGAAGGTTTGTGGAATGATCACCCGGAGTCCCGGACCCACTGTTCAAAACAGTTATCTTATATTACAGTCCAGAGAACTAATGGTTATTTCTTTTTGGGTAATACTGAGTCAATTTTTGTCATAGGGTTTCTCTTCCACCAGCACATGATCAAAAATGTATGTGGTGTAATATGTCATTCCAGGGACATAGTAATAGATTGATAAATCATTCAGAAAGAAATGCTTTAAATTTTTAAAATACAGTGTAACCCTCATTTTACTGTTTTCAGGGGAGCAGAAAAAATAGTGTAAAATCAGGGAAATGTGTTATGCATAATATATAGGCAGGGCCATCCAAAATTATGTAAAATGAGAGAAAACTAAACATTGGGGGATGTAAAATTGAGGTGTCACTATATAATAATCATTTTTATTAAATACAGGTATGGAATCTGTATGGGAAGGCCTTCTCCCATATGGGAATATTTATCAAAGTGTGACGTTAGAGATCACCACAGTCCACTAGAGTGAAATACCGGCTCTCTCCATTTATTTCTATTTTCTAAAGGCGTATTTATCAAAGCGCGAAAAAAATCCTGTAGAAATCAATGGAGAGAGGCGGTATTTCACGCTAGTGGATTGTGGCAATTTTTAACTTCACTCTTTGATAAATATACCCCCATAGACTCCATTTTATCCAAATAATTAAAATTTTAAAAAATAATTTTCTTTTTCTCTGTAATAATAAAACAGTACCTTGAACTTGATCCAAATTAAGATATAATTAATCCATTGGAGGAAAAAGCAGCCTTTTTGGTTTACTTAATGTTTAAATGATTTTCTAGTAGAATTGATGAATTTATGGTCCAATTTATAGAAAGATATGCTATCTGGAAAACCCAGGTCCCAAACATTCTTGATAATAGGTCCCATACCTGTATATAATTTACCAAAGCTTTTATTATCATCAATATTCGTTACTCTCAATCATTCATGCAAAACAGTACAATCATGGGTTAAACCTGGCATACAAATTCTCTTGTATATAATTGATTTAGCTGTATAGTAATATTTTATTTTTATTTCCTATTGCGAGAGGTGGAGGTCTGTTTATTGAAGGTCAAATTTCAGTGGTTTTAGACTTTTTTGAAAACACGGCTAAACTCACATTCTTTAAAACCACCAATGTCATGAAATTTATTGAAAAATCAGAATATAAAAAACATGAATGGTTAAAAACGATGAATGATGCTCTAAAAAGTATAAGTATGGTACCTGTTATCCAGAATCCTTAGGACCTGGGGCTTTCCAGATAACGGATCTTTATACCTTAAGTCTACTAGAAAATCATATAAACATTAAATAAACCCAATAGGCTGGTTTTGCCTCCAATAAGGATTAATTATATCTTAGTTGGGATCAAGTACAAGCAACTGTTTTATTATTACACAGAAAAAGGAAATCATTTTTAAAAATTTGGATTAGTTGGATAAAATTAAGTCTATGGGAGACGGCAGTTCCATAATTCGGAGCTTTCTGTATGATCCGGATTCCATACCTGTACCTCTTAAACCTCTGAAAATTCAGATAATTGTTTTGAGATTGAAATGGGGAGCCTCAGGGACACCCAGGTAGATCCCAGTTCTTCGTAAGAAAAAGCAGATTCAAATCATGGACCTGACAAGAGCAATGAGGAAAATGCCATTGGCAGTTCTAGAGAAGATGGAAAGACTAGAAAATAGACAAAGAAAAGGTTGCCCATGGGATAATGAGACTGAACTGCTAATGGCTATAGCATGGAATGTGATTGCACATCATACAACGTGGACTGAACTTTAATATCTGTGTGTGCCAATATTTAGCATTTTTCTTAAAGTGGATCTAGTATTTCATAGTAGGGCATACAATTCTCTGAAAGGCCTCCAATAGCCGATACAAATTAATTGCCTGAGCAATATCATGTGGATGCTTAAATTAAATCACAAAAAAAAAAATATTTTGTATTCCAAATGAATCAGTAGGCTCCTTGGAGTCATTCGGTGTTACAGAAACCTCAGTGTTTGTTATCGGTTTCATACAAAGGGGCACACATCTTTAATCAGTCACATCTTCAGCTCACTATTTGGCAGACTGCCACTGTAAATGTCATCAATACGCCGTTTCAGCCTGACAGATGGTAATTCTACTGCTGTGCACAAGGCCCGGGAATAAGCGCGTGCAGCAGGGAGAGGTACTGGGATTTGTCTAAATTTATGTCAAATACATCATCGGAGGGGAAGATTTAGCTTCAAATTCATGTGGATTTCATTTAAGAAAAGGGAGATCATGTAACTTGGGCAGTAGACTGACACCCCCAAGAGTACTGGGATGATGGAGATGGAAAAATGTCATGTTTATTGGGGGAAGATCTGCGGGTAATGTTTATCATACTTCCATTCTCTTCAAAACAAGCATATGGGTTTTATACATATGGGTTCCATTTAGATTTTCCCTTGTGATGTTATAGTTCAACCCATGGTCCCTTTCACTCATGAAATAAAGCTTGATGAACTCTAAATATGTTATTGTGGCTTGTTTTTCACATTACCTCCTCTGCAACTAAGAATTTTCTGCATTATAAGCTGCTGGATGATTTTTTTTTTTTTGTGTCATTCATAGATTTTAAAATCCAGTATCATTGGGATGGGGGTTATAATTGTCCTTGCCATGTACGTTGATCTCACCAGTCTATAGTAATAATCCACAATTCTTTTACTCCTGAGGTCTTCCTCAACATCCATCTTGTAGCCTCACCAATCTGAACTTTAACTACCTGTGTAGTGGAAATGGGGCCCAAAGAAATTGCTATTTAAGCCCAATCAGTTAGGGTGAGAGAGAATGCCTGTTTGAACCTCTAGATACTTCTGTAAGTCCACCTTGAAGGTGATTTAACGTGACATTTGGAGTCACTTGAATATCTGGGAACGTGGGTTGAATGATAGACCACAAACATTCACATACAGTATCTGTAACTTTGTTATGAACTAAGGCATTCTTGGACAAATGTTTGGTCTGAGAAAAAGCCTTGAAACGTAAGGTATCAAAGGCTTGAACTGAAAATGTAGAGATTATTACAAAGCAATTTCTCTGTTTAACAAGGATTGCAAGTGTACCTTATGAGTCAGGCTAGCAACCAAGTGATAGGGTACCTCTGTTTTAAAGCTTTACTGGGAAAGGGACTGATAAAAATGATCAACAATCTCCATAAAGTACAAAATAGACCAAGATCCTTCACAAGACACAGCCGGTGGGATAAATTCTCATGACTCTTGAGAGTAAGCAGTTTGATTTCTGTAGGGATGTTTTGCCTGCTGGGTGCAGCTCTGCATAATATTGATTACTGTCAATGTTAATCTTAGTGCCTTTTTGGAACAGACTAAAGCTGGCTGAAAAAGCTGTAGACATGCTCTTATCAGACTGCATTGAAGGAAAACTAAAGCTTAACTGAGCCAGCCCAAGGTAACCACAGCCCTTTAGCAGTAAAGATCTGTGTCTCCAAAGATGCCCCAGTAGCTCATTCACTGCACATGCTCTGTGCTGCTGTCACTTACTGAGCTTAGGGAGCCACTCACAATATACAGTACACATAGAATAGAAATGTCACAATATAAGGCTGATTAGTAATTAATACACATAATTACTACATGGCAGCACAGAAACCAGTGCAATTAGCATGAGAATTGAATAATCAGCAAACCTGTAGCATCAGCTTATATTACAGCCAGGGAAGCTGATTTTCTGCTGGATAATTAGTGACGAGCCCTAAGCTTAGCTTCTCAACAGCCAATCAGAGCCCACTGAGCATGTGAGTGTCACAGACACTTTCCAAGATGGTGACCCCCTGTGACAAGTTTGAAGTCCTGGATCATTGCTGCTATTGACACGCTGAAACTTTAGGCTGATGCAATAAGTTCACTACAGTATATAAAATATGCCATTTTAAGCCATAACAATTGACTGAATTGATGGTGGTCTCCCCCACTGGTCTCTGTAGGTCCCCATTGTGATCTGACGATTGGCTCAGGAGCCAACTGAGTGAAATATCCCAGCTTGGCCCAATGTGTGACCTATTAGTGACTTTGATTATAATTGAATAAAGCAGGCCTATTGCCTGTAAATGTTTTGAGAAAACCTAACCCTGTTCCTTTCTTTTAAAGACTTTACAAGGATCTGATTGCTTGGTAATGGTAACACAGCTAATTCAATTGCACCTGATACTAAACCATACATACTACACCAAATAGATTGTGTAACATGCAGAATTGTACACTGTATGAGTGCAGGAATATTTTTCGTTCTATAAAATAATGTTTTGTGTCTAGAATAATATATGCAGTTAGGTGTGTGTGCCCTCTTTGTACCCCTATACATGCCCAGTATTGTTTATGTCATGTTTCCCTGAATTGTAAAATGAATGGTTATTATAAAGGCTCATACCAACAATCTCCCTTTATTCTTTTTACAGTGGATTTCTGCAGATTGTGTTTATTAGGAGTGGCTCAGAAGGTCCATTTGCTACGGCTGGAAGAGGACAAATACAAGGTAAAAACAATGTGCTGTATTTGATATGTTATTTCCTGTAAATAGATCATCATAAAGATCATGAACAATATGTACTGAGCACAGGCAGGGCTTGTAGCCCCAACTACACTGATTCTAGTTGCCATCCAATTTATAAACCAAGGATTGCATTGTTATTGCAGTTCCAGCTTTACTTTACTTTGGAAAGCATTTGTTCTGTTATTTCTTAGCTTACGTTTTATTTTATTATACTATAACAGCTTTTCTATTGATCCATTTATTAAATGTATCTCAAAATTTCAAGCCCCTGTCCTTTTATTCAGAATAAACAAAATCCAGCCAACTAGGATGATCCTTATGTCTAAACCTAGGGATGCACCAAATCCCTGGTTGGAATTATGTCTTCGTTTTTCCCTTGTCACATGGTTTCAAGGGTTTGATTTGACTTGGCCAAACACTAGGGAGTTCCAAAAGTATTTGTTAATTCAAAGTTATTACCCTTCTAAAGGGTACATATTTATCCTCACTGCCTAGTTTCTACAGTATATCAATTTTGTGGCACAGTATTACACAGTGCAACATTTATTTTTAATTATTACAATGGTTTTCTCTCTGTATAAGAGGCAAATTACAATTCAAGCTTGAGTTTGTTGCTGTGGTTCAAATCTTAATATTTGAATATTTTCGATTTCAAGCTTTTAGAATTTGATTTTTATATATTATATAAAATATATAATAATACAAAGAAGGAACGCAGTCCTTTAAAGGGCACCAATCATGACCAAAATCATTTACTAAGTAAATACACTATGTGAAAGTTCAAGAAATCCGATTTTTAAAACAGTTAGAATTGTTTGTATAATGTAAATGATCAGCTCACTATTCCTTCTGCAAGATCTCCCCTATCTCCACTGCAGTTCTAGCTGAGGCAGCCATCTTGGATTTCACTGGCTCCTCCTACCTATATCTTCCCAGCCAACTGTAGCTCTGAAATCTCGCACATGCTCAGTTCAAATTCCTTGTTTGCTTATCAACCCTTCTAAGCTATTTTCAAATCAGCCAAACCTGTGTGTTAGCTGCTGTACAGTAGTGCTGCCCCCTGCTGGAAGTTAGCAGGTAGCAGCACTTCTAGTGGATACTTCTAGTGGAGGAGTTTACTAAAACAAGGCATTCTGGGTAGAATACTCAAAGCAGTGTTACAATCTGAGCATGCTCCTGAAATTTGCACATTAGAGTCTCTGTTAGAGTCTCAATATGGCCTCCCTCAGTGAAAGAACCTATTTGACAAAGTAAGGGATTTTTTTAAAACCTGCAGTTTTTTCAAAAAACTATATATGTAGTTTGATTAAACGTGTTTAGCTTGTACTGGTCAGATTGTTAATATGTGTTTGATTTTGGCTGTGATACAGTAGGTACCCTTTAAGTTTAAATGTTGCCTCGTGTAGAATCTGAGGCGTGAATTACTATTGACAATTATTCAAAAAATTAGAAAAAGATAGTAAGAGCCCCCGCACTTTCAAATAAATTAAATAAATTTATTTAAATTAATAAACTAATTTAATTTATTTGAGAGTGCGGGGGCTCTTACTATCTTTTTCTCATTTTTTGAATAAAATATATAATGTTATAATGAAGAAATTTTGCAGCTTGAACCTGAGACACTTCTATAGAAGTCAATGAGAGGGTGTTTCCACATTTAGATTAGTTTATAGTTTGTGGTTTTTAGATAGCGGTTAAGAAAAATTTGTGTTCATGAAAAAAGTAAGATATAATTAAAAAGAAAATGAATTTGCCTTTGTGCATTTTGAAATGTAATGAAATGTAATGTGCTTGAGGAAGATACATGGATAGAAAATAAACTAGAAGTTGCTGGGGACATAAGGAATGGGGCTCTGTTCCAGATAATTCACCAGGGCCAATGGATCTCTAGCTATTCCCCATCATTCCCATTAACAACAGAAAATGGTTTATTTTAATTTTGATGTAATATTTATTGGCACCGATTTATCAGCAGTGTATAAGTAATTGGTATAATAAACTAAATAAATAATTTCCATCTTTAAAGAAATCTGCTGAAACCAATATTTCAAATGAAATAAACAAATTCTGTTTGAAAGGAACATTTTTATTTTATTTTTACATGGAATTGTTTGTTACAAGTACAAGAAAGAAATGATATAAAAACACATCTACAATGACAAAGATATAATCTCACACCAAAGCTTATAGCAAAGTTAATACAAACACCCCCCCCCAGAAATTCTGCTTTAAAGAAAACAATAATACATTTGTATATGAAACTTTTATTTACAAGTACAATATAGAAATAACTGTTATTATATATCAAATAAGTTATGTACATTTTCTTTTAAATATAATATAAAAATAATATGCGTAGACACCAGAGCTTATAGCAAAGACACTAGTAATTCTACTTATAAGAATACATTTTAACGAGGATAGAAATAACTGGTACAGTTATTGCACATTAAATATGTAATTCTACTTCTATTAAAAACATTTTATTTAGGAAGGATAGAAATAGCTGGTATAAAAATTCAAACAATTTCCATTTGTAATGACAGTGCTTATAACAAAATCACTACAAACAAACTGAATTCCCTTTTATTTGGAGACAAAAAGGAACACCAAGAGACCCAATAGTGTAATATGTTTTTACAAGGAGTAATGGTAGAGTAAACAAGTTAATACTCACAAACCAGGGTTACCGATAGGCAACCACTGTTTAGGCAGGTGGGGAGATTATCCTGACCCCACTCAGAAATAAGATGTCGCTCTCTGTAGAAGAAGAAAAAGGGGATGATACCCCTCCACTCGGGGTGGACTCGATATAGTAGTAAGACAAAACAGAGGCGCCAAAAGGATAAAATTAGCTAAATATACTTAAAAACCCAATGGGTAATTCAGAGGAGGTAGTAGTGGACTTACCTCCTCCAAGCAGACACCAACGAAAGTGGTAATTTTCAGTAATAGTTTATTCATAAAACAGTATTGCAACGCGTTTCGCAGGCATTTGCTGCTTCATCAGGCAATGTGGAACGGGAGCAAAAACAACTAAAAACACAGAGACAGGCAAGTTTGTAAAACATTATTGTATACGGCTGTTGGAATTATGGGGAAGTGTAGATACTGGGGGGAAGGGGAAACAAGGGGAGGAGAAATAGTTCACAGCATGGGGAAGCAAGTGCTAAGGACATGGGGGATAGGCTGCTGGTATATATTATCTAAATTGGAAACCAAGTATCTGGGTGGGAGACATAATAGGAGACATAAAATAGTAACATAATAAAGAACATGAACTAAGGTATATTTAAAACCAGGGGATGTAGCACAGATAACTAAACCAACAAAAGGAATCAATAAAATTAAGATGGAGTGGATAAAACTTACCAGTGTCTTTGTATAAACACGCCAGGCGCCTCTGTGCTGCTTGAGGACGCCTGAGTGTGTTATATAGTGTGACTAATTAATGGGAAGTATGTGGGGGGAGGGGGAAACAAGGGAAAGAGGAATAGTTCACAGTATGGGGAAGCAAGTGCTGATGGACATGGGGAATAGACTGCTGGTATATATTAGTCTAAATGAGAAACATAAAGTATCTGGGTAGGAAACATAAAAATTAAACTATGTGGGAGACATAAATTAGTGAACTAAGGTATATTTAAAACAAGGGGATGTAGCACAGATGACTAGAAACAACAAATTAATAAAAAAAGAAATTAATAACCTATAAGAAGGAATACATATAACTTACCAGTGTCTTTGTATAAACACGCCAGGCGCCTCTGTGCTGCTTGAGGATGCCTGAGCGTGTTATATAGTGTGACTAATTGGAGGAAAGACAAACAGGAAATGGTGTAGCCATATTGGTAGTGGAAAATAGATAGTAGTATGAACGGCCATTTAGGTTGGGGCTAATAAAGTGTCATAACCAATGAAAATGCCAAGGAATGCATATAAATATATAAATATATACATACACACATAAAAAATACACACATAAAAAGAACCTGATATACGAACTCTTAAACAGCGTTGCATAAAAAGAACCTGATGTAAGAACACTAAACAACGTTGAATAAAAATAATGTTAAACAAAATATAAATACCCAGGCCGATTATAAACATGAGGAATAAATATCACATAATAAAATAGCCACCGTGTTACATCAGTAAAATCAGTAGTACTAACAACAGATGATAATAATAGTAATGATAATAATAACAATAGCAATAATCCGTAAACGCAATGTACATGATGAATACAAATTTTGGTATAGCATGCAAAACTATGCAGGCAATCATGCAAAAGTATGCAACCAATGATGCACATCACCTTTTCCGGAATATTGCGAGGTGATATAAACAATCGGTCATAAAAGCATCAAATATATATGAATAAGTACAACAAGACTAAATAAAAAGACTACTAAAAGAGAGGACTAATATAACATAAAACGGAACAATATGGCATATGGAATGATACAAGATGAATTAATAGAGTTTTTCTAAAACTTCATTAAGGCCCTCAGGTACCAGGGTCCTGAGGGTCTGGATCCAGTACATTTCTCGTTTTTATAAAATGTCAAAGGCTGCAGAATCTGAGGAACTGATGGAGTCAATAAGTGTGATAGAAAAGGTGTCGGAGCTGCTGTTATGTGCTCTGTGATAGTGACGTGACACACTGTGCATAGGAAATTTATTAATGATGTTCCTTTTATGTTGGCCTATACGGCTCCGGGCAACTAGTGTTGTCCTGCCAACATATTGGAGACGGCATGGACATGTTATGAGGTAAATGATGTATTTGGATTGACAGGAGATATGACTCTTGATGGTATATTGAATCTTGGTGGTGAAGGATGAGAAAGTGGATGTATCGGTAACAAAAGGGCAGGCTAAACAAAGGGAATGGTTACAAGAATATGATCCAGGTGTAAAGGGAATAGGTCCTACTGGATTGTTATAATTCCTGTCACGTAATTTGCTAGGGGCTAAAATGTTGTGCAAACTGGGTGCTCGTCTATATGTAATTAGAGGTTTTGTAGGTAACAAGGGTTTAAGGACGGGGTCCTGGAGTAGGATCTCCCAGCGGTTGTTCAGAATAGTCCTAATGTTCTGATGTTCCTTGGTGAATTGTGTGATGAACCGGATGGGTGGGTTGTCGCTAGGTGGGGGTGTGGGTTTTTTTTTGAATAGTGGATTTCGCCTTCATGAACGCATCATTAACCAGTTTCTTTGGATATTTTCGTGCTGCGAATTTCCTTTTGAGTATTTTGGATTGTCTGGAATATTCGTGGCTGTCTGTACAATTTCTATGGATTCGTCTAAATTGGCTATACAGTGTGTTATGGATCCAGGGCTGATGATGGAAACTGTTATAATGAATGTAATTGTTTGAATCAACTGATTTAAAAAAGGTTTTACTTTTGATGGAGTTGTTTTCAGTAAAGATGGTGAGATCGAGGAAATCTATGAAATTGGGGTGATGTTGTGATGTAAACTGTAAACCTGCTTTATTATTATTGAGGTATTGAATGAATTCAGGGATTAAGGAGGTGTCACCCTTCCAAATAAAGAACAGATCATCTATATAGCGTTTATAAAGGATAATATTGTCTGAGAATGGATGATTAGGAAAAAAAAGTTGAGATTCTATAAGGCCCATGGTGAGATTGGCATATGAAGGTGCAAAAGAACTTCCCATTGCAGTGCCGTTCATTTGGTGATAGAATTTATTAATGAGAAAATGTTATTATGGAGGATGAATTCTATGCACTGCAATAAGAATCGTTGTTGTACGGGCGGCATGGTGGGGATAGTGGTCAGGAAGAATTGAATAGCGGATAAACCAAATTGATGAGGAATATTTGTGTATAAGGATGTGATGTCACAGGTGAGCCAGTAGTAATCTGTGGATCAGGATATGGAGGATAATATTTGTATGAGATGGTGAGAATCTTTGAGGAAGGATGATAGGTTGTGGACTAGTGGCTGGAGATGTTGGTCTATGAATTTAGACAGGTTACTTGTCATGGAATCTATTCCAGAAATAATAGGTCTACCAGGAGGCTTGTGAAGGTTTTTATGTATTTTTGGCAGGTAATAAAAAAAGGGGGTGTTTGGGTGATGATTAATAATGAAATTACGTTCATGTTTGGTTATGATATTCTGCAAGAAAGCCTGGTTAATAAAGTCTTTGAGGATCTTGTTAAGGGGAAGTGTGGGATCTGAAGACGAAAGTGTGTTGTAATGTTTAGGGTACTGTAAGAGTCTGAGAGATTCCTCTATGTAATCTGATCTGTTTAATACTACGATTCCACCGCCTTTATCGGCCGGCTTAATGACAAGTGCAGTGTTGTTGAGGAGGGATTTGAGGGCGGATGATTCTTGCGAAGTGAGGTTAGGTTTAACGGTAGATCCGTGGGACTGTAGGGTTTGTAGGTCATCCAGAACCATAGAATAGAATGTCTCAATGAAGTTACCTTTTGAAGCTGTGTGGGATTTACCTTTTAGTTGTGTTATAATACATTTCTCTAGATTAATCTCATTGGGGTTGATGGATACTGTAGGTAAGGAATCATTATTGGTAAGGATAATGGATGTGGATGGGGGGAGTGTCTGGTTCTTTTTAATTGCAAAATGACGTTTGAGTGTAAGCTTCCTGATGTATGAATTAAGATCTGTAAACAGATTGAACATGTTGGTGGAGTATGTGGGGCAAAAAGTCCTTTTTCCTAGAGGAAGGTTTCGTGTAATGTGAGTATGTGTTTGGACAGGTTGAAGATGCATCTGGTAGAGTTATCGGTATTAGCATTTGATGTAGTGACAGTGTTTTTCTTGCTTTTGGCTTTCCCTTTGCCCCTAGAGCCTCTTTTCCTTGTTTTTGCTAGAGGGGTAGCAGGTCGGGTAGAACATTGATCCTGTTGCCGTCCCTTTCTAGGAGAGTTTTGTTTGTTCTGTAGGGAAGGGGCTGGGTGATTTTGAATTATGAGTGGTTGAAAGAAGGATCTCATCGAGGTCTGTATGATTTTGGGTGCTATGGACGAGGGGACCTGGTTGGACTGATTGGGACGCTCGGTACATGGGCTTGGACTAGGGTAGGGGTATTGGTTGAGTGTGGAGTTGCAGATACTAATCTGTAATCTAAATTCGTTGGGTGAAGTGGGTTCGGGCTGTGGGGTGGACATGGGGATATGGTTCTGGATGACCTCCAATGCTGCTAAAGTAGGGTTAGTGATAATGGAATCAAGGTAGGGATGCTTAGCTGCTTGGATGTGGGATGCAGGGGACTGAGGATTGATGATATTGTCTGCCGTCTCCATTTTGGCAGACACATTCTCCGGGCTATTAGCCATTGCTTTAAAGGAAAGTTTTTTGGAGATAGTTCTTTTTGGCTTAGGATCCGGGGTAGGCCTTGGGGTAGAGTGAGTGGCGTTGAATCGTGTTGTGGCGACAGAAGGGTTATTGGGAGCAGTGTTAGTGGCAATTGGATTTACTGTGGTAATAACTGTAGTGTGCTGTGTGGGTGCCTGAGGTAGGGGTGGAGGGGGATTGTGGGGAGGGGGGTTATGGTGAAAGATAGGGAGTGGTGGATATGGATGGTATTTGAAAAAGGGGGGTGGTGGGGGGATGGAAATGCTCAGAAGTGGACGTGGAGTGAGGGAAGGGGGGTGGGGATTGTGTGGGAGGTTGTGGGGTGGCCGGGATGGACCGCCTGGGGAAAGCCTGGATTTGCGTTCCCTTTCTCTTTCAATATAGGCCAGGTGGTCCATATTGAGTTTTTTGATTTTAGTATCCATAGTGTCCCGTTCGAATCTTTTGACTTTATTAGTTAAATTAGACATTAACGGAAAATATTGGGGGTTGTTCAGATGTGCAAATAAAAAATCCCTGCATTCGTTAATGACCGGTTGCAGATCTTTGACCAGTGCAGTACGCTTGTTTATAATCCTGGTCATCATGCCTTCTACACATGTTTCTAGATAGGTGTACCACTCGGTAGTGTAGATAGGATCATTAGGAAATGCAGAGAGAGAGTTTTTATACGAATCCCCTCTGTGGAGTTTTTCTCATGAATGTAAGTTTCTTGCATAGCAATATCGGCCACGTGAAAAAACTCATCCTTAAGGGCATTTTCGAGTTTTTGGAATGTAGGTTTCAAGTCCGTGGTGTCCGGAACGGGACCAGAGGTGATAACTGGAGCAGCATGGTTGGATGGATCGGGGTCACGTCTAAACTGTGCCCTCCCCCCACATACTTCCCTTTAATTAGTCACACTATATAACACGCTCAGGCGTCCTCAAGCAGCACAGAGGCGCCTGGCGTGTTTATACAAAGACACTGGTAAGTTTTATCCACTCCATCTTAATTTTATTGATTCCTTTTGTTGGTTTAGTTATCTGTGCTACATCCCCTGGTTTTATATATACCTTAGTTCATGTTCTTTATTATGTTACTATTTTATGTCTCCTATTATGTCTCCCACCCAGATACTTGGTTTCCAATTTAGATAATATATACCAGCAGCCTATCCCCCATGTCCTTAGCACTTGCTTCCCCATGCTGTGAACTATTTCTCCTCCCCTTGTTTCCCCTTCCCCCCATATATACTTGGCCCAAGGGCATCACTCAGTATCTACACTTCCCCATAATTCGAACAGCCGTATACAATAATGTTTTACAAACTTGCCTGTCTCTGTGTTTTTAGTTGTTTTTGCTCCCATTACACATTGCCTGATGAAGCAGCAAATGCCTGCGAAACGCGTTGCAATACTGTTTTATGAATAAACTATTACTGAAAATTACCACTTTCGTTGGTGTCTGCTTGAAGGAGGTAAGTCCACTACTACCTCCTCTGAATTACCCATTGGGTTTTTAAGTGTTTTTAGCTAATTTTATCCTTTTGGCGCATCTGTTTTGTCTTACTCCCTTTTATTTAGAACTGTTTCATACAAGTACAGAAGATAAATAACTGGTAAAAGAAAACCTCCAATTCTAAAGATGTCTCCTGACACCACAGCTTATAGATAGCAGAGCTACTTTAATAAAAGCAGAAATTCTACTTTTATAGAAAACATGTTTATTTAATATTTATCTGGAATTTTTTGTTACAATATTTAGGTATAAATAACTGGCTTAAGAAATTAAATATGTTATCTACATTTTTAATGATGACATTAGGCACCAGAACTTATAGAAAAGACAATACAATAAAAACCAGTAGTTCTGCTTATAAGAAAACATTTTAATTAGGAATGTTTTGTTACAAGTACAGGACAGAAACGACTGGTATAACAAATAAAATACATTTTTTTAAATTAAAGATATTTAAAGATATCTTCAAGGATCAGAGCTTGTAGCAAAACACCACAATAAAGAAAAGAAATTCTGCTTCACAGAAAAATGTTTATATATCTTATATGGAACATTTTAACGTGTAGAGGATGAATATGGGCGTCAAATCACATGAACTGTTTCCATTTTGTAGTGTCACATGACTTCCATTTTGAGGAAGTGAAAGAAAAAAAGATTATTTTCTCATGGCATTAATATAAATTTGAATGCCACAAGTTAATCTGTAAGGGGAAGTATTGAAGGCCAAAAAGCAGACATAACAGTGATTGAATTTATTGCTTCCTCAAAAACCCTTAACGCCAATACAGATCTTAAAATTCATATTTTAAAAACATTTACATGCAGGTCTTATTAAAAACATGTCTTTCACAAAGATTTAGGGATCCATGTTCATAAACTCAGTGTAGGGCCGGATGATTTCCATTGAGGCAAAATTAGTTCAACACTCATCTTTAGGCATTGTGCTCACAAACAGAGATTTCTATCCCTCAGCCCCCCCAAGAGCCAACAATCTCCCCACACTAGAGACAATAGACAAAAAAAGCTATCTTTCCCTTCATTGAGCTTATGAAACCATGAACCCCTAAGTAGGTAGTTCTGAAATACATGTTTAGATGTTTTTAAAATCTGATTTTTGTTCTTGTTTTTAATCACAATTAATTAAAGGTTAGGTCTTAAAGGGATACTGTCATGGGAAAAAAACATTTTCAAAATGAATCAGTTAATAGTGCTGCTCCAGCAGAATTCTGCACTGAAATCCATCTCTCAAAAGAGCAAACAGATTTTTTTATATTCAATTTTGAAATCTGACATGGGGCTAGACATATTGTCAATTTCCCAGCTGCCCCAAGTCATGTGACTTGTGCTCTGATAAACTTCAATCACTCTTTACTGCTGTACTGCAAGTTGGAGTGATATCACCCCCTCCCTTTTCCCCCCCAGCAGCCAAACAAAAGAACAATGGGAAGGTAACCAGATAGCAGCTCCCTAACACAAGATAACAGCTGCCTGGTAGATCTAAGAACAACACTCAATAGTAAAAACCCATGTCCCACTGAGACACATTCAGTTACATTGAGAAGGAAAAACAGCAGCCTGCCAGAAAGCATTTCTCTCCTAAAGTGCAGGCACAAGTCACATGACCAGGGGCAGCTCGGAAATTGAAAAAATGTCTTGAATTTTTGAATTTTTTTTTTCCCATGACAGTATCCCTTTAACATTTTTCATTATATAATTAGAGGCTATTGGATGGGTAAGGGTGTGCCTCCTTAATGGCGTTTCTTTCTCTTGAGGCAATGGATCTATTGTTTTTATTTATATTGCCATGTAAGTCAAATAGGAAATGCTTCCGTCTCCAAACGTATATGCTTTTAGATTACAGTAGACCCACTCATCTGATTTTGTCAAGATCAGGTCGTACCATTTAGGGGTACATTTGCCCTACTGTTCTTGTACAACCCCAAGCAGCTGCAGCTGGTATGCTATGAGATTAACATTCCTCGAGTATCACCTGTTTACTGGGTTTCCCTTTCCCATAAGTGAAGTTATTTTTATTTGTTACCTTTCTGAGGAATAATTTGCTTTCTGCAGGCAAGTGAATATAGAAGGTGTCAGTCAGCGCCGATTCGTACCTTAATGCCGCCTGAGGCGGCTCCTGCAATGCCGCCCCCCCTCGCCGACTTACCTGTCGGGAGGGGAGGCAGGAACACTAATGCGGAGAGCGCAATTGCGCTCTCTCGCATTCGTAAAGCCGAATTACGGTTTAAAAACCGGAAATTCGGCTCTTAAAGGTGCAGGAGCGGCTTTTTGCCGCCCCTGGAAACCGCTCCGGCGTTGCCGCCTGAGGCGAGCGTCTCAGCTCGCCTCATTGGCGGCGCGCCCCTGGTGTCAGTGCAAAGACTTCTAAAGGAAACCTCCCCATGTGCAGTCTGTTATTAATGTATTTTCCTGCTGAAATGTTCAGTTTGTTGCAGAAATGGATAAGGAATGCAGGACCTTGGCTGATGAATTTGGCGTTTCTCTCCCTGAATCCTTCTCCTTGGAGCAAGCCTTTCATGGCATGTTTGAAAACTATGGGATCAGTAAGCCAATGCTAAAGGCAGCCGTCAAATTAGACACCAAGTTAAGAACCATGTACCTGGCAGATAGGTGCATTATGCATTAAAAACATTATTTAACTTGAAACCCCAGCCCAGAAGTCCCTGCTCTGTGTTCCCAGGTACCTACTAACAACTTTGCCAGATGTACATCCCTGTCCCCCATCTTGGCATGGCAAAGATTTCCTATCCTTCCTCATGACTTTTTCCTGAATTTATTCTTCATGTGTTTCCATTATGTATGCCTTGCTTTGTGTCCTCTTAAGCTCTGCAAATTGCTCCTTTCCCTGGCACTACATAAATAAACTAATATATACCTGCATGCAGCCGGTTATGTCTAGCCATAAAGCTGAAGACTAGAGCCGACGTCGGCCTCCTTATCTCTGGATAAAGTAAGCGTTCGGCCACAAAGCACATTATAAAAGGCTGAATGCCAGTTTCATTCTGGATCCAGAGACAAGTTTCTGACTTACGTCTTGCCAGTCCGGACTACATTACTGAGTTCTGCCTTGTGCACATTTTTGTTTCAAACACTAAAAAACAAATTGCTTTATTATTCTAAAGATAAGGTATGCTGTAATCTTAATGCAATTTCATCAGTCACGCAGAGGCCAGTATTGCCACTGTTAGATGGAGGGTGTGGGGCCCACTAGGATACCCTACACAGTCCCTTCTATCAACTGCCCTGTCAGTATTACCCATCTCTTTTTCTGAGTCTTTTTTTAACTGTAGCCTCTTTTTTCAGCTCCTTTCTTCTCCTCCTTTCTCGACCTCTTTATACTTTTTTCTTTATTTCTATCCATTTCCGCCTTTACTTGTTTCTCTCAACTGTTTATTCTTACTATCCATTATCCTACCTCTCCCCTTCTTTTTTCTTTTGTCTCTCTCACTCCCATTCTCTTTGCCATATAAATGTCTCCTTTTTGTCTCCTTTTGCTTCCCAACTGCATTAGTCCATGAGAAGCAGAGCATCCATTAGGGAATTCAAAGCAATACTGTTCATTCTTCATACATTCATTTTTGGATTCTTAAAGCAATTTATATATTACTGTGGCTTATGGTATAGTTGACCCCTTATATTGTATTTGTATAGATCTATGTAGTGCTAATAGTGTTGCTGATGGTTATTTTGGTCAATAGTAAAGCATGCTGAGGCAGGGGCAGTAGTCTAGGAAACAGCAGGAGACCTGTGATGTTGGTAGGGAATTAAGTTCAACGGTCTGGGTAGACTAGAGAGGGACAATTAAAGAAGATCATCTTGGTGGGCCGGGCTGACCATACTACAGTATATCCCTTCAATATGTATTCATGTTAAAATATTGTGCAATTGGGCCACACACTGCAATGATCCTTGGCCAGTCAGTCAGATCACTACACAAAACTGTAATTCCACCTGCAAAGAGAACTTTTGGTTTTGGACAGTCAACACCAGTCTGATTTCACTAGTTATTGCTCTTCTGAAAGTACTGCTTAGGGACCCAAGCATAAGATATTATGATATATTTTCTCCTTGTATATTTTGTCTCTAGGGTTTAAGAGATAGATGGATAGATTACAGCCCTCAAAGAAGTCTTTCAGCTGAAGTCCTCTCTTCACTAAATCGACATTTCGATACAAGTATGCTCAAAAAATGCTACATGCAAGCCCAGAATAGATTTGTTATCACTTTCTCTTCTCTTTTTGTTGTATAGCTGTAACTCTTTTGGACGTTGACTGTTTGCTTGCCTGGTGTCAGGTGCAGGGATAATGGGATATAGATACCAGTCATGTTTTACTCCCTCTGGTGAAGCTACAAAATTAAGGCGCAAATTCACTAAGCACCGAACGCTAGCGTTAATTCGCTAGCGTTTGGCATTTTCGTTACTGCGCAAATTCACTAACGAACGCTGGCGTAGTTTCGCTAGTGTTACTTCGCATCCTTACGTCAGGCGAATTTTCGCTAGCGACGTAACTACGCAAATTCACTAACTTGCGCAGTGTACTGAACGCTACCTTTTACGCTAGACTTCCTTCGCCACCTCAGACCTGGCGAAGCGCAATAGAGTACCGGTAGATAGGGATTATTTCAAAAAAAGGCAAATTTTTTTCTAAGTCCCAAAAAACGCTGGCGTGTTTTCTAAATGATGGGTGATAGGCTGAAAAAGATCAAAAAAATTTTTTGGGGCTCCCCTCCTTCCCCCCTACATTTCCTGACTCATGGCAACTTACCTAGACAGTGGGCACATGTGTAGGGCAAAATAAAAATGTTATTTGCTGATTTGAAGGTTTTCTAGGCATTTGTAGTGCTGATACGTGTTCCTCCATTGAAATTTGAATTTGGCGCCGTATGCAAATTAGCCTTCGCTAGCGTAACTTTGCTTTATATAGCGAATCAACGCTAGCGCAACTTCACAATCTTACGCTACCCCTGTGCGCAACTTCGGATTTTAGTGAATTTGCGGAGCGCTGGCGAAACTACGCCTGGCGAAGTGCGGCGAAGTTGCGCCTGGCGCAACTTCGCATCTTAGTGAATTTGCCCCTAAGTGTTTTTACCTGATCCATACAAAATACACTACAAATCAGTGGGTTACAACTCATTATTTAGCATGCATAGCCTATATCACCTGTCTAGTGTCCTAATTCTCTTACTGCATAAATTCATGTTTATTGTTTACTGCCTTGGCTGCTGCATTTCTGGAACAGTTGCTGTACTAGACCCAAGACTTCTAAGCATACTTTTATATACCTTTGTATATGTGCACTTGTGTTTAAATGTATGTGGACTCGTCAACAGAAATTTGCATTGAATCAGAAAAAAGTTGGGAAAGCATTGAAGTCAGTAATGTTATCAATGTCCATGATGAATAAACTGAGCATATATCCATCATTTCAAAATACCCTTATCCTTTCAATGAGCCTTGGCTTTCATTTACATTTTTTAAATTATACCCTAAACAAAATTAGACTTCTGGTGAAAATAAGACGAGCTCCATCTCATTCTAGTCTGAAACCATTATTATTTATATGTTTGTTCTGTGTGTCTGTAACCACAAGTGCAGTAGACAGAACTAACGTACCTTTTACCAGTCAGTCCATTCATACATTCAAACAGCTAGACTTACCTATGGCCAATCAGAGCCTTAGAAAGCCCACAGGCCTCTAGCCAATTACAGCATTACAATGTCCATAGAGTTAGACCAACCTGTGGCAACTGAATGCATTCGAATGTTCACAGGGTTAGAGCAAACCTATAGCTAATGACAACTTTAGAATGCCCACAGGACTAGACCAACCTGAAGCTTGAGTACAGTTGGACACCAGCCAATACCTGTAATAGAACATTACAATAGTCATAGATGTTTCTCTTTCTCAATTTTGTTTCTCCCAGGTTTATATCAGGTTTTTATCCCTCCCAGGTTTATAATGATCCACTTATGTTCCCATTGTTACTTGTTCCTTGTTCATTCTGACTCCAAACCTGCTTTTCCAAACCTGACCTCAGCTGCAAATGGCTACATACCAGCTTCATCTCATGCTATTTATATCCAGAAAGTAGGGCATTACCGGATGATTAATTACCATTTTATTGTATTGTGCTTACATTTTATTAATAACTCAGTGTTCTAACGACGTACCCTATAATGATTCTTGACATATGGTAACACTGTAAATTACAGACAATTTTCCTTGATGACATGGTGCTAATCTGAAGCCTGCCTGTGAGATGGGAATAGCCACGGCAAACAACACAGAAATGCCACTGAAAGAGTTCCAAGCTCTCTCCGGTGTTCTGGTAATCTAACTGTTTTATATGTACTCATTGTTTGATGGTGGTGGCACTTTGTTGCATTGTGTAATAAAAGATGGATATTTTTAAAGGGATTAAGAAACATTCCCATGTCAAATACCGAAGTCCAGGACTAAGGGGGTTATTTCTGAAAGTTCGAAATAATGAGATAAATTCGAACTTTGAAAAATAACCCCCTAAGTATAGCTCCTACCCCCCACTGGAGGGCACGGCAAAGCTCTTACAACCTACCCTTTTGCAGCTCTGTTTAAGAAGATAAAAATGGGTAGACACACTAATGAAACCAATACTATAAAACAATTTCTGGAAACCCCTTATTTACTTGTTTGGAAGAACTCTACAATACATTTAACAACTTGATTGTGTGTATCAGGGCTTTCTAACTGGTGTTCCACAGGCTGAATGTTGTCCTCCAAGTAGAAATTGTGCATTATCTGAACTTTAATGGTGATGTGAGGGTCTTTTGTAAATTTGGAGCCAAGAAGAGCATTCGAATATGTCACAGTGTCAACTGCCAACAAAGAGCAACAAAATACTGAAAAGCTTCTTTATATAAAATCAGCTTGTTTGGCGTTAAAGGATAAGTGAGATATTTGAGAAAGAGGCTGCTCTGATGTTCTTCTGCTTAGGAAAACAATTAAAACCCTTTATTTCTCCTGACAACTTCCTTGACTACTTGCTGGTCAGACTGGTGTGAAAATGACCAGCAGGTGGCGCTGTTGTAACAAAATTCATTCATATTAACAGTACATGTATCCCTTAATAACTTGGAATTAAAAGAAAATAAATAATGAATGTACATTGCAGAAGTGCTTAGAATAGCACCCTCATCAGTTTTATATTCACTTATTTTTAAGGTTTACTTATCCTTTTATGGCTGTACCAAAAGCAGTATATTACTAATAGATTAGCCACAATAGTACAAGCTATACCACTATATTTATTCTTTAGAATGCTTTACCATACCTGAGTAACAGCTCTAGACGCTCTCTGTTTGTTTAGGATAGCAGCTGCCATATTAGCTTGGTGTGACATCACTTCCTGTTTGAGTCTTTCCCTGCTCTCTCATAGCTCTGGGCTCAGATTACAGAAGGGAGAGGAACAAACTGAGCATGCTCAAGCCCTAGCCCTGGAGGTTTAAGCTGAAAACAGGAAGTCTGATACAGAAGCCCATGAGTACACAATAGAAGGAAAGAAATGTGCTGTTTGACAGAGGACTCAGAGCAGCATTACTTTTTACTTTTTTTAGGGTTTACTGGTGTATTTATATAGACCTTTCTGATAAAGCTTATTTAATTGTAGCCTTTCCTTCTCCTTAAGGGCTAGTCCACACAGGGAGATAGCGACGCGTTTGCGGTCGCGGCGGCAAAGCGCCGCGACAGTCGCCGCGACCGGCGCAGGCGACAGTTTTGTATGGGCGCCTATGTAAAAACGCCTGTGCTAACCACACGAGGCGATGCGCTTTTCAACAGTCGCCTGAAAATGCCTCGCCACTAAAATCTAACTTTTGAAATATAACAAAGCACATTTGCAATGTAAAATAGTGAGTACGGTTCAAAAGACACAGTGTCTCTCCAAAATAAGCAATCGAAAAAGTCCTTTGATCATTCACTGACCATTTTTCATCATCATTTCTATAGAGCGGAGAATCCAGAACTGAGAGCAAAATCTTTTTTTCCTGTGGTCTCAGCCAATGTCCTCCTGTCACCTTTACAGTCCCAAGGAATTAGCCAAATCTATATATTGACACTGTATGTATTTGTACATGCTGAGGAAATCCCAATACAACATCCTTTTCAAAAGAAGAAACAAACCGGTGATCAAGTCTTTACTCATCTAAAACATTAATTTCAGTATCTGTCTGTAAGACCTACTTTTCTAGTGCCTTTGTGCATCATTTCTGTTAAATAAAACACTTTGCAGCAGTTTAAAGTCCCTGATTATATCAGCACTATAAATTCAGGTTGTCCAGGTTGCCTTTTATTGTCAGTCTGCAGCAAAGCAGCAACATCACCACCATTTATCAACCCCTTCGAGACTCCATTGAGAAATATTACCAATAATGATAATGAGATCAGATTAAGCTGGCTATACACAGGTCAGCACTGCAGCATATTGTGGGACTGAGTAATATCTGGTCAAGGCTAATAAGATGTTGCTTGTAAAACTTGTAAAAACCCATCAGATGGAACCGCATAGGCCTGTGGATGTGTTTTATTCTCATCACAATTCCCTATAGGACCCTTTTGTGATCTGATTGTTGTCCCTGGGGCCAGAATATTTTATCAGCCCAATTGGGTCAACAACTTGGGTGTCTAAATCAGGCAAATATCCCCTTATTCGGTGTAGTGATTTCTAAAGCGAATGTCATGTCAATGTGTTAAAGGGATACTCTTATGGGTAAAATGTTTTTTTCAAAATGCATCAGTAAAAAAAAGTGCCGCTCCATCAGACTTCTGCACTGAAATCCATTCTTCAAAAGAATAAACAGATTTTTTTATATTTAATTCTGAAATTTGACATGGGGCTAGACATATTGTCAGTTTCCCAGGTGCCCCCAGTCATGTGACTTGTGCTCTGATAAACATTAGTCACTCTTTACTGCTGTACTGCAAGTTGGAGTGATATCACCCCCTCCCCCCCCCCCCCAGCAGCCAATCAGCAGAACAATAAGAAGGTAACCAGATAACAGCTCCCTGGTAGTTATAAGAACAGCACTCAATAGTAAAAATCCCATATCCCACTGCGACTCCTTCAGTTACATTGATTAGGAGAAAACATCTCTTTCTGAAAGCACATGACAAGGCAAAATGACCCAAGATGCACCTACACACCAATATTACAACTAAAAAAATACACTTGGTGGGTTAGGAATGACATTTTACATAGTAGAGTGAATTATTTGTAGTTTAAACAGTGTCATTTAGAAATAAAAAATACACCATAAAAATCATGACAGAATCCCTTTAACCTGCTCAAGCTGCTGTTTTACCCAATATTTCTCCAATGTACTTTAATGAAAAAATGTGAACTATTTTTATTAGAAACCTGACTGTTTGCAGTTAAATTCTCCTTCATTAAATGCTGTGGATAGGAATTGTCAGACGGTCCCTAACTGCTCTGTAGGGAAACAATCATACTTATGAACAGCAGGGGGAGCCCCCGCCTTACTTCCCAGCCATGCAGAACTCAAGCAGCTTTGTTTGTTTCCCTGTAGAGCAGTCGGCGACTGTGTAGAGATTTGTATTGGATTTTATTTTTGTCTTTACATCCCCTTTACTGTTTCTAACTCCAGCTGCAGGGACAAAGATCATGGAGCCAGATTTAAACAGATAAACTTGGATTCTATTTGGAGGATTATTTTGCTGCAGCCACTGGTTCTGCAGAGTTAGAGAAAGTTTGTATTAAACAATACAAAAACTATAAAATCCACATTCGATTACATGACAACACAGGGCCCTGTGCAGTCTGTATATTCTGATTATTAATAAGTCTTGCTATATCGGCTTCTGGCAGATATTATTTGACTGGTGCTGTTTTGATAATTTATGACGACCCCTAAGCAGCCCAGATCACACTGAGCATGTGCACAGTCTTGGTCTTGCAAAAATGTATAACAAAGTTACAAGATGGTGACCCTTGTGGCCAACTTTGAAAGCATAAATCATTTGTTTGATTTGACTTGTGGTGCAGTAAGTTCATGTTTATGTTTAGTATACAAAATACAGCATTTCTAAAATTATTCTAGTTTAGACTTTACTTCCCCTTTAACAAGAATGATATCTTTAGCTGTAAGTTTCTGAGCAGTGTCAGCTTGGAGAGGCACCAACTATCAAATAACTCTTAAATGCTATGTCCATTGGCAATTAATTCTCTTGTAGGTCTGATACCATTACTAGTATACACTATAACTAGGGACCAATTCACTGGCTATCTAGCATGTTAAGCTTGATGTGTGGGGAGTAAATATGCAATGCTCATTACACTTTTATATTTCTTTTTTTTAATTAATTGAAATTGAAGAAGTTGCGCCAATCCCTGTGAATCCTGACAAAGTAACTCATGTATTTGTACCAGTTAAGTTATGATATTATGTAGTGACACGTAGCAGAGCATGTGGACTGATTCATACGAGGGCCTGTGGGAAGCCCAAAAAAATATTAGAATTTCTCTATGTAGGGCCATATATATATATATATATAATATCAAAACAGGGGGGTTGTGGGAGCACTCTAAAGGCTTTAAAGTATATATATAAGTATAATAAATGCTATTGCATATGTACCCAAAACAGGGGTTATTTTGTTACAAAGTTATGATCATAAAATTGATAAGCCACCATACCACGTCAAGGTAAACCCCGAATGGCAGTCCCTAACTTGTTTTATTTTTTATGTGCATTCTAGCATTACCTGTATTTGTCAATAGGACTTCAAACTTGTCACAGGGGGTCACCATCTTGGAAAGTGTCTGTGACACTCACATGCTCAGTGGGCTCTGATTGGCTGTTGAGAAGCTAAGCTTAGGGCTCGTCACTAATTATCCAGCAGAAAATGAGCTTCCCTGGCTGTAATATAAGCTGATGCTACAGGTTTGCTGATTATTCAATTCTGATGCTAATTGCACTGGTTTCTGTGCTGCCATGTAGTAATTATGTGTATTAATTACTAATCAGCCTTATATTGTGACATTTCTATTCTATGTGTACTGTATATTGTGAGTGGCTCCCTAAGCTCAGTAAGTGACAGCAGCACAGAGCATGTGCAGTGAATCAGCAGAAAAGAAGATGGGGAGCTACTGGGGCATCTTTGGAGACACAGATCTTTACTGCTAAAGGGCGTCTTTAGTTAGTCTTTAGTTCTTCTTTATGGGCAGCTATTAAATCACCTCTTACAGATATGTAGCCAAGATTTAGGGATTTAGGGCTGGCTTATTTTCAGTAGAATGGCCATAATTAGGCCGCTCTTTTGCAATATTAATACCCCATAGAACTGACTCATTTTCCAACAGTATCTGCTTAGCAGCTTATTTAAAAAGAAGGAAAAGGCAAGAAATCCAGGGGTCGTTGGTTCCACTGAGCGGCCAGAGCATTGATCACAAATTCATCAGAAATCTCAATACTTTCAGAGCTCTGGGTCATATTTTAGTGGGAGGTCAAAGGTATAATAAAAACTGATGAATGTTACAAGAATAGGGTAATAAAATCACCTCATGCCCTAGAGCTCCCATTCATCTTACTTCCTAGAAGCCAAAGGAAGGCTGCTGTGTATTAGATGTGACATGAAGTGACCTTCTGCTGCCTGAGGGTCATCAGTTCAAGAAAAAGACTCATGGGGAGTAGCCATTGTGGCTATTGCTGCAAAATTACAGCAAACTATAAGGGAATGACAGGGAGGTCACTGAGAATCACAGTTTGTCCTAAATTGAGCATTTATACACTGGCTAAAAATCTCCTCTTCTTTAGTCTGCTCAAAGGATAAGTAAACCTTTAAAATAAGTGAATGTAAAATTGAAGAGGGGGCTATTCTAAGCACTTCTGCAATGTACATTCATTATTTATTTTCTTTTAATTGCAAGATATTAAGGGATACATGTACTGTTAATATGAATGAATTTTGTTACAACAGCGCCACCTGCTGGTCATTTTCCCACCAGTCTGACCAGCAAGTAGTCAAGGAAGTTGTCAGGAGAAAGAAAGAAGCTGATGTTCTTCTGCTTAGGAAAGATATGAGAAAAGTTGTCTGATTTTTTCCCTTTCTTTCTCCTGACAGTTTCTTTTGTTGGTGTTAGCAGTATAAAATTGCAAATATCTCAGGAACTGCTATTAATAGAAAATGAGTGTAAAGCACTGAGTTATTTTAAATAGATGTTTTGGGTTTGTGTTCCCTTTAATAACTGGAATCCTTACTCCAGGGTTAATTTGAGCTTTGGGGTTTCTGTTCAGTGGCAGAAGTATCCCTGTTATTGTTCCCATGGGAGAAGACTTACAGCAGAGAGCTGAATGGAAGTGGGAAATGATGGATAGAGCATAAGGGCGTTGGGGAGAGAACACAGGGGTGCCCACCTTAACACAATATATGTAGGCTTGGAAAAGGGATAGAACATGGGGAAAGGGGAAAAGGGTGAGAGAACATCAATAGGGTTATAGGGAAATCCAGGAAGAGATACTTGTGAAGAGGATAGAAAGTTCCAATAAGTTTACATTCCTTTCTATTACAATGTCAATCTCAGATTGATCTTCATAACAGATCATCCCAACACTTTATTAGCTCATTTATCCTTCCTAGAGCGTTATATCTAATTACATTGTTAGATTGGGTTGAAAAAAGGGGCAGATTTACTAAGGGCGAATTGTTGCCAGCGACTGGTTTGCACCCATCGCAACACTTTGCCTATGCCAGACTACACCAATTCACTAAAATGCAGAGTTTCATCATGGACGGCCGAACGCTTGCGACTTTTTGCTATCGTTACTTCGGCAATGCGAGCATTTAATAGTGAAGATGCGCTAGCGTTCATTTCTGCCTAGCAAAACTTTGCTAGGAATCTTGCTGTCAGTTTGCATAGGGCGGGAAATTTAAAGTTGTATGGACGTCTTTATGTTATGTGTCAGTGCAAATACTTAAAAATTCCACTTTTTAAAACATATGTCCAGGGAACCTTAATAAAGACAACAGAGTTATTCTAATGCCCTACACATGAGCCCACTGTATAATTAATGTTCCATATGTTTGAAAATGTATGGGGAAAACCAGTTACCCAAAAAAAGTTTGTCAGGTCCTTTGCAGGCAATCAGGCTGAAAAAGGAAAAGACGCCAGCGATTTTTGGACTTTGATGCATTTTCGGCTCACAGAATATAATTTAAGTGGCAGAAGATTGAGGAAGATCTAACTGCTTTAATGGACTTCGCCTGGTCTGAGTTGGCGAAGGGAACTCGGTGGCGAAAGAGGTAACGTTCAGTAAAATCCGCACTTTGGTGAACTTGTGGAGTAACAACCGTTCGCCAGAGCAAAAAAGTCGGCTGGCGATAGAGTGCGTATGTCCGCTAGTGCCGGTCTCTTTCACTAGCGAATTGGTGCCTGTGGCCATTAGTAAATCGGCGATGTCCCTGTGGGCGGTAACACTAGCGAATTGTTGCTAGTGTTAGCCACTTCACCCTTTAGTAAATCTGCCCCAAAGTTCATCAAGTTCAACCCCTCCATATGAAAACCCAGCCCCATACACACACCCCTCCCTACTGTCACATAAATGATATATACCCATATCTATACTAACTATAGAGTTTAGTATCACAATAGCCTTTGTATTATGTCTGTCCAAGAAATCATCCAAGTCCCTCTTATAGTCATTAACTGAATCATCACCCGGCAGTGCATTCCCCAACCTCACTGTCCTCACTGTGATGAACCCCCTACTCTGTTCCTTTAAATGAAACTTCTTTTCCTCTAGTCTGAAGGGGAGGCCTCTGGTACGTGATTCTCTTTATGGGTAAAAAGGTCCCCTGCTATTTGTCTATAATGTCCTCTAATGTACTTGTAAAGTGTAATCATGTCCCCTCACAAGCGCCTTTTTTCCAGAGAAAACAACCCCAACCTTGTCAGTCTCCCCTCATAATTTAACTCTTCCCTCCCTCTAACCAGTTTAGTTGCACTTAGTCTCTGCACTCTCTCCAGCTCATTTATATCCCTCTTAAGGACTGGAGTCCAAAACTGCCCCCATACTCCAGATGAGGCCTCACCAGGGACCTATAAAGAGACACAATTATGTTTCATCCCTTGAGTTAATGCCCTTTTTTATACAAGAACTTTATTTGCTTTAGTAGCCACAGAATGACACTGCCCAGAATTAGACAACGTGTTATCTACAAAGACCCCAAGATCCTTCTCATTTAAGGAAACTCCCAACACACTGCCATTTAGTGTATAACTTGCATTTATATTATTTTTGCCAAAGTGCATAACCTGCATTTATCAACATTGAACCTCATTTTCCAGTTTGCTGCCCAGTTTCCCAACTTAGACAAATCACTGTGCAAAGTGTCTGTTTAATAAGAGCTTCAGAAGACAAACTCTATAATCCCCTGGTTTAAAAAATTAGCTAAAAACAATACTCTTCCATTGCCTGTGGCTCCCAAGATGCTGGACACTGAGAGGCCAAACCTAAAAGAATTAAATATATAAATGAAACTGATATACCCCAAAGCCTTAAAGATGTTAAGTTGAATTTTTCACCAGTGTGTGACCTATTGCACATCGGAATAAAGCTGAAACACTAGAGGCCATGCTCATCAATTGTTTACATCTATATCCTCCTGAAATAAGACTCGTCTTGTCCAGAACATTGGCCTTTCGCTATCCCATTTAGTTTCCTATTTTAAAGATGATCACAAAACTTTTCTGTCTGACTTCAAATTGGAGTTTTGTGCTGATGGACGGGGAGTGTAATGGATTCGAGTAGAACAGGAGATGAGTTACGTACTACACTTACACATCACCTCTTGCTCACCTCGCCCCGCTCAGCAAAATGGTGCTAGGTTCTGAAGTTCAAGGTGTTGGTAACACTGACGTGCCTCAAAGTAATTAGAGGAATGAGATATTTGGAGTAATCGGAAGTACATTGATTCTTTTGCCTGCATGAAAGATTTAGTAGATCTAAAATTTCAGGAAGGATTTCAAGAAGACTGAAAAGAGAAACTGAACTTGTCGGCAAGTGTCAGTACATCAATGGACACCAATGTTTTATCTGTATTGTGACACCTGTTGTTATTGCCCAAAGTAACATTTACAAGTTATTATTTTGAAAACAAACAACTCATTGGCTGCTATGGGTTACTAGACATTAATAAACCCATTTAAGGAGAACTAAACCCTACCCCCCTCTAAGCTCCCTCCCCATAGAATCTATTCTTTTCAAAAGTCTCCCTGTATCCCGAACTGCTATAAATCTGCACAGTAGAGTTCAAAGGGGCCAAATTCCATCTGTTTCTGTTCTTCTTCTCCCAGTTGCTGATACGGATCCTGCGGGCGCATGTACAATAGAAGATTATTTAGGACATAGTTTGAACTGGGCATGCTCCTTTAAGATTTGTTTCTCAGAAGAGGAACAGAACCAGATGGAAGTTGGCGCCTTTGAACTCTACAAAGTTAAAGCAGGTCATCATACGGGGCGACTTCTGAAAAGATTAGATGCTGCAGGGAGGGGGCAGTGGAGGGGTTATGGTTTAGTTCTCCTTAAATGGGTTAATTATGGTCTAGTAACCCATAGCAACCAATGAGTTGTTTGTTTTCAAAATGTTAACTTGTAAATGCTACTGTGGAGCGAGGTGGGTGGGGGCTAGGGTTTAGCTCTCCTTTAAACTTTTCTGTGTATTTTTCCTCTTAAACTTTAGAATCGACTCTCTACCACCCTAACAACAATGAATGTGTGAGAGCGGGGTAAGTTTTAACAAATATTTGGAAGTCAACTGTGCAGCCCATATTGTGTGTGCATTATTCCTGTCCTTGATAAATTAATACTTAGACATTACTGCTAATATTACTCAGAACTGTGCACTAAAAATTTGCCGAATGCTCTCCGTGTAAACTTTCAGTTCATGTAACATGCAATGTTTTGGCCCTACGCTTCATGTCAATTTGACATTTTTTTTAAAGGGTTCAAAATTGGTCCGGAATTTGCCAAAATCCTGTGTAAAGGATTCGGCCCAGTTATGTAAAGAGATAGGTTTGGTGCATCCTTAATTATTATGGTACACATCAATCTATGCATTGCAGTATGGGTGTCAGGTATTGCTGGGATTCGAGCCGGGGACCTTTGGGTTTTGTGGCTCGATACCTTAACCATTTGGCCAGGTGAGCAGCCTGTAGGGTTGCTCGCTATGTGTAACCTGGCCTCTGCAGTCCCAGCCCAGCTGCCGCCTGATTGGCCTCTCCAGCTCAGCTGCAGCCTGTTTGTCATCTACAGCCCCAACCCAGCTGCTGCCTAGTTTAATCAGCCAATCAGGGCTGACTCTTCCCTATTTAAGGGCAGCACTTAGACCACTCCTTGCCAGAGCATTGCATGGTTTTCCTAGTACTGCGGCAGTGCCCCTAACTAGGTAGTTCTAGCTCTTGCCCCTTTTCCCTTATTATTATTCCGCCTGTCCTTGTCTTGTCCTGCTTTACCTTATCTTGTACCTTCCCAGCCTTGACCTTGATCCGACCCTGCCTTGCTTGTTCCTGATTTCTGCTTCCTGTTCCACCTTGTACCTTGCCCTGACTTCACCTTGTACTGACCTTGTCTTGCCTGTTCCTGATTCTTGCTTTCCGACCCTGCCTTGTACCCCTCTCTTGCTATCTTGCTCCAGTCCTCTCTTGTTATCCATTCTAGTCTCCTTCTGCTCCTGTCTTGCTATCCGCTCCAGTCTCCCTCTGCACTCTATCCCCAGTTTGATCTGATTTATGCCCGCACTGTCCTGTCCCATCCAGTCTGTTCCTGTTCCACTCCTGCCCCGTCCAGTCTGTTCCTGTTCCACTCCTGCCCCGTCCAGTTTGTTCCTGTTGAGTCGTCGCCCTCTTCTTCCTGCCTAGTCCAGTCCAGTCCTGATCTTCGACCTCTCCGTCCTGTTCTGCACCTGATCCAGGCTGACTCTTCGCCCTCATCAACCTGTTCCTGCTTTCCCTTCAAGTGTTCCCTAGGCACATACAGCTCCTGCCTCAAGGACTCGCCCTTTCCCTTCAGTCTCCACAGCTCCCCTTACCTAATCTTTGACAATGGGCATATCATGGGTGTATCAGGTCACTATTACATTTCTTTCATTTGTGGGCTGTATGGTAGTGCAGGTACGGAAATGCATTGGTAGCATGGGGCTGGGTAATGCACTTTGGGCTCATTTGCACTTTATGGGCCTGCAAGCACTTTATTTCTGCCACTAAAACCTAGAAGAAGCATGGTGCACGCTTTCTGTATGTGCTGTTTATATCGTTGCAAAGTTTATCCTTTTTTGCAAAAGCACTATACTTGGATCATGGTCCTGGAGCACAATGGGGGGAATTCAGAAAAGTGGAGGAAGCATATTTTTGGTGTAAATGTGGTGTTTAAACTGGTGTAAATAAAATCTTCATATTCACAAAAAGAAATCTGACAAAATACAGACTTAACCTCCACTTTTCATATTCTGGTAAAAGAAAGAACAGTTAACACACTTTTGTGAATATGTCTTTGAGTCAACAAAAACGGAGAAGAAAACCACATTTTTAACAACATTTTCTTTATATTATATTTTTATTGAGTTCACATTAATGATCACTGGCTTTACAATCATAAATGTTGAACACATGAAATGTATTTCAAAGCTTTCAATATCATTGATACAGAAAACCTCAATACTGATGACTGCTTTGGCTAGTTAGCTTTAAAGAAAACCAGGTGTCCGGGTGAGATGGGGGGGGGGGATGAGGTTGTGAAAGGATGGGTAGGAGAAAACTCAGTTGAAGGTAACATGAACCTCCCCAAACTTTCGTAAGTTTCCGGCCAAATGGGCGATCCCCACCTTGTGTATTATAGAAATGTTTAAGTTGGCTATACCGGAGGTGCATAAGCGGGGCGATGGTGCACTGTTGCTCTAGTTTCTCTCTGGTACCATGTTACCTTTATCTAGGAGATGAATTATTTGCAATTGGTCGTCGATAAGCCATGTTTTGTATTGCTCCCTATCCAAGGCTGGTGGAAAATCTGGGTTATTCGTGATTGGTATCAGGGGGGACGGGTGGCTGGTTAGGTTTGTTGTTCGTTGTAGATTGTCCAATGGTATATGCAGGAGGTGAGTTGAGGTTCCTTGCTGTTCTATTTCGATCCATAATTTATTGTCCAGTCCACTATCCTGTTCAGTATGGCTGCCTTGTAGTATTGGTGGGATGTCTGGCAGAGATGTGCCCCCTAAGGCCTTGGGTCTGGTCAGTATTGTTTTTTGTAATCTGGGATGTTTGTCCAGCCAGATAAATCTGATAATTGAAATTTATTGAGCCAGTTGTTCGGGTATTTAATCAAGGGCTTGGAACAAGTATAGCAGTCTGGGCAATACGTTCATCTTTATATCATTCATACGCCCCAACCAGGAGAGTGTGGTAGGTCTCCATCTTCTCAGATCCGCTTCAATTCCTTTTAAATAGGCTTGCACAATTTAGTTCACCCCAAGATTTTGAACAACATTTTCTCCCGACATTTAAGAATAAAGCTCAGTGTAACTCTTCCCCCTGTGTGAGCTCTGCATTGTTTTACCCAATCTCCATTCACCCCACTTTTAGGAGCAGCATGGGGAGACTAATTAGCATATTCATGGAGTTTTCTGTGAATCAAAAATGAATAACAATAGCTTTATAAACAAGTACACAGCCCACCCCCCCATCATGCCCAGAACTAAAGAGCTGCAGTGGTACAACCTCTTGTTCCCAACATCCATCTTGCCACTGGCCATTGGCAGCTAAACTTGGGCCACTGCACATGTTCCTAGGTGAGATAAATAATAAGAATGGATATGAGATAAAGCCTGTGGAATCTCTTCTCTGAACGGCACAATCATTAGTGTAAAGGTGGCTATACCCAATAAGATTCGCTCATTTGGCAAGGTGGCCAAACAGGCGTATTGTTCCCCGATATACCCACCAACCTCTGAGGTGAAATTAGGTTAATTGGATTATTAAGAAGAGATGAGGACTGCATCAACTTGCCAATGCGCTCCTCGATCGACCAGAAAAATCCAACCTCCCCGATCGATATGTTGGCCAGATATTGTTCAGGGAGACCCGTCGGAAGCCCCCAGAAATGGCCAGTAAGCTGCTGAATTGGTCTAAAGGACAGATATCACCAGCTTTAATCTGCCTGTGTATGGCCACCTTAAGGCACAGGTACAGTGAGAAGCACCTGATGACAGACTGACAGGTTTAGGAAGAGTTAAGACAAATTCGGACAAAATGTCGGAAATCTGTTTAAAAGACACATTCACAGAAGTGGAGATATACTGTATATTGTGAGTGGGCCCCTAAGCTCAGTAAGTGACAGCAGCACAGAGCATGTGCAGTGAATCAGCAGAAAAGAAGATGGGGAGCTACTGGGGCATCTTTGGAGACACAGATCTTTACTGCTAAAGGACTGTGGTTGCCTTGGGCTGGTACAGAAGCACAAAACATCATGTACAACATTTCACCTACTTCTTTAGTTAGGCTTTAGGCTTTAGTTCTCCTTTAAACAGGAGCCAATCAATGATTGAGCTGTAATTTCCTCCCGTTCGCAAGAACTTTCCACTGACGTGGAAACTTCATTTGCATAATTTCCATCCAATTACAAGTTCCATTTTGTTTTCCGCATTACAGAAATATCTGCTTCATTTGACATCTTCATTGATAGATTCATAAGGGAATCGAAGCTCGGGCTCCGCTTGCAATTACTGGACAAGTTTAATGTTTCCCGTTTTGAAAGCAGAATTAAACTCTAAAGTGGATTGGTTATATTGTAATCAGAGTAATGTGTTACCTTAGGATTTGCACCCAGCATAGGAAAAACGCTCCTTTCTTATTCGCTAAAATGTGCCTCTGGTTTTAAAGGGGTTGAGCTGTGTAGCCTTTATACACCTAGAGCTGATATAAAGAGTAAGTATATTGTTATGTGCCTGTATTAAGGGCATAAAAGCAGCACATATAATGATGAGTCCAATGATAAGAATCCCCCTTCCTATTGGCTACACTTGTACCTCCCTCCAGGTTGCCTCTTGTCCAGCTCTATTTTCATGTTGCCATTCCAACATTGGGCACTGTAGGATGCCAGCTGGGTATGCTCCACTACAATAACTGCCATGTTCTTTGGTTACAAATATGATCCATTAAAGATTAGATTCTGGTTTCCGGCTTTGATGATAACCACTGGAAAGAATTTTGTTTTACTCCCAATAATGACCAAGGGTATGGAAAATGTAGGAAGGAAGTAGGAAGAGCTGTGAAGGCTTATGATTGAGTGGGAATAAATTGCCATTAATTAAGTTATATTATTATAAGATAAGGGAACGTATATCGATCTTTTTAGATTCTAATTGGTTGTAAATGATTGGTTATTTAAAGCTTTAAAGCACCTTACAAAGAATAGCCAAGCTATAGTGATGTATCATGTAAACCAGGCAGGGCTGGCAGAGTAGGCACCTGCCTAGGGTGCGCCAGGCACTTACCTCCTCTGGCTCCTACCCCCTAGTCTGGTCCCCTCTCTCCTGTCTGGACTGTCCACGTGTGTTCGCTCACGTCGATTGTGCAGGCCAGCGTCTATTTGCCCATGCGTGCCTCCCTTCGGCGCAACAGCTGGCCAGGTTGCCTAGGGTGCATGCCCGCCCTGAAACCAGGGGTGCCCAAAAGGTAGATGGGGATCTACCAGTAGACCTTTAGCTGAGGATCAGTAGATCTCAAGACACTGTCAACAAACAGCTTGTCTAAATCACCCTTCTATTCATGCTTTTCTTTCAGATATTTATTATGTTACATAACAAACAGTTGTTAAATATAGCAATATAAATTATCTTATAAATCAATATAATATTTAGGTAATATTTTCCATGGAACAAAATGCTACCAATACTTTGGTGGAGATCATAATGTGACAACATCGCCAAAAGTAGACCTCACATTAGTAAAGTATGGGCACTACTGATGTAAACACTAACACTGTAGCTTAAAGGGATACTGTCATGGGAAAACATGTTTTTTTTTCAAAATTGCATCAGTTAATAGTGATGATCTATACAATGTGAATGATATTGTTATATGCTATCATTAAGTGAGCACCATGATTAGGTCCATAAGCACTAAGCAATTATTCAAGAACGAAAGATGCGTGTTTACTCACTGCGGGCATTTATTTGTGCAAATTCACCCAAATCATTACAAAATTGCATTAATTCAATTAATTTGTTAAATACCACATGGCAGCGTCTCGTCTTTGCCTTAATACATCATATAAGCCCCACCCTCCTGACACATTTTGCACCATTGGTGAGGTTTACATAATGTATTGAGGCAAAGACGAGACGCTGCCATGTGGTATTTAACAAATTAATTGAATTAATGCAATTTTGTAATGATTTGGGTGAATTTGCACAAATAAATGCCTGCAGTGAGTTAACATGCATCTTTCGTTCTTAGTTAATAGGGCTGCGCAGACTTCTGCACTGAAATCTGTTTTTCAAAAGAGCAAATGGATTTTTTTATACTTAATTTTAAAATCTGACTGTCACGGCCGGCACCCAATACCAGAACAGGTGCCAAGAACCCTGGTCTCGGCTCGGCTTCACCAGTAGTGTGACCACCGTTGGGCTTCGGCAGGAGCCCTCAGCTTACTTGGGTGCCACCTGGACTTAACGAGGGGTACAAGGCGAGATGTTCTGGCTGGCAGAGGGGCACGGCAGGTAGATAGTCTTTTGGGCCGAAGGTCACGGTACAAATGGAGGAGGCAAGAGAATCGTCAGACAGGCTGGGTCGAGGCAGGCAGATATCAAGAATCGTCAGGCAAGCAAGGGTCAAACCGGGTAATCAAACAGATGGGGTCAAGCAGAAAGAGTAGTCGAGATGCAGGCAAAGGTCAGGATTCGGATATCAGAATAGTCAGGAACAGGCAGGGATCAAAACCGGAATAGCAGATACAAAATACTCAGGAACAGACAGCACAAGGCTTCAGGAACCACCACAATCAAGATTCTATCACGGGCACTGGCTGGGAGTATGAATGGGCCTTAAATACTTTCAAATTTTGCGCCAATGCGTGCTGGCGTAATCACGCCAGCACGCCTGTACCTTTAAGAGGCGCGTCCTAAGAAACCAAGATGGCGCTGGAGACAGGAGAAGGAGCGCGGCGGCGTGGTGGCCGTCCACACCGCCGCACCACTAGACCACGAGGTATTTTTATTACACTGACATGGTTCTAGACATATTGTCCGTTTCCCAGGTACCCTCGGTCATGTGACTTGTGCTCTGATAAACTTCAGTCACTCTTTACTGCTCTACTGCAAGTCTCCTCCCCCCTCAGCAGCCCATCAGCAGAACAATGGGAAGGTAAACAGATAACAGCTGCCTTGTAGATCTAAGAACAGCACTCAGTAGTAAAATCCAGGTCCCACTGAGACACATTCAGTTACATTGAGTAGGAGAAACAACAACCTGCCAGAAAGCAGTTCCATCCTAAAGTGCTGGCTCTTTCTGAAATCACATGACCAGGCAAAATGACCTGAGATGCACCTACACACCAATATTACAACTAAATACACTTGCTGGTTCAGGAATGACATTTTATATATATATATATATATATTATTTGCAGTGTAAACAGTGTCATTTAGAAATAAAAAACTAAATCATAAAAATCATGACAATATCTGCTTGTCACCCTTTTCTACTAAATATCTCACTGTTATATATAAAGCAGAAACCAGCAGCGGGTCAAAAAGAATCCAAAATGACGAAACGACTGCTATTAAGGGAATATAAATCTGATGAAGCAAAAAGTTTTGCCTAATGAAGCAAAAATGTAATTCTAAGCAACTTTCCAATATTAATTTATAAAAAATTGTTGTGTTTTTACATTTATATGCAAATGTAATTGGTGTTGAAATCAGTATTGTACCTATTTTGTCTCCCTGATTGGTGGACTCATTTGTGCTCCATGGGCCAAGAGTCAGCATCATTGAACAGAAAGGGATAAACAAAGCTGCATTTACATCTACAAATATAAGATCAATGAACATTTTTAATGAACGGATATTGGGAAGTTGCTTAGAATTACAGTTTCTTTCATTAAGTTCAATTTTTATTGTAAGGTTTACATCCCCTTTAATCCACAACCTAATAAATCACAAACAGTAGAAGCCTGATTGCCAGCCATTTATTATATTCCTTGTTAGGGAATATATTCATTTGACCCTATCATGGAACCCCATCCTATAGGTACCCAAGCATAAAACCAACACCATGATTTATGTTTGCCTCAATCATTTCTTATACACTTAGAATGTTCTAACTAGCTGGTCAATATAGGATGCCACAGTTGTGGGTTGCTAGGGGGCACACTGTCAGATTACATCTGTAATATTGTGTATGGACACTGCTCTCAGCTGCTTATGCCAAGACAATTCAGTAGAATGAGATGGATAAACCTGAGATCAAGCCATTGTATTACTTAGACAAGTTTTCCTTAGCCCAATCAGTTTGTGACATTTAACCTACCTAAACTGCCAACCATCGGAGGTACCTACAAGAAATGTGACCAATAATGTTGATACCAAGCTTACTCTCTAAAAGGGTCAATCAAATAGATCCTGGATGTTAGTATGAGAGCACTAAGAGGCACAAAACATGTTATAAGTACTTTCACAGGGTTCTAAAGGGGTCTTGCTAAATTAGAGTTGGCACCTGGCTGGTAATTCACCTGCTAGAAATGGGGCCAGTATAAGAGTAAGTGTCACTTACTCTTAGTGCTCCGACCTCCTCTCCAGGACCTCCCTCCCCATGGACCCAATTTGCAATTTCCTCATCCCGTCTGTATACAAGATAGTCAGCACAACCTCGTAAAATCCTTTCTCTTTATCCGGGTGCACGTTCTCCAGTGGCCACTTCCCACTGGCAAATACAGTAAAGATTCCTCATCCCAACATGCCCATTTCCTGCCCCAAACGGCCAAAAACACGGCATTCCCTGCCCCCTATATGTCACCGCCACCTTCACTCAACACTGATCTAAATGTTTTTGGAAAAAAAGGGTGGCAACCCTATACCAGATGCAGATTGCTGATGGAGTTGCAGCTTGCCCCCAATGGAGCTCTATAACTTATGCTTCTGAATTTTGAAAAACATCATTGGTTGCTGCCATTTGTATGTGCAAGATTTTGCTGTGAATAGAGAACATTCGGTCAAAGGAGCTCTCCATGCAGGTGAAACAAGCCATCATTACGCTGCAAAAACAGAAAAAACCCATCCAAGATAAAATCTACAGCTTGGTACATGGTGAGAAAGAAAGAAATCACTGGTGAACTCAGCAACGCAAAAAAACCTGGACGTCCACGGAAGACAACAGTGGCGGATGATCTCAGAATCATTTCCACGGTGAAGAGAAACCCACTTATAAGCATCAAGAATAGAAAGGCTACATTGGATTTTGCTAAAAAAAACATCTAAAAAAGCCAGCACAGTTCTGGAAAAACATTCTTTGGACAGATGAAACCAAGATGAAGCTCTAGCAGAATGATGGCAAGAAAAAAGTCTGGAGAAGTTGTGGAAGAGCTGACGATCCATAGCATAGCACAGTTGTGTATAAAACATTTGGGAGGCAGTGTGATGGCTTGGGCGTGATTGGCTGCCAGTGGCACTGGGACACTAGTGTTTATCCATCAAGTGACACAGGACAGAAGCACAAGAATGAATTGTGAGCTCTTCAGAGACACTGTCTGCTCAAATCCAGCTAAATGCACTCACATTGATTGGGAGGCTTCTCATAATGAGCCAAAACATAGAGCCAAAGCAACCCAGGAGTTTATTAAAGCAAAGAAGTGGACTATTGTTGAATGGCCAAGTCAGTCACCTGATGTGAAGCCAATTGAGCTGCATTTCACATGTTGAAGACTAAACTTGGGACAGAAAGGCCACAAACAAAGAGCAAGTGAAAGAAGCGGCTGCAGTAAAGGCCTGGCAGAGCATTAAACAGGAGCAAAGCCACAATCTGCTGATGTCCATGAGTTCAACACTTCAGCCTGTCATTGCAGCAAAGGCTTTTCAACCAACTATTAGAAATGAACATTTTATTTTTACTTTTTTCATTTGTCTAATTACTTTTGAGCCCCTGAAATGAAGGGATTTTGTTTAAAAAAGGCTTTAGTTCCTCACATTTTTATACAATCTTTTTGTTCAACCCACTGAATTAAAGCTGAAAGTCTGCAGTTCAACTGCATCTGAGTTGTTTCATTTAAAATTCATTGTGGTCATGTAGAGAACCAGAATTAGAAAAAAGTTGTCTCTGTCCAAAGATTTATGGGCCTAACTGTATATTTTGGGACTGAGAACTAGATTATTAGTATCCCTTTAATCCTTTAACTAGATTACTTTATTAGTATCCCTTTAATCACAAAATAACGCTTCCCCCCTAATTTATTTGAAATAAGGGTAGTAAAAGATAACTGCTGATTGGTTGCTATGGCTTACTGTACTGGGAAAACATTTGCACTGGCCTCATTGATCCTGGGATTCAGAACCACAAATTGTTGTATAGGAAGTAGAAGTATGGGATCTGTTATCCGGTACACCCGTTATCCAGAAAGCTCTGAATTACTGAAAGATCATCTCCCATAGACTCCATTTTATCCAAATAACCCAAATTTATAAAAACGATTTCCTTTTTCTGTGTAATAATAAAACAGTTGCTTGTACTTGATCCCAACTAAGATATAATTAATCCTTATTGGAAGCAAAACCAACCTATTGGGGTTATTATTACAGAAATATCTATTGTGTTGTGGCCGTAGTGCATGGGCGATCCCTCCCCCTGAACACACACACACACACACACACTATATATGTAATATATTTTGTCACACAAGTTTTAATACCAGTGAAAGTTTACTGCTTGCAATAAAATTACCCTCATATCCAAGAAGCCACTCCGTAAACAACTGAATCATTATTTTATGTGTGAGCCGAAGAGAAACTGCTCATTGCTTTAGGGAATAAAGCTGCAAATCAACTATATAATGAGAAAAATAGTATTTATTAGAAGTTTCTGTACGTGTGGAGTTGGACTGCAGGTATTCAGAAGAAAATGTTGCAACATTCGATGCGGTTCCTGAGCGCATCGAATATTTATGCAATTGATTGCATGGAATTGGGACATTTCTCGTGTTACACAGTTCCATTGAGTTCCTCACAGTGTGGCATGACAGTTGCAGTGTGTTAATGACTATTGTTTGACAGTTGCAGTGTGTTACTGACTGTATTGCATGACACTAGAATCCATATCTAGAATGCCGTTTAAGGTTCCCAAATTGTGGGGCTGATCTCTATTGGGGTGTCCAGAACAGTGGACGGAAGGTCCAGGTTTAGGGTGGTAGTTGGCAGGGGCTGTTTGTAGTTTTGACCATAGTTTTACGTATCTGCAAAGCTTGGTATAAGTTAAGGAGGGCTTGACCGGGCATTGGACTGCTCCAGGGGGTCTTGAGCCTAAGAGGCTGAAAGAAGGTGGAGATTTGGTTGAAACAATTTAAAATGAGAAGGGAATGAACAAGTTCAGGAGGGAAGAATAAGTTGGCATTGAACATTTCTAGAGTGGGGGTCCCCAACCTTTAATACTTGTGAGCCAAATTCAAATGTAAAAATAGTTGGGGAGCAACACAAGCATAAAAAAGATTCTGGAGGTGCCAAATAATGGCAGTGATTGGCTATGTGGATTGGCAGCTACATGAGACTCTGTTTGGCAGCTACACCTGGTTTTTATACAACCAAAACTTTTCTCCAAGCCTGGAATTCAAAAATAAGCGGCTGCTTTAAGGTCACCAGGAGCAACTTGTTCCTCAGGAGCCACTGGTTGGAGATCACTGCTGTAGATGTTCTGGGGATCATTCAGCAAAAGAATGAAAAAATGAGATAGCTAATTTAGGGATGTAGCGAACAGTTCGCCGGCGAACTAGTTCGCGCGAACTTCGACTGTTCGCGTCCGCCGAATGTTCGCGAACGTCGTGCGACGTTCGCCAATACGAGTTCGCGTTCGATTCGAACAAAAATCGTTCGACCATTCGATTCCTTCGACCGCTAAAATCGAAGGATTTTCGTTCGAATCGAACGATCGAAGCCATTGGATCGAATGAAATCATTCGATCGAATGGCTTCGATCGTTCGAGTCGAACGAAAATCCTTCGATCGAACGATTAAAATCCTTCGATCGTTCGAATCGAACGATTTTCGGATGTTCGAAGTTCGCGAACTGTTCGCATTTTTTGCCGGTGTTCGCGAACTGGGGGCACAGAATTAGAACTGTTTTCTATTATGTCTGACTTGCCCCCACACCCGACTGCACTGGCGCTCACATTGGAGCCTCCACCAGGACACTGGCTATAATGAGGCTGCAGAGAATAATATGTATTACTTCCAGGCTCCCACTCTCATTTGATATATTATATGGAACCTGCACCTACATATATACAGTATATATATAAATATGAAGCCTTTACTAAATATCAGCAAATATTTAATGTTTGAAATGGATCTTAGTAAATGTGTGCACTGTGTGTTCTTCCCATTCCCCTCAGTAAGGCCACAGGACAGACTGACATCAATGCCTTGTGATTGCTGCTCCAGCTCCTTCTTGTACAGAACCAACAGTATCAACTGTCTATATCTATCTCTATCTATTATCTATCTCTATCTATTATCTATCTCTATCTATTATCTATATATATCTATTATCTATCTATCTCTTTATATCTACTATCTGTGCTTATGTATTTGTCTGTCTGTCTGTATCTGTCTGTCTATCAGTATCCACCTCTATCTATCTGTCTGTGTATCCTTGTGTATTTGTCTATCTGTATCTGTCTATCTATTAGTACCCACCTCTATCTGGCTCTCTATCTATCATCTACCCTAGTACTTATATGTCTGTATTTTGGTATCCATGTCTATCTATTTCTCTATCTATTTATCTATCTGTCTTTTTTTCTCTCTCTATCTCGTATCTATCATCTATCTATCATCTCTCTATCATCTATCTCTATCATCTATTTATCTTTAGCATCTATATTTTAATCTCTTTATTATCTATCTATCAATTCAACTATGTTTCTATCATCTATCTATTTCTCAATATCTATCTATCTCTCTCTATCATCTACCTATCTATTGATCATCTCTCTCTCTCTCTATCTGTCTAGATTTCTATGTTATGTTTTGGGTAATGTACAGGCCATTCTGCACAAACACCACACTATCACCTACAGTATCTATCTCCCCAAGACCTGGCAAATTGGGCCCACTGGTAACCTAAAACTGCCATGACTGCACCCTAAATATGTGATGCAATTTTACTCCTGGCTACAGAGCAGGGAAGAGGTTATACTGGAGAATGGATTTAGCTATAGCTGGGAATGGGAGGAGTAGAGCTAGTCCTACTGATTATGTTGACGTGTGCCGATTATTTTAGGAATCCATTTTTTTTCCAAAATGACCTTACATTTCCTGCATAGTTATACTAATATAAGTTTTTTAATGTATGCTTGACTTTCTTATTTTCATTTATTTTCTATATTTTTGCAGGCCAGCAGCTGTCAATGAAATCCTTATCAAGTGTGTTCATAACTTGTCTGTAACATCCAAACTGTGAAAGGATTTCTTGGTTCCTCTGGTTCCTCTCCCTCTGTCTGGATCCAGTGAAAGTTCTGGGTTTGTTCTGTGTTCTACAGGGCCATGTTCATAGCAGTTGTGCCTTACCATGAAATTGAGCCTGCTCACAGTATAATCATATGCCAATAAGTGAGTAATACTCTCTAGCATTCAATAAAAACATACATTACATTGTCTTCTTTGTAGCTCCTCAAGAACATTTTCACTCCTTCAATGCTCCTATGTCTAATTTTATCACTTCCCTTGGAGAGCTTTCATCTTCTCCAATTGCCTTACCCAACAATCATGGGTGCCACAATCATTGTCATGCCCCAGGAGCTGATCCCTACCCTCAGAGGGCATTGATACTTCGTCATAGCTTCTCTTACTATTTCTGTGACTGCCCTTGAAGACTATTTCAAGTTGCGTCACTGAATTTATTTGCGCTTCCCCAGAGCCCCTGTTTCCAATCTCTACCCATGGAGACCGATTGAACTTCCTCAGCTTCTATTCTTATTGCATGACCTCACCGCTCCTATTTATAGTCCTATTAGTACCCCTGAGACAATTTCCACCTCCTTACAACCCAGTTACTAATTCTATCACCAACATCTTAAAGTACCTGAATGTTCCTTGCAGCACCCATTAATTATTATGTCACAACCCTCGGACTCCATTCGCACTTCCTCAAGGATCGTAATCACCTGCCATACGTGCAAAACAATTATATTGTTGGTATATTATTGCATACAAGTACAGGGCATATCTTTTAATATCTTTTTGGATTGACCTATTTTTTCTGTTATGGGTGACCACAATATCCTTAACATTAGACTATGTGAGACAATTAATAACCTCCATATAATCACAACTTCATGCCTGCAGCTTCTTCAACTTTTATATTAATATTTTTTCTCTCCACCTGTACCATTTCTGCTTTGGAGAGAAAGATCAAGAGCTTACTTCCAGAGGTTTGAATTTGTAAATTTTGTAGCAAGGATACTCGCAAAGTAGTTATAATGGTCTCACCTGTCCTACTTTCTTACAGACCTTAGTGGTACCTTGGTTACCTGGATGCCCGATTGGGCATCACTATACACCAACTATACCTGCAAAGCTGGTCATGATCTAAGGCTACGGTTACACTAGGCTGTTTCTCACCTTGTTGAAAAACACAGGCCGAGAAACAGTCTGACCCAGCTGGTCTGCACCCAACCCAGTGGCTCCAGGACTGATTCCAGTGTATGGGCTAATTCTCTGCCTCCATTTATCCGCAGGCCAAGAATCCGCTCTGTACGGCTATAGCCTAACAGTAGATCTTGAGCTGGTGACACCAGTTAATAGAGCCCAGCATTGTCCTTGTTCAGCTCTATTAGATTAATCTGAAGAGTAGATTCTGTGAGCTCAGAGTTGTAGGGTGGGACAGAGGTTTCATGAATGTCAGGATTAATGGTTAAGTCTTAACTAAAATGGTGGTGGAGGCCAGTGTAGGGACTGGTGGCTGCTTTTTATACTGGAAAGGTGACAGCCTGTGGAGGGGAAGGTCAATCCATACAAAGCTATAGTAATCAATACAAGACATGATATGAAAGTGAATTAGACTTTTCGTTTTATCTTGTTTGATGAACAACAGTATTACAGAAATATTACATAGGTGAAAGTCATATGATTGATTGGATGTGAAGAGTAAAGGCGAGGGCAGAATCAAAGCTAACCTCAAGGCACTGGGCCTGTGCAAATGGGGTGATGGGAGATTTATTAACTATAACAGAGATTTCTGGTTTGTTGGGGATGTTAGAAGGGGAGAGAGGGGCATGACTCTGATTTACTATACTGGCTTCATAGCCACAAGGGCCTTCAGGTACTTATTATATGGACATGACCTCGCTGATTATGCCTCTTGTTAAGAATAAATACATATATTGCCAAATACAACACACACAAATGAAAAAAGGAAAATCTATTTTATCGAGTTACAGCAAAGCGTTTTGTTCCTTTATATCTATATATAACCTTGCTGATTAAAACATACATCTCTTACAATGCATGGCTCTCCCCCTCTGTATACTGTATATCATAGGGTTTCACCAGCAAGGTCCATGTCTGTACATTCATATGTACCTGATGCCCCTCGGGGCTGTCATTAATCTACTTTCTGATACTAGGTTCCTATAACTTGGTAATGTAGGACAGAATGTTATAGCTGCATAAAATGTGCCCATTGCAAGTGGAAAACCAATAAAAGTAGGTGAGTCTTAATAAACCATGAAATGTTGAATTATCTACTTGCTCTTTGTTCCTTCAATATCAGGGTCCACGTTTCTAACATAGGCGAAGGCAAGTCATATTGGAAGTTTTCATGATTAAAGTTGATTAGGTATTTGACCAATAAGGACCATCCTTAGATAGTATGACAAAAACATTCTGAGAAACATCTACTCTTGGGTGTCGGCTCAGGTCTATGTATGGTTATAAGAACCAGATACTACCAATGAAGAACCAGTAGAAATTTCACATCACCAGTCACACAATTAGAAACAGTTACACATAATTAGAATAGAAAATAAGGGGCATTTATGTGCTAACCAACAGGGAAAAGTTATGATCCTTTGGCCTGAGCTCATGGAACAGCACAAGGCACAATCAATACTTAATTCTAGAGAGATAAATGCTAAGAAGCTTGTTAGAAAGCAATGAGCCATTGGGAAGAGGCAGAAAGCATGACTGTGAGGCTCATTGCTGAGAATAGATGCGCTGAACTGGAAGAAAGTATTAGCATTTCTTAATACAGTCCCTCTGTGATCCCCTCCAATGATATTGGTGTCTATGGACAACCCATACGGCCTGGAGACAGACATTTATGCTCTAGTACATTGGGCACAGATTTGGCTATTACTACGGCAGTTGGAAACAGGTGGACTGTTGAGATATGTGGTGTTTACATAATAAAATGAAGGGCAAGACACCTGGGACCCCGTGTCAGAACAAGGGCAAGTGTCCAGTCCGTTATGTTAGGATGAGATACCACCTCCTTCCATTGACCTTCAGTGTCAGTACGGGAAGTCATTGTCCCCCTACTACATTATATTACTACAAACTAAACACTCACTACTATAGTTATATAGATACTGGAAACCCAGAAATAATTCTGTAAATCCACAGAACTCTCAATGCTGGGACATCAGGAGAGTCAAACAAGCTTATTCCTTCTGTAACCTGTCCACCTTGCTACTATGGGATGTATTTTTTTATCTTCATTTTATTGCATCTAATTTGCTGTACGACTAGTTCTGACCATTTCAGATGACAGCACAACAGGGATAGCTTTCTACTTTTTTATTTTTAGCCAGAGTTCCACTTACTATCCTATCCCACCAGGTGTCCTCTGCTACTTCACCAACCTTCACTGTGGGGGTCATTTATAAACTTCGCGCAGGGCAGATTGGTCCGCAAAGTGAATATTATTTGCCCGGATAAAATCTTCGCAGAACAGTTTTGCGAATTTAAGTTACTGTCAACGCTATTTTCACGCACAACAAACTCCTGTCTCATTTGCGCGCCATTTGCGAAAATTTATACACACTTGAATTTGCAAAAACCAGAAAGATGGGCAGAGCAGTGCAATATATTAGCGTTCAGGAAAAAAAAACATGCCCAATACAACTATTTGGGAAAAATATGCGCTGCACAAACTTTATAAATGACCCTCAGTGTCTTTATATTCTTCTTAGTTTACTGCTTCTCTTTTATGTTGATGTCCTCATAGAACAATCTTTCTCTTTTCTTTCCCTGTTCCTCTCCCCATGGATTTTTTCTACTCCCCTGTTGCCCTTTATTTTCCTCTTTTCCTGTTCATCATTGGCAGGTCCATCTTCTCCTGCTCCTTTCCATGTGGAATTATTCTGCATCTTCTTTTTCTGTTCCTTGCCCCCATGGATAATTCTGCCCTGCTTCTTCTGCTTTTCCTCTCCCCGTATGTTGAGTGGTCCTTTTTCTACTGTTTCTCTCCCACATATTTATTCTGTTGTTCTTTCTCTGTTGGCCTCTCTACGGCTGCTTTGTCTTCTGTTCTTCATCCCATAGATCATTCTGCCCCAAACTGCTTCCCCTGGTCCTCTCCATGTGAACTTATTCTGCCTCTTTCTCTTCTCCTGTTCTTTACCTCATGGATACAAATAGTCCTCCCTTTTGCTCCTGTTCTTCTCCCCACTGATTTATTCTTCCTCTTCTACTTTTCCCTTTCCAAATTTTTGCCCAGTCCTTCTTCTTTTCCCCTCCCAATGGTTTATTCTTCCTCACTATCTTCTCCTCTTCCTCTCCCGATTGATTAATCTGTCCTTTCTTTATTTCTGCTCCCATTCCAGATATTAATTCCACCTCGTCTTCATCTCCTGCTCATGGTGTCATGGAACAATCAACATAATATATGTGTCCCCTATCTTGTCAACTATCCTCTCCCACCCGGAATATCTCACCCTTCCATACAAGATTTCATTCTTTCTGTCAGTACAAAGCTTACAACAGATTCTCTGCCAGCAAGCAAAGTGTTGCAGAATTTATTATGCTAAATCTATAATGATGGAAGGACACATAACTCTGTATATAATAGATCAGAGGTCACTGGGAAGCTCCATGATCATATAACAACACAGCATTGGTCTTGCCAATTCAAGGTGACTTCTAACTCTGCTACATGTTGTATCTTGGACTAACGTTCTCTGTTAATTAATTACAGGTTTCCCCATTCTGTAGTAATTTGGGTTTCCAGTTGAATCTGATACAGGATTCATTGTTTAAACCATTGTATTGGGCCAAACACTGACACTTCATAAAAATAAATCAGCTTCCCATAAATGATGCACCCTCACTTCACACCAGTTGAAATCAATATTATCTGTTTATTGCCTAAAATATAGACTTTGTGCACATATAAATCCAGTGGAAAGCATGGGGGAGTCACAGCTATAAGGCAGATGGGACTGAGCATTATAATTTACCTCCATTTATCACAATGGAGAGGAACAGAGATGAGACAAAATCCTGTTTTCCATAGACTTAAATGAGATTTATTCTCTCAGAGTCTGGCACCAAACAGCTTGTTATTCCTCTTTATAAAGTGTTTAATAATCTCAGTCATGGAATTCTTTCTCCTGCTCATAAAAATGTAATAAGTAGTGCATAATAACCTCCAGTCAAACTGATTGGATAAATTGCATTGGACAATGGACTGAAGACTGAGACGCTAGCTGTCTTTATAGCAGGATCTGTGCAGCCACTGGGACAGAATGTTCTGTTATACAGATAGCTAGAATCTCAGCTGCCATAAAGCAGGACAGGACTGTTGCTTACAATGGGGATCAGATAGGATCTGTGCAGCCACTGGGACAGAATGCTCTGTTATACAGATAGCTAGAATCTCTGCTGCCATAAAGCAGGACAGGACTGCTGCTTACAATGAGGATCAAATTGGATCTGTGCAGCCACTGGGACAGAATGTTCTGTTATACAGATAGCTAGAATCTCAGCTGCCATAAAGCAGGACAGGACTGCTGCTTACAATGGGGATCAGATAGGATCTGTGCAGCCACTGGGACAGAATGTTCTGTTATACAGATAGCTAGAATCTCAGCTGCCATAAAGCAGGACAGGACTGCTGCTTACAATGGGGATCAGATAGGATCTTTGCAGCCACTGGGACAGAATGTTCTGTTATACAGATAGCTAGAATCTCCGCTGCCATAAAGCAGGACAGGACTGCTGCTTACAATGGGGATCAGATAGGATCTGTGCAGCCACTGGGACAGAATGTTCTGTTATACAGATAGCTAGAATCTCAGCTGCCATAAAGCAGGGCAGGATTGCTGCTTACAATGGGGATCAGATAGGATCTGTGCAGCCACTGGGACAGAATGTTCTGTTATACAGATAGCTAGAATCTCAGCTGCCATAAAGCAGGACAGGACTGCTGCTTACAATGGGGATCAGATAGGATCATTCCTCATCCCAACAGAACAGATTGTTGCCAATTACTACTAATTTATTAACTCATCATAATTAGAGGTATAGTTACCTTTATACAAGGCCAAGCCATTCATAAACTCCATTACTCATTTCCAGTAATCTGACTGCCCTTACAGTAAAGAACCCCTTCTTGTGCTTATGGTGAAATTTCCTTTCCTCTCCACCAATGAATCACTCATTCCCCCTCAATTGGTAAGTTATCCCATAACCTGACTGCCCTTACACTAAAGAAACCCTTCTTATGCTGATGGTGAGATCTCCTTTTCTCCCGACCAATGTATAAGATTTCCCAGACATAGGGTTATTATAATATGGCTCGACTCAGTTTCTTATATATGAACAGAAAAGGCAACAATCGCTATAAATGTAATATTCTCATGTCTCATGTATATGCTCACCTCGTCACTTATGGATTTTCATTTAATAAGAGTCACATGGGATAATCTATACATCACAAAGATGGCTGACAGGCTAATGCACATAGACTACTGATTGCCTGGGTAGAAGGAATCCGTCAGTAGCTAATTGACAGGCTACATTCCCCAACCCCCTTTATTAATCCAACAGAAAGCCATGGAAGCTTTTTCCTTATACTCGGCAAGTGATTTCTGTCAGTGGCTTGAGAATTAATCAACACATTCAAATTGGTGAGATGGGTTGGGTATCGGTATCTCCCCGAGGAGGGAGGAGAACCTGTAAAACCTGGATTTATGGCTAGGCCACAAAGGCGGCAAAATTTGAGGGGCGGCATGCCACCCAGCAGCATCTAGAGATGTATTGTGAGCCCTGTGCGCTCCCACACTTGTAGGGGGAGGATGTGCGCTAGTTTGTCGGCAGGCACTAGGACCTGGTGGCCACCACATGCGACCAAAGAGGGCGTGCACACGAGTGGGCGCTAGGACCCAGGTGGCCTGTATAGACATATATTTGTGGTCAAATACAAGATATATTTACATCATACAACATATATTTGTGGGTACATTGAGTTCCACCCATTGAAACAATTAAGTTTTGCTTAAAGCTCTTACCTTAGACTCCACAAGAACAGGGCAATCATTAATAGTGGCAAGAGCTATTTAAAACCATAGGCCAGCAATACTGATTCAATCTTTCCTCTCAGAGCTTATTTTTCTGATTCATGCCCTTTTTTGTTTCTGAAATCTTTCCCCCATAGATTGAAAGCTCTTTAGGACAGGGACCTATTCCAGTGTCTACATCAGAATACCTAGCACTTATGCATGGAATTATTCTCATTGTTTAATTTATATTAGCTCCTGTTATGTAAAGCACTGAGCACATTCATTGCGCTATATTACTAAAATACTGAACAAGAAGAGGCAGGGCTTCCATAATGGGCAGAGGCATGGCTTCCATGCCAGGACAAGGCATAGCATTCATACTGGGAAGAGGCATAGATTCAATACTACCCAGTGAGTAAAGGAATGGCATCCATACTTGGAAGAGGCATGGGTTCAATACTATCCAGTGAGTAGATGAATGGCATTCATACTGGGAAGAGTATGGTATCCATACTGGGTAGAGACAAGGCTTCCATGCTGGTTAGAGGAATGGCATCCATACTTGGTAGAGCCATGTCTCCCATACTTAGTAAAGACATGGCTTCCATACTTGGTAGAGCCTTGTCTCCCATACTTAGTAAAGACATGGCTTTTATACTGGGTAGAGGAATGGCATCCATACTGGGAAGAGGCATGACTTCCATTCTGGGAAGAGGCATGGCTTCCATACTAGAAAGAGGCTGGCTTCCATACTTGTAAGAGGCATGGCATCCATACTGGGAAGAGGCATGGCATCCGTACTTGGAAGAGGCTTGTCTCCCTTACTTAGTCAAGACATGGGTTTCCCACTGGGTAGAGGAATGGCATCCATACAAGGAAGAGGCATGGCATCCATACTGGGAAGAGGCATGACTTCCATTCTGGGAAGAGGCATGGCTTCCATACTAGAAAGAGGCATGGCTTCCATACTTGTAAGAGGCATGACTTCCATTCTGGGAAGAGGCATGGCTTCCATACTAGAAAGAGGCATGGCTTCCATACTTGTAAGAGGCATGGCATCCGTACTTGGTAGAGACATGGCTTCCATACTTAGTGAAGACATGGCTTTCACACTGGGTAGAGGCATGGTTTCCATACTGGGAAGAGGCATGACTTTCATACTGGGTAGAGGTATGGCATAAAAACTTGGTAGAGACATGGCTTCCATACGTAGAAGAGGCACAGCAGCAAACTGTTTAACAGGCTATGCCCACAAGAATGCAGTTATCCCATGTAATGTGGTTTTCACTCATCCAGGTCATGGTATATCTAACAAAAGTAAATCTAGAGCAAATCAGGAAGTCCAGTTGCTCTAGGTTTACTTCTACTTGATATTATCCCAGGTACAACTTACACTGGTGTAGATTCAATGTCTCAAAATTGGATCATGTGACTGTGTAATATTCAATCTAATAGGCTGCCCAGTATAATTCAGGAAGCAGCAATTATCTTTAGATAGTGTATAGGAGAATAGCTGACCATACACTAAGATTTGCTTGTTGTGGTCGCCAAGAGATACAAAAAGTCAGACTGCATCGGCTCCTTGAGACTGTCCTCAGTTCAACAAAAAAATCCAGCCTGTCCAATTGATATTTGGATGCTTTTTGGGCAATATCGATCAGGGAGGCTTGTTGGAGCGCCCCATGAATTGGCAGATTAGCTGTCAAATTGGTTTAAAGAATCGGCATCTTAAATCTGTCTGCGTATGGCTTAATTTAGGGTATTAAGGATGATGGGAAGTCAAATATTATTGGTAGAAGCTGTGATGGGATTTTTTCATTGGGCATAAGGGACAATGAAATGAAATGTATTGTAACCAATCAGTATTAAGCACTTTCAGGTCTGCTGAATCAAACTTTGACTTAACAGAGGATCACTGTTGGCTTTTACTATAGTAGCTCTTTACTTATCAACAGACTGCCTCCCCCCACACTGTATAATGGAGAACTTAGGGGAGAAGATGATCATGGGGCCACCTCTGTGTTCCAATATTCAACAGTTACTATTATGAGAATGTCTTGGGCTTTCAGTAGGGTTCTGGGAGTTGTAGTTTAACAAAGCCTCTGCAGGATCACCTTGATCACCACTATTTCAAGTAGATGTTTGTTTTGGCTCATTACTGCCTATTAACCCTCTAATAAAGTGTAATAGCTGAGCAACAGAAGACCTTCCACCAGTTCCGCCCACAGCCATAATATAAATGTGGCCTAAAGCAGAGCAGGGAAGTCACAAGAGTCTAATTAGTCAGACCCAATCAATAGTGTTTAGCTTGGAAGATTCCCTCGGTGACTAATGGGAAAAATCTGAAGCCAATTGATGAAGGCCGGTATCCCCCATGAGATATCACTGCCTAATTGCCTCCTGCCAGCAGCCCTCATGCCTACAAACTTATGGAGAGGATTTACAGGGTTAACCTTGGCCAGTGACCTCAGTCCCTTATTTATGGCAGCCCTTCCGACAAACAAACTGCTCCACTTCACTTCTCCTTGGGCTGCTCCTCCTGGAAAGGTCAATTTGTGAACAATTTACAGGCAATTTCATGAATGCAATTTATTTCCAGGCTATAAAAGGATGAATATTTGATTGAGGAGGAGCTGATATCCAGGCCTGGAGTGGCAGCAGATAAGACTGTCAGTCTATAACATGGGAGGCCTTTCATGTAAATATGGTAAATGACATAGAAATACTCTGAGTCCTCATTAATCAGAGAGGCTAGTGGGTACCTCTTTATAAGGAGGATTAATCACCCATGTATTTTATATACCAGAAAATAAATAGGACCTTGTAGCTTACTGTGTGCCCAGAACATTCCTTCTCTGTATATTTGTATTTATACATATGGGAGGAGGAGGTGCCATATTGATTCCCTTAGACAGTACAGTATGAGGGTATAGCTTATTGTGTGCCCAGAACATTCCTTCTCTGTATATTTGTATTTATACATATGGGAGGAGGAGGTGCCATATTGATTCCCTTAGACAGTACAGTATGAGAGTATAGCTTATTGTGTGCCCAGAACATTCCAAGCACGAGCTGGGGGAGGGTCAGACTGGTGGGTACAGGGCACATAGAGACTGCCACCCCAGGGGCCTTCCCACCCCCCCAGGGGCCCCGCCACACCCCCACAGGAATCCCCCTGCCTAATGAATATCTGCCTTGTCCATACCCGTTGTTCGTTGCTTACGAGATTCTAGCTATCTGTATAACAGAACATTCTGTCCCAGTGACTGCACAGATCCTATCTGATCCCCATTGTAAGCAGCAGTCCTGTCCTGCTTTATGGCAGCTGAGATTCTAGCTATCTGTATAACAGAGCATTCTGTCCCAGTGGCTGCACAGATCCTATCTGATCCCCATTGTAAGCAGCAGTCCTGTCCTGCTTTATGGCAGCTGAGATTCTAGCTATCTGTATAACAGAGCATTCTGTCCCAGTGGCTGCACAGATCCTATCTGATCCCCATTGTAAGCAACAGTCCTGTCCTGCTTTATGGCAGCTGAGATTCTAGCTATCTGTATAACAGAACATTCTGTCCCAGTGGCTGCACAGATCCTATCTGATCCCCATTGTAAGCAACAGTCCTGTCCTGCTTTATGGCAGCTGAGATTCTAGCTATCTGTATAACAGAACATTCTGTCCCAGTGGCTGCACAGATCCTATCTGATCCCCATTGTAAGCAGCAGTCCTGTCCTGCTTTATGGCAGCTGAGATTCTAGCTATCTGTATAACAGAGCATTCTGTCCCAGTGGCTGCACAGATCCTATCTGATCCCCATTGTAAGCAGCAGTCCTGTCCTGCTTTATGGCAGCTGAGATTCTAGCTATCTGTATAACAGAACATATTAGACAGACACCCTGCCTGGTTATATGTCATTGCTGAATATCTGCCTCACACAGATACAGGCTCTCGCTGGGGTATTTCACTCAGTAAACAAATTTACACGTTTCCAAAGACATTTCTGTCAAATAGAATTATCCGCACGCAGTTTGTTGTGATGCTTTAATGACTCTCCATAAACACAATCGCACGCAGGTGAGTTGCATTTGATACACGGCACGAGATAAAGATATTAAAAGTGCACTAAATAATTTAAGTTTTCCCAGAATTGTTCCATTTAGTTGTTTGTGGGTTAATTCCGGCTTTTATGTGCCGCACAGGCAGAGAATTACATGGGGCTGGTGGGAGGGTTTTATGGTTAAAGGCCCAGTACTAGAATATAATTAGTCTTTAATTATAATCAAACATAATAAATATCTCTCCAGCTTCACCAGTTCATTGGCATTAGAATTTGTATAGAAAACTGAAGTACAAAAACTAAGATTTTCCTATAGCAGATCTGTAATTTGCTCTATGGGATCTCTATGGGATCTTGTGTGACGCCTTTAAATAAGACTGACTGTAGGGCAGTGGCTATTGGACCTTTACTTGTCCACCTTGGAACTCCAACCCTGCTATTGCAACTGTTACCTAATAAGTCCTGGCACCCTGAAGTTGGGTCTAGGAGGCAGTCTTTGCACAGTATCTGTAGGCAGCTAGCACCTTTTTCCGAAATTATAGATGCTTTCAGGTCATAGTCAGACCTTAAAGGAGAAGGAAAGCTCCCGAAGCTGCAAGCTATAAGACTATATTTATTCTGTAGAATGCTTTACCATACCTGAGTAAACAGCTCTAGAAGCCCCCTCTATTTATTTAGGATAGCAGCTGCCATATTAGCTTGGTGTGACATCACTTCCTGCCTGAGTCTCTCCCTGCTCACTCATAGCTCTGAGCTCAGATTACAGAAGGGAGGGAGGGAGGGAGAGAGGAGCAAACTGAGCATGCTCAAGCCCTAGCCCTGGAGGTTTAAGCTGAAAACAGTTAGTCTGATACAGAAGCCCATGAGTACACAATAGAAGGAAAGAAATGTACTGTTTCTTTTGACAGAGGACTCAGAGCAGCATTACTTTGAGGGGTTACTGGTGTATTTATATAGACCTTTCTGATAAAGCTTACTTAGTTTTAGCCTTTCCTTCTCCTTTAAGAAGTCCATGGAATATCTATCGTAAAGCATTGTGGTTTATCCAGAGCAGCATTTTCCAAACCATGAGGATGCTTAGGGTTGATGCACGAATGAGATGAGTTTTGAAACTTGCCTCAGATGACAAAACGGAAATTAATCTATTTTAGATCAGAGAGCACAATTGCTCTCTCTAGCTAGCATCCTGGTCTCCTGGACCCCTCCACCAACATTGTGGACCACCTCCAATGCAAAATAAGCCAAGTGTGTGGGTTGGGAGGGACAGGGGGAAGCTTCAGCAGAACCCAGGGTAGATGGGACTCCCACTAGCTTCGGCGAAGGGGAGTCCAAACAACCCCTTCGGGGGTGGGGATGGTGGGCCCTCCCTAGCTTCAGTGAAGGGGGACCCATCCGTTCAAGATGTCCACGAGCGGTAGCCTGGGACACTTGGGCAACGGAGCCAGTGCCTTCGGGTAGGACTCGGAAGGATGATTCATTATCATCAGCAGTAAGCAGCCTCAGACAGCAGAGGGGCCAGGATCGCTCCCGAGGCTGCCCCCTATGATTTGGGCAGCAAAAAGGGAAGCTAGCGTGAAATTTTAGGAAAATGCATTTTTGCTTTCCTAAAGACTCCTAGAATCCCAGCTTTAAGGTTAATTAGACTGAAATTTGAGTGAATGCTTATTGTTGCCTGAGAAAGACATGGAACTATGGCTAACTAGAATAAAGTTATCATATACCTGCAGCCTTGCCATAAGCTAAAAGGGGCTCTGAACAAAGATGGACTTTAAATATGGGCTTGAGCCTAAAAAGAAATGAGAAGAATGCGGTGAAACTCATCGATGTCTGGAGCCACTGAAGAACTGCCATACTACAAAGATTTTAGCAGTAGTTTATGGTTTTTACTTCGTCCTAGTAAACTAGTGGGAACATACAGAATTTATTCATAGGGCTAAACTCCACAAGCTTTTTTGTAGGATGGTGTCACATGGGTCATAATAATAATGGGACTGATAGAAAAATCTGATGCATAAACTACATGTAAAATTTTCCATTCGACACGACTGTGGCATTGGAGCTGCGTCTTCATCCGACAATATAAAAACAGATAGTGTAGGAAAGACTTTTTCTCATTGAAATATATTGACTGTCGAATAGTGATGAATGAATTTCTCCCGTTTCGTTGAAAAATTGACGAAAGTCGAATTTTGACGCCAGCGTCAAATTTTTTTTTGCTGCCGGTGACAATTCCGATGAAAATGTGACGCGCATTAAAGTCAGTGGTTTGCCTTTATTTGTCACCGGTGTCAAAATATGCGTTTTTCACTGTAATTTCACAAATTTTTTCGCCAACAGTGAAAGGTGGAAATTTGTCACGAATTCACACCTGCCGAATGAATTCGTCCATCATTACTGTCTAATGTAAACGCATGAAGAAAAGACTCCATCCGACTTTTTCTAGTCTGACTTTACATTCTAGCTGGAGGGGGATCAAATCTTGTGCTGTTGCCCTGGGTTGCATTATGTTGCATGGAGGATCAGATAAAACCTGACCCACAAAATCTGATGATAAGCATTAGTGGAGTTTTGCCCATTCATATACTTATGTATACAGTGTTGTTGAGCTCAATGTGTCTGGTGAAACATAACTCTAGTAGAAAGAAGTCTAATATAAGTACATCATTTGATCAAAACCTCTTTGCTCCTTGGTTCTTGAATACAGAATTCATATACTTCAACCATCAACAAACCTTTTTGAAGAATGGGCCAAACACTCATAAAGAAGAGACTCAAGAGGAAGAATGAGCCAAAAACTCAAAAAGAAGAGACTCGAGGGAAAGAATGGGCCAAAAACTCAAATAGATGAGACTCGAGAAGAAGAATGGGCCAAAAACTCACAAAGAAGAGACTCAAGAGAAAGAATGGGCCAAAAACTCACAAAGAAGAGACTCAAGAGGAAGAATGGGCCAGAACTCATAAAGAAGAGACTCAAGAGAAAGAATGGGCCAGAACTCATAAAGAAGAGACTCAGGACCAAAAAGAACAGTTCAATAAGTATAAAAAAAAATTCAAAAAGTATGAGAGATGTTCTGCAGGCATGAGGATGAATCCAACTCATTAGTTGGCTAATTAGCTCTGTTGGCTGGAGCTTCCCGTAGTTTATCTGCCCTTCTTCAACTCATGTCAGGTCTTGGTAAAATCTGTGTATGAAAACACACATATTTACAGGTGGAAAATAAAAATCATATATATTTCTGATCATTCCCTGTTTCTTATTACCCTTGATACCTTTAAACACACATGAGCCTTGTGTTATTAATCATACATATAGTAAAAAGCCTTTGAAACCGTCCAGGATTTCACATGTACTTCTCCCCATCTATATTTCATAGCATGTTGATGCATTAAAAAGTATCTTGCAGCTCCATCCCTACTCTACAGCTACTTACAGCTGCTATACTATCTATCTCTCACTCTATCTATCTATCATCTATCTATCTGTCTGTCTGTCTGTCTGTCTATCTATCTATCTATCTATCTATCTATCTATCTATCTATCTATCTATCTATCTTCTATCTATATATCTTTCTACCCATATATCTATCTATCTATCTATCTATCTCTGTCTGTCTGTCTGTCTGTCTGTCTGTCTATCTATCTATCTATCTATCTATCTATCTATCTGTCTATCGATATCTCACTCCGTCTATCTATCTATATCACTCCATCTATCATCTATCTATATCTCACTCTGTCTATCTATTTCTATCTATCTCTCACTCTATCTATCTATCTATCTATCTATCTATCTATCTATCTATCTATCTATCTATCTATCTATCTATCTATCTATCTCTCACTCTATCTATCTATCTATCTATCTATCTATCATCTATCTATCTATCATCTATCTATCTGTCTATCGATATCTCACTCTGTCTATCTATCTATCACTCCATCTATCATCTATCTATATCTCACTCTATCTATCTATCTATCTATCTATCTATCTATCTATCTATCTATCTATCTATCTATCTATCTATCTATCTCTCACTCTATCTATCTATCTATCTATCTATCTATCTATCTATCTATCTATCTATCTATCTATCTATCTATCTATCTATCTATCTATCTATCTATCTCTCTATCTCTCTATTTATCTATCTATCATCTCTCTCTCTCTATGTATGATCTATTTATCTCTATATATCTCTATCTATGGATCTGTCTGTATCTATCTATCTATCTATCTATCTTTTAGGGATGCACCAAATCCACTATTTTGTATTCGGCCGAAACCCTCAATCCTGCGCGAAAGATTTGGCCGAATACCGAACCGAATCCAAACCCTAATTTGCATATGCTAATTATGGGTGAGAATGGAAAAAAAAATTACTTCCTTGTTTTGTGACAAAAAGTCATGAGATTTCCCTCCCTGCCCCTAATTTGCTCATGCAAATTCGGTTCGGCCGGGCAGAAGGATCTGTCTATCGATATCTCACTCTATCTATCTATCTATCTCTCACTCTATCTATCTATATTCATCTAAATGAAAGAATAACAGTGACTGCAATATCACACAGCGCCCTCTGTTGGTTATATGAAAGATTAACAGTGACTGCAATATCACACAGCGCCCTCTGTTGGTTATATGAAAGATTAACAGTGACTGCAGTATCACACAGCGCCCTCTGCACATGGTAGTGGGACAGTGGGACAATGCACACAGTAATCCATTTGGCAATTCTCTGTCACCATCAGCTTTGCAAAGAAGTCCGGTTGATCGCTGGGGGGGTCTCTTTGGCGGAATGTGCGCTGCTGGGAGACAGGGCTGTAGTTGTGTCTAGGCTTATACTAGAGTCAATAAGTTTTCCCAGTTTTCGTAGGTAAAATTAGGTACCTCGGCTTATACTCGGGTCGGCTTATACTCGGGTATATATGGTAAATTAGAATTTTCACCTGGCAAAGTGTAGCGATGTGTGCTAAGCCGTTGCTGCCGAATTTTCGCAGGTTAGGGTATTTGCCCCTATCTGTCTGTCTGTCTGTCTATCTCTCTCTATCTATCCACATATGATAGGACGTATTATGCACCGGTGCTGTGAATGGTGAATACAGAATAATAATAATTGTACACACTGAGATATACCAGAACTTTGTTACACAGAGAAGAAACATTAGAATATATCTCCAGACAACCTTTCTCTAACTTATGAAAGTTTCAGCTCTATAAAACTCTACCACTAACTGGTCCTCACACTACAAGTTAAAATATTGGAAGGAAACGTCTGTTGGAAACAACACAAATACTCATTTCAAATTCCATCACCTGAGGGAGAGGCACTGATTGAAGTCACTAGGAATGATACTTGAAAGAAAATTGCTTTTTTCAGATCCGGCTCCAGCGCTCACTGTGTTATTGACTACACAAACCAAGGGCCCCTTTGCCTTAGAATTGTCAGTTTCCCATACACAAATGCTTGGACCCTTCTGCTCATTTGCAAATATTCGCCAATTTGTACGTCTAAAACCATAATCAGAATGTGTTTCCCTTGTAATGAAGTGCCACTGACTCTGAGATCATCAATATCCCATGCACGGAATATAAATATATACATATATATGTCTGCCTCGGAACTCTTCTGCAGCAGCTACACTCTCTTTTCTACATATACAACTACTACTACTACTAATACTGCCGTATACCACTACTACTACTACTAATACTGCCCTATACCACTACTACTACCATTACTGCCCTATACTACTACTGCTACTACTAATACTGCCCTATACTACTACTGCCCGATACTACTACTAATACTGCCCTATACTACTACTACTACTGTCCTATACTACTAATACTGCCCTATACTACTACTACTACTGTCCTATACTACTACTACTGCCCTATACTACTACTACTGTCGTATACTACTACTACTGCCCTATACTACTACTACTGCCCTATACTACTACTACTACTAATACTGCCCTATACTACTACTAATACTGCCCTATACTACTACTACTGCCCTATACGATTACATATAGAACTTGGGTTACATACTAAACCCCAAAGGAGTTCTATATGTGAGCAGCCCAAGGAGCATTGGGAGTTACCAATGTTCCCCTGTATAAATTATAGGGGGTATATAATCCCATCTATAGGTCCATATGAAGAGAAAGGAGTCCTATTTGTCTCCCGCTCCTCTAGGGGGGCATTAAACCAATACAGGTATAGGATCCATTATCTGGAAACACATTATCCAGAAATTACAGGAAGGCCTTCTCCTGTAGACTCCCTTTTCCAAACAATTAAAAAAAAATTTCTCTGTAAAAATAAAACAGTACAGCTATGGGACCTGTTATCCAGAATGTTCAGGACCTGGGATTTTTCGGATAACAGATCTTTCCATAATTTGGATCTTCATACCTTAAGTCTACTAGAAAATCATATAAACATGAAATAAACCCAATAGGCTGGTTTTGCCTCCAATAAGGATTAATTGTATCTTAGTTGAGATCAAGTACAAGCGACTGTTTTATTATTACACAGAAAAAGGAAATCATTTTTAACAATGTGGATTCTTTGGATAAAATGGAGTCTATTGGAGATGGCCTTTCTGTAATTTGGAGCTTTCTGGATAACTGGTTTCTGGATAACAGATCCCATGGCTGTACAAGATGTTGTTTTATTATTACAGAGAAAAAGAAAATAATTTGTGAAGAAATGGATTATTTGGATAAAAATGAGTCTATGGGAGATGGACATTCTGTTATTCAGAGCTTTCTGGATTACTGGTTTCTGGATAACTGATCTCATACCTGTACAAGGTACTGTTTTATTATTACAGACAAAAAGTAAATCATTTGTAAAAAATGTGGATTATTTGGATAAAATGGCATCTAAGGGAGATGGGCATTCTGTTATTCAGAGCTTTTTGGATGATGGATTTCCTGATAATAAATATCACACCTGTACCTTGTACTTGATCCCAACTAAGATATAATTAATCCTTACTGGAGGCAAAACCAGCCTATTGGATTTATTTAATGTTTATATGAGTTCCTAGTAGACTTAAGGTATGAAGATCCAAATTACAGAAAGATCTGTTATCTGGAAAACCCCCAGGTCCTGAACATATAACAGATCCCATAGCTGTAACAAAATACAAAGGGGATGCTAAAGCTGTCACTGTGACTTTATTCCACCTGCTGGAGTCAGTATGGATCATAGTTATACCAATGAAATATTTTATATTGTTTTCCCTAGAATTCTGCTCTTTCCCAGAAGGTCCAACTATAATATAAGGTACATCGCTGAGAAATATGTTGGTGCTATATAGTTACATATTTAGTTATATAGTTACATATTTAGTTATATAGTTACATAGTTATATAGTTACATAGTTATATATTTACATAGTTACATAGTTAAATTGGGTTGAAAAAAGACAAAGTCCATCAAGTCCAACCCCTCCAAATGAAAACCCAGCCCCATACACACACCCCTCCCTACTGTCACATAAATGATATATACCCATATCTATACTAACTATAGAGTTTAGTATCACAATAGCCTTTGTATTATGTCTGTCCAAGAAATCATCCAAGTCCCTCTTATAGTCATTAACTGAATCATCACCCGGCAGTGCATTCCCCAACCTCACTGTCCTCACTGTGATGAACCCCCTACTCTGTTCCTTTAAATGAAACTTCTTTTCCTCTAGTCTGAAGGGGAGGCCTCTGGTACGTGATTCTCTTTATGGGTAAAAAGGTCCCCTGCTATTTGTCTATAATGTCCTCTAATGTACTTGTAAAGTCTAATCATGTCCCCTCACAAGCGCCTTTTTTCCCCCAGAGAAAACAACCCCAACCTTGTCAGTCTCCCCTCATAATTTAACTCTTCCCTCCCTCTAACCAGTTTAGTTGCACTTAGTCTCTGCACTCTCTCCAGCTCATTTATATCCCTCTTAAGGACTGGAGTCCAAAACTGCCCCCATACTCCAGATGAGGCCTCACCAGGGACCTATAAAGAGACACAATTATGTTTCATCCCTTGAGTTAATGCCCTTTTTTATACAAGAACTTTATTTGCTTTAGTAGCCACAGAATGACACTGCCCAGAATTAGACAACTTGTTATCTACATGAAAAGATAGATGATTGGACGGGGAAGAAGAGTCGAGAAAATACACTGAAAACAAGGAACAGATAGACCTGTGAAGTATAAAAGAGACCAATATTTTAGATAGATGATGGATAGATAGATAGATAGATAGATAGATAGATAGATAGATAGATAGATAGATAGATGATGGATAGTTAGATAGATAAATGGATAGTTAGATAGCATATAGATAGATGATAGATGGATGGATAGATAGAGGATTGATAGATTAATAGATTATATGTAAATAGTAGATAGACAGAAAGACAGACAGATAAAATATGATAGACAGAAAGACATCATGGTATTAGTCATCCAGTTCCAGGAATATGTAGAACCACAAATAAGTGTGTACCCCCAAAATCTCACCCTAATTGACCACGACCTGAGCTTTTTAGGCATCAGGGTAATGATTACTCAGTATATTTGCCTTGTAGGGTATCACAGATAAGAATTTATTGAATTGCCAGGCACGGGGGCCACAAGGCTGCTACCACCCCTGCCCAGCGGATGATTTCATTCCCAGACACTGTCATACAGCCGCTAATAGTTATTTCTAATGCATTTGGCGCATCTCAGAAATCAGGCCAACACCTGCCCCATAACCTTTCATGTGTATTCCACAATGGCTTGAAGTTATTGCTTTGATATTTCACTAAGTGATTGGACCGGGGAGGAGAGTCGAGAAAATACACTGAAAACAAGGAACCGATAGACCTGTGAAGTATAAAAGAGACCAATATTTTCTTTCATATCCTCCATGGATACATAGTGGCACCTGATGCTCAGTATATGTAATATTACAAGGGAATTCGTTTTTTCTTTTTTTCACAATTGAGCAGTGTGTTTGTGTGTGTGTGTAAAAACAAGCATCAGAATTCAGAACGGGGCTTTCGATAGGAAACTCTTTTTTAATTGCAAGATATTAAGGGATACATGTACTGTTAATATGAATGAATTGTGTTACAACAGCGCCACCTGCTGGTCATTTTCCCACCAGTCTGACCAGCAAGTAGTCAAGGAAGTTGTCAGGAGAAAGAAAGAGGCTGATGTTCTTCTGCTTAGGAAAGATGTGAGAAAGGTTTCTAATTTTATTCCTAAGCAGAAGAACATCAGCCTCTTTCTTTCTCCTGACAACTTCCTTGACTACTTGCTGGTCAGACTGGTGGGAAAATGACCAGCAGGTGGTGATCTTGTAACACAATTCATTCATAGTAACAGTACATGTATCCCTTAAAGGGCACCTATCACAGCCAAAATCAAACACATATTAACAATCTGACCAGTACAAGCTAAACACGTTTAATCAAACTACATATATAGTTTTTTGAAAAAACTGCAGGTTTTAAAAAAATCCCTTACTTTGTCAAATGGGTTCTTTCACTGAGGGAGGCCATATTGAGACTCTAACAGAGACTCTAATATGCAAATTTCAGGAGCATGCTCAGATTGTAACACTGCTTTAAATATTCTACCCAGAATGCCTTGTTTTAGTAAACTCCTCCACTAGAAGTATCCACTAGAAGTGCTGCCACCTGCTAACTTCCAGCAGGGGGCAGCACTACTGAACAGCAGCTAACACACAGGTTTGGCTGATTTGAAAATAGCTTAGAAGGGTTGATAAGCAAACAAGGAATTTGAACTGAGCATGTGCGAGATTTCAGAGCTACAGTTGGCTGGGAAGATATAGGTAGGAGGAGCCAGTGAAATCCAAGATGGCTGCCTCAGCTAGAACTGCAGGGGAGATAGGGGAGATCTTGCAGAAGGAATAGTGAGCTGATCATTTACATTATACAAACAATTCTTACTGTTTTAAAAATCGGATTTCTTGAACTTTCACATAGTGTATTTACTTAGTAAATGATTTTGGTCATGATTGGTGCCCTTTAATAACTTGGAATAAATAAATGAATGTAAATTACAAAAGTGCTTCGAATAGCACCGTCGTCAATTTTATATTCACTTATTTTTAAGGTTTACTTATCCATTAAATATGATAAATAAGGATTTTTTAAAAATATCCTTGAAAACTCATTCATTCTCCTCGTGTAACATGTAACCGACTGCCCGTGGCTGGAATTCCCAGAGCTGACACAGAGATGATATTGTGCAAAATAGTCTGTTAGTTACATTGGATTATTCGGAACCCAGTGGGAAACCGCCGTCGCTTTTGTTTCCATTCTACGTGCACTTCAAGATCATCCTCCTCTGCCTTATCTTACACCATAACTTCATAATAACAATGGACTTAATTAGTGGATAATTAATGGACTCAATGAAATAATAAGCACCCAGCTCCCTCTGGAGGGTTTACATATAATTAAAATGATGAATGAATTTTTTTTCGGCGTTTGGATATTACACTTTAGGCAGCAAAGCTTGGCAGAAAACCGTCACCTTAATCGACATATCAAAGGACACTGTCAAATTTGTTTTGTTGAAGAAGCGTTTTCCCTTCAGTATTTCTGTTGATGCAACATTTGCTTCTGTTTTATGCACAAAATTGCTTAGAAGCAGAAATCTGTTATTTTATTTGTTGTCGGTGAGGTCGTTCCGTTCTAATGATGTGAATTTAGGCAAAAAGTTCTGCGTCTTTTGCTTGTGCCGACTTTGTTTTTTTGTCGTTTCGCGCGGCCGTGGACTTAGCCGGATCCTTCTCTCTCTCGTGTTGCTCCACTGCCCGTCGTCCTTACATAGCAATTTGAGAGATAAAAGTAATGATTCACAGGACAAGCCATTACACTGACTTACATAACCCGTAGACTCTCCATTCTCCACTGGGTGAATGTGCAGCAACAGCAAAACTGGCTCTGCATTTCGGGCACTTCAGCACACATATACAGTATATATATATATATATATATATATATATATTAGGGATGCACCAAATCCACTTTTTTGGATTCGGCCGAACCCCCGAATCCTTCACGAAAGATTCGGCCGAATACCGAACTGAATCCGAACCCTAATTTGCATATGCAAATTAGGGGTGGGAAGGGGAAAACATTTTTTACTTCCTTGTTTTCTGACAAAAAGTCACGCAATTTACCTCCCACCCCTAATTTGCATATGCAAATTAGGATTCGGATTCGGTTCAGCCAGGCAGAAGGATTCGGCCGAATCCGAATCCTGCTGAAAAAGGCCGAATCCTGGCCGAATCCCGAACTGAATCCTGGATTCGGTGCATCCCTAATATATATATAATATATTTCTTTTTTCAGCGTGATAACTCACAAGCCATATCTGTGATACTGGTTATTTTCTTGTAAACTGTTATTGATAGAGCTGTTTTCTGTAATTCTATGATAGGAATGAAACGGCTGCAGAGGGTCCTTGAGCCACATCAGGAGCCAGGGAGGCCCGGGAGCTGCAAAAGAGAGATAAAAATGGGAAAATATTAACGGACGATTTTGTTGTCTGGCAGAGGTTAATTGTAAAGGCAACGCTATCTCCAATTAGTTATAGGTTGTGTGTGCAAATATGAGTTTTCTGCACAACGGGGTGAGTCCCTGCAACTGGGGAATTATGTGTGTATGGAGTCCACAATTTTCTTACTATGCACGAGCACGTGAGCCTAACTAGAGGTGGCCATAGACGTTACAATTACGATCTTTCCTAGAAAAGATCTGTCCAAGAGATTGTTCGTTTCAATACACACATGTAGAGCTCAATCGTCAGATATACATATAGAAACAATAAAATTCTATCTGTATCGGACGTTTAGGTGGCCAACCGATATCCAAGTCTTCTGCCGATAATTGTCAGCTCAACTCCCACCATGCACACACCAAATATTGTATGAAAATGTGTTTTGTACAATAATATCTGTGCATGTATGGCCATCTTTAGATACAATGCAATCATACTCATAAAAAAATGAAACACTGCATTCCATACTCTAGATCAGTGATCCCCAACCAGTGGCTTGGGAGCAACATTTTGTTCACCAACATGTGGGTTGTTGCTCCCAGTGAACTCAAAGCAGGTGCTTATTTTTGAATTCTTTGCTTGGAGGCAAGTTTTGGTTGCATTAAAAAGGTGTTCTTCTAATCAGAGCCTCCTGTAGGCTGCCAGTCCACAGCGGGACTACTAAATAACCAATCACAGCCTTTTTTGGCACCCCCTGGAGCTATTTTCATGCTTGTGCTGCTCTCTCATTTTACATTTGAATGTGGCTCACAAGCAAAAAAGATTGGGGACCCCTGCTCTAGATGAAGCCTTGGTTCATTAGAGAATGAACCATTGACTACCAACCAGTAGGTCACAACTACTGCAGCCCTGATGTCCAAGTTAATTTTAACTACATCATTAAAAGTTATTCAATTTGTCAGACATGATCTGCATCCATAAAGCCATGCTGATTCCTACTTAAAGGGCTTGTTCACCCTTGAGTTAACTCTTAGTATGATGTAGAGAGGGATATTCTGAGCCAATTTGCAATTGGTTTTCTTTTTGATTATTTGTGGTTTCTGAGTTATTTAGCTTTTTATTCAGCAGCTCTCCAGTCTGCAATTTTAGCAATTTGGTTGCAAGGGTCCTAATTAACCTAGCAACCATGCATTGATTTGAACAAGAGACTGGAATATGAAGAGGAGTAAGTCTGTATAGTAAGACGAGTAACAAAAAGTATCAATAACAATACATTTGTAGCCTTACAGATCTTACAGATTGTTTTTCAGATGGGGCCAGTGACCCATATTTGAAAGCTGGAAAAAGTTAGAAGAAGAAGGCAAATACTTAAAAATCTCAAAAAACATGAATAAAGAAGACCAATTGAAAAATAACATATTAAAAGTCAACTTAAAGTAAACTACTCCATTAATAATGCCATGCTCATTCTAGAACATAATCTTGAAAGGGATCCCCTAACAAAACTTCACTTGCCCACAGCTGATATCAGACTTACAGGTCTATAATTGCCAGCTTGAGCTTGTACTTCCTTCTTTAATATCAGAATTACATCAGGTTTCCTTCAATCCATTTATTCCATACCAGATGAAACTCAGTCTAAGAAAATCAGAAGAACCCTGGGCCTTGTTCACGTTAACTTTGCTTAAATGTTTAAGTGCCATAGCCTGTATCAGCCTTTGACAACTTGATGGAGTTGAGCCATCTATCTTACTACAGAGTGGGTGCTGTAACTGTGACTCCTCTATTGTACATAATGAAGAAAATGCTTTTTCAGATGGATAGGGTCATCCATTAACCATAACAATTAACTATTATTTTTACTTGCAATAGGAGTTAAGTCTCTTCCTTTCATTAACATGCCAGCATTAATCCTAACCCTAACAATTAACCTGACAGTTTCCTTACAATTTGTGACTAGTTCAGTTCATCTGGTTTTAGCCCCATAACTAATTTTGTGCAGTCCTTACTCATAGGCCCATGATGTCATCTATGCTCTGTGCCGCCAACAAGCAATGCTAAGTCTAGTTTTACTATGACTTTGAGGAATATCTCCTGCCTTGTTTTTATATCTTATTAGTATATGACCACATCCTAGTCTCAGCTGTATCCTGAACTGAGAATATACACTTATCCCAAATATAATATACCTCGGTGTACCCTAAGTTCAGGGGGGGAGCTGGCTACCTCTGGCTGAAGTGACCATAGAACTTGTTGCAGTCCATACCTCAACATGCTACACTTTAGTGTATAAATTATTAAAGTATTACAGTATGTTGTGCACATTAAAATAATATTACATGAGGCAGACGGTAATTATATATTGTGGGCATGAGTCGGAAGAAAGGTCAGGCAGAAAGCAGAGAGATGGATTATTGAAATGATTGGATGAGACAGTGAATGGCATCTTTTGGCATTTCTTAATTTATTTATGAGGATTATACAATGCAGATGGCAATATAACAGGGCAGCCATATTGGCTGAATTAGTCAGTCCCAACTAAAGAAGTTAAAGGGATACTGTCATGGGAAAACATTTTTTTCAAAATGAATCAGTTAATAGTGCTGCTCCAGCAGAATTCTGCACTGAAATCCATTTCTCAAAAGAGCAAACTGATTTTTTTATATTCAATTTTGAAATCTGACATGGGGCTAGACATATTGTCAATTTCCCAGCTGCCCCTGGTCACGTGACTTGTGCCTACACTTTAGGAGAGACATGCTTTCTGGCAGGCTGCTGTTTTTCCTTCTCAATGTAAGTGAATGTGTCTCAGTGGGACATTGGTTTTTACTATTGAGTGTTTCTAGTATAGGTTTGACCTATACTAGATATACTATGACCTGGATGAATGAAAATCTTCATAGTCCTATTGAGTGTTGTTATTAGATCTACCAGGCAGCTGTTATCTTGTGTTAAGCTGGCCATAGACGCAAAGATCTGATCGTACGAATCGAGGATTCGTACGATTTTCGAACCGTGTGTGGAGAGTCCCGACATTTTTCGTCCGGCGGAGATCGGTCGTTTGGTCGATCAGACAGGTTAGAAAATTTCTGTCGGATGTAGGATTTTCAGTGGGAGACTGTCACCAGCTTTGGTTGGACATAGATATCGTACGATTGCTGTCAGGGGCAGAACATTGCTGATCTGTTCTTTAACTAATCTGACTGGTAAGACTTTGATCTGAATGGTTAGTGGCGGGTCGGGAGATGGGAAAGTCTGATCGTACGATGATTCGTGCTATCGGATCTTTGCATCTATGGCCAGCTTTAGTGAGCTGCTATCTGGTTACCTTCCCATTGTTCTGTTGTTAGGATGCTGAGGGGAAAAGGGTGGGGGGTGATATCGCTCCAACTTGCAGTACAGCAGTAAAGAGTGATTGAAGTTTATCAGAGCACAAGTCACATGACTTGGGGCAGCTGGGAAATTGACAATATGTCTAGCCCCATGTCAGTTAACTGATGTTAACTTATTCATTTTGAAAAAAATTTTTTTTCCCATAACAGTATCCCTTTAACTATCATTATCGCTGGTTATTGCCATCATTTCTTTTTCCAGAAATCAGTGCATTGGTGGCCACCAGCAAGGGTGGATTCTGTCAGTAGACCAATAGTATTCCTGTTATGATTTCCCTGCATTGTAAGTGATCAGAGATCTACTTCCATGAGTAGGTCTAAACTCTGAGCATAATTGGTAATGGTGTATATACTGTGCCATGGGGCAACCCAACAGTAGGAATACTATCTGAGTATTCTGGATACTATACAACATGGCAACCCAAAAAAACAGGAATACTATCTAAGTATTCTGGGATACAGTATACCATCTAAATACCATCTAGTGGACAGAACCCTATTGTTTGGTTCAGTACTTTTTTGGAACGTGGGTAAAACAAAGTGAGAAAGACATATGTGTAACAATAGCTTCTTGCATAAAACTCGGTGCTTCTTTTGTCATAGAGGAGAATTAATGCTGGAGCCCAGTGACCCCTTTTTGAAGGCATCTCCATTTGAAGCCATGTAGAGTCAGTGCCAATAGAAACCTGAGTCTCAAACATCTGTTCTACTGGTATTTTTCAATGCCTCAACTATTTGGAGTTTCTTAGCATTTCCATTCATTTTCCAATTCAGCCTTTATTCTGAATCACTTACTCAATAAAACATTAATGTGGCAGTGATACATTTTGGATGTCCATTCACATTCCCTCTCTCTACAGAAGGGTGTTTATACTTTGTCTCCAGTGTTTACATCCAGTGACAGATACAGGGCATGCTTTTTCTTTTCTTGATGCTCCAGGTACTTGGTGTAGACCAGAGCTACTGAAGTTCTTGTGTGGCACCTGATGGGGAGATCAAGCCTTAAAGACAAAACCAGTTGTGATCTTCTAAACTTTCCAGATGGTTTCTTTATTCAGAAATTTCTGTGCATATAGGGGCAAATTTACTTACCTTCAAAGTTGCAGCAGCTTTGGCTTCACTGCACTTCACCGCACTTCGCCATGCGTAGATTCGCCAGGGCTGCGCAAATTCATGATCATCCGAAGTTGCGCACAAGTTACCAATTGTTTGCGAAGTTGCTCTATCAATGTTATGAACGGCGGTTCGAAGTTACGCTTGCGATCAGAAATTTGCATACAGTGTGCAGTTAAAGTACAATGGCCGTATATGCAGCAGAAAACACATTACACTACACAAGGCCAGGGAACCTTAATAAATGCTTTCTAATGCCCTACACATATATAGTTTAGGTGCCATATGTTATCAAATGTAGGGGGGGAGGAGGGTACCCTAAAAAAAAATCGCTCTTTTTCAGCCTATCACCCTTAAAAAAGTAAAGGACGCCAGCGTTTTTTGGGACTTACAAAAAATGTCAACTTTTTTTGGCGCAATCCCTATCTACTCTATTGCACTTCACCTGGTCTGAGGTAGCGAAGTAAAGTCTGGCACAAGAGGTAACGTTCAGGAAAATCCGCAACTTAGTGAATTAGCGTAGTTATGTCCCTGCTCCAGGAGGGTTCAGCTTAAAAGCCAAATATGGTGAGCATTGAAAACAACGGGCATTCGCTCTCCTAGATACAACGCTTGAAGGTCAGTTGAGGTGAATTTGCTGTCCTAGATATTCTTGAAACTATTCTTGATACACCAATATTTTCCTATATCTGTACTAATTTCATGATCAAAGATTGGGCCTTCAAGTGGGGTTTGAAGTGAAAAAGTTGGACAACCATTGACAGCTCTGATGTGCTTCTGCTTAGGAAAAAAATGAGAAACCTCAGATAATGTTTCTCACATCTTTCCCAAGCAGAAGAACATCAGAGCAGCCTCTTTCTTTCTCCTGACAACTAGCCTGTATTATGACTATGAAGATTTTCATTCATCCAGGTCATGGTATATCTAGTATAGGTCAATCTAAAAACAACTGGACTTGCTGAGTAATCAATGAAGACGTTTCACTACTCATCCGAGCAGCTTCTTCAGTTCAACTGACTGGTGTGGGAAGTTCTCGGCATATAAACTCTTCCACTAATCCATTTACAATGGCGCATTGTAACTCTTCAAAGAGGTGACATCTGAAGAAATTCACAGAGGTGTTGATTCTGTGTAGTTGTGATAGGATTATCCAATGTGTCATGCAACTCCTAGATAGTTCTGTACCCTGGCGGATTCAGAACACTTCATACATCCATTCATGCAACTCTCACAAGTAACAGCTGTATCTAGGAGTCACATGACACATTGGATAATCCTATCACAACTACACAGAATCAACACCTCTGTGAATTTCTTCAGATGTCACCTCTTTGAAGAGTTACAATGCGCCATTGTAAATGGATTAGTGGAAGAGTTTATATGACAAAAACTTCTCACACCAGTCAGTTGAACTGAAGAAGCTGCTTGGATGAGTAGTGAAACGTCTTCATTGATTACTCAGCAAGTCCAGTTGTTTTTAGATTGACCTATACTAGATATACCATGACCTGGATGAATGAAAATCTTCATAGTCATAATACAGGCTAGTTGTCAGGAGAAAGAAAGAGGCTGCTCTGATGTTCTTCTGCTTGGGAAAGATTTGAGAAACATTATCTGAGGTTTCTCATTTTTTTCCTAAGCAGAAGAACATCAGAGCTGTCAATGGTTGTCCAACTTTTTCACTTCAAACCCCACTTGAAGGCCCAATCTTTGATCATGAAATTTGAAGAGTTACAATGTGCCATTGTGATTGGATTAGTGGAAGAGTTTATATGCCGTGGAAGAGTGGAAGAGTTGTACTGAAGAAGCTGCTCGGATGAGTAGTGAAACGTCTTCATTGATTACTCAGCAAGTCCAGTTGTTTTAGATTGACCTATACTAGATATAGCCTGTATTATATAGTAGATCCCAATGTGCTGTTTTAACAATGCGAAAATATGCAGAATTTTGCAATACCAGTGAATACGTTATACTCTACTAGGCTAGAAAATGAGATAAATAAGCTTGTAAATCAACCTGGTTTTACCAATGGAATCCAAGGAATGAATGTAGGGCCGACAGGTGCAAGGATTAAACACGCCACACTCGTGTCTTTTTGGCACTTGGAAGACCGGAACCTGCAGCAACATGTATTAGGGGAGACTGTCAAGCTTGGGGTTGTTTTCTCTGGAAAAAAGGCGCCAAAACACTGGCCTTTTTTTGAGACAATTGTTGTGGGTCATATAGCACAATGTTGGTGTCTTGGCTCGTTGCATTGAAAGACTATATTACATTGGCAAGGACCATGTCAGCCATTCCTCCAATCTTCTGTGTGGACATCTGTCGGACAGGGATCACCCTACATCAATAAAATCAATCCTGGTTATCCCAAACAGTTGTATCTCACTTGCACCAAGTGGCAAAAAGTGTTTCAGCGGATTAATACTCTTTCCCTGCAAACTAGTTCCAACTTGGTCACAGGGGATGACTCTTGGTTTGGCCAATCAGACAGGTACGATTTTGGTCATACATGGATAACATGGTGCTTACTTTTAAGATACCACAAACAATAACATTGTCCCTTTTCTCTCATTGCTCATTAAGGAAAGAGGTCCATACATGCACCGCTGATTGTACAAATGATTCCATTGCAACAGTGAATAGAGCAGCAACATTCACTTCACTGCTCTTCTAATGATAACGCTGTCGCTTTATCACCACACACAGAGTATAAAACCATATTTTCATCCATTTCTCGTATTGACTGCGATGAATGAAGCGGAGCACTTCTATTTCAGACAGAAAGATGCTGTTGACATTAAGTGACTACATAAAGAGCTAATTAGCAGAAGTGTATTCCTCGGCTGCACTCCCCGGCTTTATCTGCTTCTGTCAACAAAACAACAGAAAGGATTTAAGAGATGCTCTAGGGTTCTAATTAAAATCCTACAACAGTTCCTGAAATCTAATCTCGTTAGCACACATACTGTAGGAATCTAATTAGAGAAATTAAACAAGTCAAAGGCCTCCAACACTTACCAACTTCCAGAAGTATAAACAAAACATCATCATCGTTGTATTGTCTACACATTCGGCTTCATTTTAGGCTACTGAAACAATCTATAACGTCACTGGGCCCAATATTGAGAATACCAAGAGAGGTGGTGAACAACACAAGCATGATACAAGTTTCTGTGGGTGGGCTGCGATTGACCATTTGGTAAACCCTATTTGGACTGTTAGTCTAAAGCAGGTTCTGTTTGGTAGTACCAAAACTTGCCTCCAAGCCACCTGCACCTGCTTTGAGGCCACTGAGATCAACATTCAAGGGGTTGGTGAGGAACATGTTGTACATGAGGCACTGGTTGGGGATCACTGGTCTAACAGAATTATGATCAATGGCCCTTATAGAATTCACTAATAATTGTTCTGTAGGCTGGGGAGAAAAGAAATTATGTCCATACAGGTAAACTATGTAAGCAAGTAAAATATGACTTCAGTTAATGGTAAGGAACATGATGTAGACTGGCTAAAAGTAATACTGTGGGTGGGTTCCAGTTTTGGTGGTCTAGTAATCTTGTTGATCAAAAGCAGTTAGTCTGCAAACAATCAAGAAGGACATCTACTAAACCAACACAGGACCCCACAGGACTGGCCATGTTTGCCCCCAGTTCCAGCCATCTTGTCCATTCATCCTTCCTGAATTCTTCTTATTACTTTTGGAATATTCTAATGTTTCTTGAATGTATAACCCCCTGTCTCATACAGAACCATGTGACTGTGGGACCAATAACTTCTTAAAGGATAACAAATCCTTACAAATAAGTGAATGTAAAACTGAGGCGGTGGTATTCTAAGCAGTATTAAAAGTGCTTACTTTTGCAATGTACACTCATTATTTATTTTAATTGCAAGATATTAAGGGATACGTGTACTGTTAATATGAATGAATTTTGTTACAACAGCGCCACCTGCTGGTCAGTTTCCCACCAGTCTGACCAGCAAGTAGTCAAGGAAGTTGTCAGGAGAAAGAAAGAGGCTGATGTTCTTCTGCTTAGGAAAGATGTGAGAAAGGTTATCTGAGGTTTCTCATTTTTTTTCCTAAGCAGAAGAACATCAGAGCTGTCAATGGTTGTCCAACTTTTTCACTTCAAAACCCCACTTGAAGGCCCAATCTTTGATCATGAAATTAGTACAGATATAGGAAAATATTGGTGTATCAAGAATAGTTTCAAGAATATCTAGGACAGCAAATTCACCTCAGCGAATGCCCATTGTTTTCAATGCTCACCATATTTGGCTTTTAGGCTGAACCCTCCTGCAGCCCCCACTGTTATGTTTTGTGTAGCCGAGGATGAGTAGAGTATAAAAGTGCTTTATTAGCAGACTCTTGCAGCCATTACACAACAGTAACTTTCACTTTTAAGCTGTCCAGGAAGCATGCACAGTATACAGTAAGTCTGAGCACAGTGACATCTACAGGCCATCTGCACAAACACCACATTTTCCCCCTATAGTAGGAAAGCATTTTGGCAAATGTACTAAACAACAACAATGCATCTTAAAGCAATAATATACATTCTTCACATCACATAGTTGTGAAAACTCACCCTGGTGGTCTAGTGGTGCGGTGGGGACGCCCTCCATGCCGCTCCTCTTCTTCCGCATTGTCGGTTCCTTAGGGTGCGCACGCACTTCCGCATTTTGTGTTACTTGTTACGTCAGCGCACAATAGCGCAAATTTTAAACAGTACTTAAGGGACCTTTTGTATTTTAATCATTGCCTGTTATAGGATCAATTGTATTGAATTCCTGGTGCTCTTAATCTGTGATTTTGCCTAATTCCTGATACCTGTTGTGACCCCTGCCTGTTTTGACAATCCTGACTTCTAAAATCCTGACCCTGCCTGGTAACCGACTCTTCTATATCCGTATCCCTTCTGATTGGTCTCCTGGTTTGACCCTTGCCTGCCTGACTCTGCTTGTACTCCATCTGCCCCGACCCAGCCATTTTTGACTAAGCCTTCTGTTTACTCCTTGTTCAGTGACCTTCTGCCCAAAATACTTTGCTTTACTGTCGTGCCCCTTTACTCATCCAGAACCTCCAGCTTGGCTCCTGTCTTAGCATTGGTTCTGGATATAGGGTGCCGACCGTGACAATAGTCCTTGGTCCATGCAGGTAGTTTTCTGATTCTCTCAGTATGCCTTATAGAGTAGGGCAATCGCCTTAATTTCTGGTTTTGCATCTGGTCTCAACTTAACTTTGTGTACAACGTTCTTTGCACAGCCCAGTGAAGTTTTGCTTTGTGGTGAAACTTTAAACACTGGCTGTGTGTCAGGCACTGGTGCTGTAGTAATGAGACCATCAACTAATTGTAGGGTTAATGCAGCAAAGAGATCCCTTCCAAGTATAGCAGTTCCCTTATTCACAATGTAAAAGTGACATTTTACAGTATTTGATTCAAATTGTACAGTCACTGGCAAGTAACCAAGCACAGGGATTGGATCCTTTAAGTAACTGACCAGTTTCAGGGCAGGTGCAACAAGCAGAGCTTTTGCAAAGTATTTCAAGAAAATATCCTTTGGTTGTATAGAAAGAGCTGAACCTGTATCAAATCAGATTAATGGAGTGTCCCTTGTCAGCAGAAGCAGAACTGACACTGACATATAAACTTGTCTGGAATAAATGTACCAGCTTTATCCTCACTTAATACTGTAACATTTGTAGTAGTGACATCATAGTTACATAGTTAAATTGGGTTGAAAAAAGACAAAGTCCATCAAGTTCAACCCCTCCAAATGAAACCCCAGCCCCATACATACACCCCTCCCTACTTTTACATAAATTCTATATACCCATATCTATACTAACTATAGAGTTTAGTATCACAATAGCCTTTGTATTATCCAAAAAAGAAATGTCGCTGTTACCTCTAACCAAATGCAACACCAATTATGGTCGAGTTCCAAGTGATGCACCTCCGCCGTGTGTGCTGCTGAAGTATTCATAAAGTTTAAAGTTCACAAGGATCGACGCAAATGCAGCTTAACTGCTCAAACTTCAGTGTTTATTGTTTAACACAACATGTTTCGAGTTTTGTAAGTGTGACTCTTTGTCATGTTGTGTTAAACAATAAACACTGAAGTTTGAGCCGTTAAGCTGCATTTGAGTCGATCCTTGTGAACTTTAAACCTTTTGAAGCCGTTGTATTATGTCTGTCCAAGAAATCATCCAAGTCCCTCTTATAGTCATTAACTGAATCATCACCCGGCAGTGCATTCCCCAACCTCACTGTCCTCACTGTGATGAACCCCCTACTCTGTTCCTTTAAATGAAACTTCTTTTCCTCTAGTCTGAAGGGGAGGCCTCTGGTACGTGATTCTCTTTATGGGTAAAAAGGTCCCCTGCTATTTGTCTATAATGTCCTCTAATGTACTTGTAAAGTCTAATCATGTCCCCTCACAAGCGCCTTTTTTCCCCCAGAGAAAACAACCCCAACCTTGTCAGTCTCCCCTCATAATTTAACTCTTCCCTCCCTCTAACCAGTTTAGTTGCACTTAGTCTCTGCACTCTCTCCAGCTCATTTATATCCCTCTTAAGGACTGGAGTCCAAAACTGCCCCCATACTCCAGATGAGGCCTCACCAGGGACCTATAAAGAGACACAATTATGTTTCATCCCTTGAGTTAATGCCCTTTTTTATACAAGAACTTTATTTGCTTTAGTAGCCACAGAATGACACTGCCCAGAATTAGACAACTTGTTATCTACAAAAACCCCAAGATCCTTCTCATTTAAGGAAACTCCCAACACACTGCCATTTAGTGTATAACTTGCATTTATATTATTTTTGCCAAAGTGCATAACCTGCATTTATCAACATTGAAGCTCATTTTCCAGTTTGCTGCCCAGTTTTCCAGTTTAGACAAATCACTCTGCAAAGTGGCAGCATCCTGCATGGAACCTATAGTTCTGCACAATTTAGTCTCATCTGCACAAATAGAAACAGTACTTTCAATGGCCACCTCCAGGTCATTAATAAACAAGTTGAAAAGCAAGGGACCTAGTACAGAGCCCTGCGGTACTCCACTAACAACACTGGTCCAATTAGAAAATGTTCCATTTACCCCCACTCTTTGTAGTCTATCTTTTAGCCAGTTCTCTATCCAGGTACAAATACTATGTTCCAGGCCAACATTCCTTCATTTAATCAGTAACCTTCTGTGTGACACTGTATCAAATGCTTTAGCAAAGTCTAAGTAAATCACATCCACTGCCATCCCAGAATCGAGGTCTCTACTTACATTCTCATAAAAAGAAATTAAGTTAGTCTGGCAAGATCTATTGCGCATAAAACCATGCTGGCACAAACTCATAGTATTATGATTTGCTATGAAGTTCAGTATCTTAGCCTTTATTAACCCTTCAAGAAGCTTTCCTAACACTAATGTCAGACTAACTGGCCTATAGTTTTGAGGCTGAGAACGGGATCCCTTTTTGAATAGAGGCACCACATTAGCAATTCGCCAGTCTCTCTGCACTATGCCAGATCTCAATGAATCCTGAAAAATTAAGTAAAGAGGTTTGGCAATCACAGAGCTAAGCTCGCTAATTACCCTGGGATGAATACCATCTGGCCCTGGACCTTTGTTAATCTTAACATGTTCTAGTCTCTTATGAATGTCATCATGTGTGAACCATGCATCATTAGTTGTATTATTATAATTGGGAGTGTTAAGAAGGAAACCTTCACTTACTGGTTCCTCATTTGTGTACACAGATGAAAAATATGAGTTCAGAATCTGCGCTTTTATTTTGTGTTCATCAACCAGCTGACCCCCCTCTGATAGTAAAGGCCCCACCCCTTCCTGCTTCATTTTTTTACTATTAACATATTTAAAAAATAATTTTGGATTTTTTTTACTGCTAGCTGCAATATCCTTTTCTATAGCAATTTTAGCTTGCCTTATACCTTCTTTGCATGATTTATTGGCCTCCTTGTACCTTATAAATGATTCTGCTGTACCAGCTAACTTGAAAGCCTTAAAAGCAGGTCTTTTCTTACCCACCTCAACACCAACACTTCTATTGAACAAAAAGGTTTTGCTTTGCAACGACGTTCCTTGCTTACAAGTGGAATATACTGACAAGTATATTTATTAAGCAGCATTTTAAAGACTTCCCATTTTTGTTCTGTGTTTAACCCTGAGAAAAGCATTTCCCACTTAATATGTTGCAGAGATGCCCTTATACTGTCAAAGTTTGCATGTCTGAAATTTAGTGTTTTAGTTCGTCCCTTATAGAATTGCTTCTGCAACAGAATCTCAAAGGAGACCATGTTATGATCACTATTCCCTAAATGCCCCTCACCCACATAAATGTTAGAGATGAGTTCAGTATTGTTAGTTATTACAAGGTACAAAAGAGAGTTATTCCTAGTAGGTTCTTGAACGAGCTGGAATAAAAAGTTGTCATTCAGCATATTTACAAACCTACTAGCTTTTTCTGTCTTAGCAACCCCATTACCCCAGTCAATGTCTGGATAATTGAAGTCACCCATAGCAACAACTTGACCCAGCTGTGAAGCCGCTTGTATCTGCAAGAGTAGCTGGGCTTCATACTCGACACTTATACGAGGTGGTTTATAACATACACCAATGATAATTCTTTTTGTTACCTTTTGCCCAGTCAAAATCTCTACCCAGAGGGATTCTACACCCTCACCAGTGGCAGCTATTGTTATTTCTTTAGCGCATGACTTTAATTCAGGCTTTACATACAAACACACTCCTCCACCCGCTATTTAATCCCTCTGTCCCTCCTAAAAAGGGTGTAACCATTTAAAATTCACAATCCAGTCACAGGTTTCATCCCACCAGGTCTCAGTGATACCAATTATATCATAATGTTTAGAGCAATTAATTCCAGGTCTCCCATTTTACCTGACAAACTCCGTGCATTTGCAGCATACAGCGGAGGTTACTACTCTTACTTTTGAAATTTGCATTACTTAGTGAAGAATTATACGTTAAGTTAGTATTATTCTGTTTTCCTTGTAACAGAGGGACCTCCTTAGCTGGTAAAATGTATGCCCCCCTCACTCCTCCCCCATGACCCCTTACTAACCCCACTGCCCCGTGGGGGGCATGAACATCTTTAGCAGAACTACAGCAGATCTTAGCAAAATGTCCTACCTTTTTTTTTGCATTTGTGGCACTGTTTAGCTTTTGCAGGACATGTATTTTGCAGTATTTTCTATTTGTATTTACTGTATGGTTTTGCAGTGTAGGTGAATCCCTTTCCTTAGCACTGTATTTTGCCTGTGACTGTGCATTATTAGGCCCCAGTGCTGAATTCACAGTCTGTACATTCCCAGCAGTTCCCTGACTGAGAGTTTTAGCCTGTGCCACTGCTGTTTCAATTTGGCTAGCAACTGTAATAGCCTTTGCAAGAGTTAAATCCTGCTCTAGGAACAGTCTCTCTCTAATGTGAGGTGAGTTTGTTTTTTCCACTATTTGGCCTCTTAGCATTTCATCTGTTAGATTCCCAAACTCACAGGTAACAACCAGCTCTCTCAAAGCTGCTACAAATTGTTCTGTGAATTCGCCATTACGTTGTCCACGTTGGCGGAATTTATATCTTTCAGCAACCACATTTACTCTTGGCATGAAAATGTTCTTTATAGCAGTAAGAGCAATTTCATAAGTCTCATCAGGTAATGGTAATGTATAGAATATACGCTGTCCCTCTGCTCCCAGGCAGTGAATAAGTAAAACATATGGATCCAAGCAATAAAAGGTACGGTAGGCTCACCAGGGTTTGGAAGAAAAGGTGCAGACTGCTGCAGAGGTAGAAGAGCCATCCTCATCGCCAATTGTTATGTTTTGGCTAGCCAAGGATGAGTATAAAAGTGCTTTATTAGCAGACTCTGGCAACCAATACACAACAGTAACTTTCACTTTCACTTTTAAGCTGTCCAGGAAGCATGCACAGTATAAGTCTGAGCACAGTGACATCTACAGGCCATCTGCACAAACATAACACCCAGTAGGGGATCCAGCCCAACAGTTCGGTAGACACTGACTTAAAGGGCACCAATCATGACCAAAATCATTTACTAAGTAAATACACTATGTGAAAGTTCAAGAAATCCGATTTTTAAAACAGTTAGAATTGTTTGTATAATGTAAATGATCAGCTCACTATTCCTTCTGCAAGATCTCCCCTATCTCCCCTGCAGTTCTAGCTGAGGCAGCCATCTTGGATTTCACTGGCTCCTCCTACCTATATCTTCCCAGCCAACTGTAGCTCTGAAATCTTGCACATGCTCAGTTCAAATTCCTTGTTTGCTTATCAACCCTTCTAAGCTATTTTCAAATCAGCCAAACCTGTGTGTTAGCTGCTGTTCAGTAGTGCTGCCCCCTGCTGGAAGTTAGCAGGTAGCAGCACTTCTAGTGGATACTTCTAGTGGAGGAGTTTACTAAAACAAGGCATTCTGGGTAGAATATTTAAAGCAGTGTTACAATCTGAGCATGCTCCTGAAATTTGCACATTAGAGTCTCTGTTAGAGTCTCAATATGGCCTCCCTCAGTGAAAGAACCCATTTGACAAAGTAAGGGATTTTTTTAAAACCTGCAGTTTTTTCAAAAAACTATATATGTAGTTTGATTAAACGTGTTTAGCTTGTACTGGTCAGATTGTTAATATGTGTTTGATTTTGGCTGTGATAGGTGCCCTTTAAGGTGCAACAGCAGCCACAAATCCTGGCAGACCCAGTTGTCCAAAGATTTGCCTACCATGAGGAAAATACGTCAGATATTATCAGAGGGGCTGTAGACAGGATTGTGCAAGATCTTGCTCATATTTTAATGTTTTCTGAATTTATCCCTTTTGGCCTTTACTACTCTCTGTACATAGACAAATGGGACCCATCATTTCTAAACAAATGTTGGTAAGTGGTAAAGCAGACATTCTGCCCGTGCAAACATTAAAGTCTCCATAGCATGAATGGTGTAGAGCTGCTTTTGAGGTGGAAAGGAGAAGCAGTTAGAGAGATATAATATAAATACTTTCAATAAAGGCCCAATATCAGCAGCTGCTCACACACTATGAGCTTATGAACACACTGTTCCTCCTGCCTCAGCCAACGACTCATCACTTTGCTCCATCTAATTGGGTTTAATATGTCACCCCGGGCTCCGCTTTTTCTGCTTTTGCTGCTGTTGTTTATTGAATTGTTGCAAATGCTTCGGGTGAAACTAAACTAAAGACGTAATTAACCTTTCCAAGTGGCTATTTCGGCAAGCAGCTGTCTCCTTTCAATACAAGGATTCATATCCTATTTATTACTGGGAATATTCCCAACCGCACAGTGACACTTTCTGGCTTTTTGGTCCCAGGGAACAGCTTTATTTTGGATAGGTTTCCTCTGTTACCTGCCACTGCTAAAAGCTGGGGATTTGCATCAGAAACACTTTTGTAGTTTCTGTACAGAAGGTGCCGTTTAGCCATAGGGGCGGCAGAGCAATAGGGCAATGAAACAGATCAGTGGAATACAATGGTTTTAGTTCTTACACAGGAATATTGAAGGGCTGGTGTATGACATAAAGACACACAATTCCTGTAGTAATTGGACACTTTGGGGCACATTTATCAAGGGTCGAATTGAAAATTAAAGTTTTCCAATTTCTTTTATGGTCAAAACTGTCAAATTCATCTAGGGAGTTATCCAAATTCGATTTGAGTTTTTTTAAAGATTTCAAATTCAATTTTTTTTAAAATTTATCATACTCTGGCCCTTTAAGAGTGTGAATTCGACTATTTGTCACCTAAAACCTGCCGAATTACTGTTTAAGTCAATGGGAGAGGTGCAGGGATCAATGTCGAGATGTTTGCCGCCTTCCCGACATTCGAGTTTTTTTTCTGGAGAAATTTCGCTTTTGGATTTTCGGGTTGAGTATAAACAAATTTGATTTCATTAATAAATTTCGATTTGTTGAATTTTGAATTTATGGGAGTTTTAAAAAAAAAAAGTCACATGAATTTGAAATTCGACCCCGTGTTTTCTTGGCCTTACAGGCACTGGGTACAGCCAGGCCATTTTAATAGAAAACATATAGTAGTTAAGTGGAAAAAACACAAGTCCAACCCTGAACAATAACAAACAGAATACACAGCAATTAAAGCTAACGATCTATTAATTAGAAGGAAGTGACCTTTAATAAGAACTAAGTAAATGTGAAATCTTATGAAACAATGAGAACAGTGTCAGTTGCTTTATGGCACCGACGATTCCATCATTACAGCTCACCATGGATCATTAATACAGCAGAGCGAGTAATTGTATTATTATTATACACTGCATTACATACAGCTATGAATATATTGTCTGTTCCGATACATTTAGGTTTTTCCTATTTCCCTTTCATTTAATGACAATAGCTGAAAGTGAATCTATAAATATATTAATTCCTATTGTTTTCTTTCTATTTTTGTGTGAAGCTATTATAGATTCTGCTGGCAGTTGCACATTTGTATAAGTCTCTTTTGTTTTGAGGTTGTCTTGCCAGTTGCCTCAATATTACTCCCATAGCCTTCCTTTAGTATCCTAATAACCTACTTGAGTCTACAGAGAGATCCCATAAAACTATGGCAGCATAGGTATTCCCTGTACTAAGCACAATTCAGCAGGAACAGTCCCTAAGTTTGCTCATAGTCTGTACAGAGAGATCCCATAAAACTATGGCAGCATAGGTATTCCCTGTACTAAGCACAATTCAGCAGGAACAGTCCCCTAAGTTTGTTCATAGTCTGTACAGAGAGATCCCATAAAACTATGGTACATAGGTATTCCCTGTACTAAGCACAATTCAGCAGGAACAGTCCCTAAGTTTGCTCATAGTCTGTACAGAGAGATCCCATAAAACTATGGCAACATAGATATTCCCTGTACTAAGCACAATTCAGCAGGAACAGTCCCCTAAGTTTGCTCATAGTCTGTACAGAGAGATCCCATAAAACTATAGCAGCATAGGTATTCCCTGTACTAAGCACAATTCAGCAGGAACAGTCCCTAAGTTTGTTCATAGTCTAAACCCTTTCTGCACTGCTGGTTCTGAGTCTTGAAAAAATATTGTACAAATGGACACTCCTCCAATTCCCTTCACCTACGTTGTTTCAGGACTCAGAAGTGCAGAGAAAAGGAGATGCCGTAGTTGTAACAATGGGCACTTGGAGAACACAGGCTTTCAGCGGCTCTTGCCCTATAATGGGGGTATAAAAGCTGAACTAGGAATTTGTATCTGTTACAAGTAATGATGGGCGAATTCATTAGTTGCGATGATTTTCTGGATTTCGCAGATGGCTTATGTTTTCACAAAACTCCCGTGAAAATTTTCTGCGCAAAATTGTCGCACGTCAAAATTATTTGGACGCCCATTGACTTTAATGTATTTGGACGGGACAGATTCGCCCATTCAGTAGTTACAAGAGTAAATGATGCTGAGCGATAGTTTGTGTTCATGGTGTAATAAGTCCAGGACTTGGCACAGTTGGCACCATTACATATTATAAGTGTAGGGTTCCAGTTCACAAAGTCAGCATGCAAACAGCTTTGCCAAGAAATTGGGTGTAATGAGAACCCAAACAGGACTGAGTTGGATGAAAAGGGTCCAAATGGAAAAAGGAATTGAAATATTAGCCAGACAAAGAGTGGAAGTCTTGGTTCAACACCCACTAAGGACACCCACCCAAACACCATGGTTAGAACTAAACTCAAATCCCAGCACTGTGGGGCAGCAATGATACCCACTGTGGATTCATACCCTCTATATGGAGCAGATACACGAGTATTAATGGGGTTGATTTTAGCACAGGGAACAGATTGGCTCAGTAAAATATCCTTGGTGCCAAATTTCATATCAGCAGTGCCCAAACGGAAGCTTTTCAGCTGCTGCTCTCCCAGTATTCCATGACTGCCAGTGTTGGGCACAAGTGGGGCTTAGCAGTTTCCCCATGTCCCTCTACCCTGATCAGTGGATTGGTGTGGTTGGACCCACCGATTTGGAAGAGTTTTCTCATGTGTGTCCATGGACATTTTTGGACTTGTCCCCTCAGACCCCATACAATTCATCCCACTCTGCAATCTCTAATAATTATTGGTTCTGATTCAGGAGAAGGTCTGGTGCTTAATGGGGCAGCAGGGTGGGTGCACTCAGTTCTCTCAGAACCTCTGGACCTGTTATTAGCAATAAATACACTGACACTTGTTTGTAGGCTATTGGCGCTGGGAGTTATTCTCAGCAATAATTCCATTTCTAGATACTAATGGGTTCTGTGCAGCCATATCTCTGGCCCTCATTCACTGACCAGCACCATGGAAATTCTCCATTATATCAGTAAAGTTTTTTGCCTCAGAGCTATGGGCATGGGGCCATTTATATCTGCCCAATAAATCTCCCTTCACTTTAGCAGCGACGTGACTTTCATGACAGACGTACAGCCGGGGGCCCCACATTGTGCCGTTGCCGCAGATGTTAAAGAGATGAATGGCTTCTCACACAGGAACAGACTATAATAAATGAGCGTACATACAGGGAATAGGCAGTCATCCTTCTTTTCACTTGTATCCCAAAGATGTATGTTTTTATATTTTTATTTGTATAGTGCTCCATGAGGGCAAAACATTGTACAGCAGAACTATAAATTAGTATGAGAAACAGGGGGTCAATACAATAAGTAGAGATGGCGCGAACTGTTCGCCGGCGAACTGTTCGCCGGCGAACTTGTTCGCGCGAACATCGGGTGTTCGCGCTCGCCGGAAGTTCGCGAACGTCGCGCGACGTTCGCCATTTTGGGTTCGCCATTGTTGGTGCTTTTTTTTGCCCTCTCACCCCAGACCAGCAGGTACATGGCAGCCAATCAGGAAGCTCTCCCCTGGACCACTCCCCTTCCCTATAAAAACCGAAGCCCTGCAGCGTTTTTTCACTCTGCCTGTGTGTGCTGAAGAGATAGTGTAGGGAGAGAGCTGCTGCCTGTTAGTGATTTCAGGGACAGTTGAAAGTTTGCTGGCTAGTAATCGTTTTGATACTGCTCTGTTATTGGAGGGACAGAAGTCTGCAGGGGTTTGAGGGACATTTAAGCTTAGGTAGCTTTGCTGGCTAGTAATCTACCTTCTACTGCAGTGCTCTGTATGTAGCTGCAGTGGGCAGCTGTCCTGCTTCTGATCTCATCTGCTGACTGCTGCAATAACAGTAGTCCTTGTAAGGACTGCTTTTATTTATTTTTTTGTTCCAATACAGAGCAGTATCAAGCAGATTACTAGCCAGCAAACTTACTATCATCTGTCCCTGAAATCACTAACAGCTCTCCCCCTACACTATCTCTTCCAAGCACACACAGGCAGATTTTTCAGATAAATTTTTGCCCTTGATCCCCCTCTGACATGCCACTGTCCAGGTCGTTGCACCCTTTAAACAACTTTAAAATCATTTTTCTGGCCAGAAATGTCTTTTTTAGATGTTAAAGTTCGCCTTCCCATTGAAGTCTATGGGGTTCGCGAACCGTTCGCGAACCGCTCGCATTTTTGCGCAAGTTGGCGAATATGTTCGCGAACTTTTTTTCCGACGTTCGCTACATCCCTAACAATAAGTACAAACAAGTACAAAAATACAATACACATAACTAAAAATTATACTTACAATACAGATGAAGAGCTTATTGTCAAGGAGACAAAAGGATGGAGGTCCCTACCCCATATAGCTTACAGTCTAAATACTGATTGCGGCCCAGTGCCTGCAATACCAGCAGTGTCGGACTGGCCCGGCGGGACACCGGGAAAAAACCCTGTGGGCTCCGACCCTTAATGGGCTTGCGCTGGGCCAGTCCTCTCTCCCAATCGGATTTGACAAAAAAATTGTATTTTTAGGAGAACCTATTCTTGTGCTTAGTACAGGGAATACCTATGCTGCCATAGTTTTATGCACCTATTCATTCAGAAATGCATGCACACTCGGTGCGTCATAGTAGGGGGTTGGAGGAGGCCCTGGACAGTAGTCCCAGTGGGCCCCAGGCCCCCCAGTCCGACCCCGGATCCCAATAACACCCTGAACTCTGCACTGCTGGCACCTGACTCTGAGGAGGGCATTTATACAACTAATGTGTAAAACATACGTCAGTATGAGAAGAACAAGAAAAGGCATTGGGAACCTACACTATTTAGTGCAGGGCCATGTTGGTGCATTATGTGTAACTGTAAATCATTTCTCCAATCATGCACTAACTCATTATCAACTGGCTTATCCAATAACATGATGTGGATCTGGCCATTCTAGTCAAACTATAACAACCAATGAGATGTTTGCTTTCATTATTCTGACCGCACATGAAAAATACTCTTTCTTGGATCTTCACAAGTAAAAGGTCCCATTAATGAATGCTGCACTGCTGCATGAGATATCGGCACTTTGTACATATCGCTGCGTCTCGTACACAACTCCAGGTACCTTGTGCCGTCTGTAAAACACTCCAAATCTGCCAGCCTGAAGAAGGTACCCAATAAAAGATTGCATGGTGCCAGTTCTATATTGGAAAATATCATATCTGTGCCACTCTTGCTTTGTTTTTTGGTAAATCTACAAGTGTCATATCTTCTGCTTCATTGGCCAACAAGTTTTGGACTCCTGCAATTGATTCTCTATTTGACTTTCTGTCTGGTTCTCCTTGTAATGTGGTTCTCCATCTAACACTCCATCTGGTTCTCCATGTTCAGTAACTCTCCATCTAGGAACATAATGCTGATCAGGGGGTAATTATAGTTAGAGTTCAGAAGCTGTGAATTTGCCCAGCATTGCTCTATGACATTGTATTGGTGAGTTTCTGTAGAGAAGAAGGTTCATCACAGAAACTCTATGCAGTAGAAATAAATTGACTCTGTGAGCGCTGTGCTTTTAGATCATGGCAGATCAAATGGAGGCCTGAGGGTTGAATGTTGCCCTCAAAGAGATGTTTCTGGACTCAACATGCCCAAGATCTCTATAGACCTCGTCTATAGACCTCTTCACCTCTCTTATAATACTCTGGGCTCCAAAAAACTTGACAGCACTCATTTAGAAAATCTAGAATCTCTGTTAGTGATTTAATACAGACATAATTCTGGCATGTAATGGAAATGCGAGAAAATCCAACTTCCAACGGGGGAAAAAGTCCAACAGCCAGTACCAGAACCCAATAAAACTCATTTCTGCTAGGAGATACTGACCAGTTGGCCTTTGTATGAGTAAGGAAACTCTTGGAAAACACTTTCCATCAGAACTGTACCAGTACATCCAGTGCTACTCTCTGGCTTCACTGTGGATATGTAGATACAAAAGGTGGGATTAGACTCAAATTTTCTAACATCATCGTCAAAACCCATGTGCTGCTCATCGTATACTTTTGGTCCAGGTGCCTTCTGCCCCGGACCCTTTGTTTGAACCTTGGAGCCGGTATGTTCCACCCGATCTGCCCACACACGGGACAAATATATAAATAGGTATATTCAGAGTCTTACCCCAACGCCGCTGTGACCCGGTTGCCACTGTCCCGATTCCGTCACTAAGAAGAACGTAATCAGCACAACAACAACATAGCGTCCGAGGTCTGACGCTTTCTGTGGCCACGCACTTCCCTCAGAGACCCAAAGACTCAGAGAGGTCTCTGATGAAGTGCGTAGCGATGAAATGCGTCAGACCTCGGACACTATGTTTGTGAATCAGATGTGCAAATAAAAAAAAAAGATTGTCAGCTTTTATCGGTGATCTGGAAGCAGTACGGTTCTTCAAGATGGTTCCGGAGTGCGCTGCCGAAACAGTTGTTGTGCAGTTGCTGTTTTCTACCTCCATGGAGACAGCATGGGTAGTTTATTGTGTGAAAGGCATGGTGTAAAGTGCAAAATACAACCACAATGCACCATATTTTCTCTACACTTTGCCTTCCACCCTAGATGAATTGGCACAGGTCTCTGTGCTCTATTTCCACCCCCTTGAATTCAGAGCTTTCTACATATGGCAGTGCTGTATTCACGAGGGGAAGGCAGGGATAAGTAACATAGGGTCCCCCCTTTCAACTCCCACCTGTCCCCTAACTTGCACATCATGTAGACACATAAGTTAGGGAGCAGTGGAAGACACGGGGCCTAGTGGGGCAATATAGCAGGCAGTGAGGATAGGGCTGGTCTGTGCCCCCCCAGGTCATTAGGGTCTTTGGAGGAGCACTAATGGCCGCAGCCTTGGACCCCTTACTGTTCTTCCACTTCTATCCAGGGTCTTTGTAAATGACCTCAACATGTTTAAGTAGATTGGAGCAGATATATACCTGTACATATAAATATCCATCAGTGGAGCTTCAGAACTAAACAGCATAAGTGTTATAAGTATATACCACCCCCTGCTCATTTTAGGCTGCAAATTCCTATTACTTTATTATATTAATGCACATAATGAAAGTGGGAAGAGATTAAGCAGACATAATGTGAGCTCTGCTATATTCCAAAACCCCCAAGAGAAATTTGGACTGAAGAAATCTGCTCCCTTTCCCCATCTGGTTGTACAGTGCCGAGCTCATTTATAGCAAATTAAACTTTTATCTGTTCAACCTCAGAATGAATGTGGCGCCCGGAGCAGGCTGGCAGCCGCTTATACACAAATATAGATACAAATGAACTGGATTTTAGGCTGAATTCCATCCATTTCACCCATTTCTCTGGCACTGCGAGGGTTTCCGGCAATATTACAGACTTTTCTTGTCTTTTCTCGTTATGCCGAAGCTGAGATGTTCCAGTTAAATGCAAACCAGGCACTCGGCGCGGCATCATTTAAGGCTTGTCTGCATTTATCAGCATTTTAATAAGGAGCTGCATTGGGCAACATTTCCCATTCAGAACACAATGTTTATATACAAATGTGAGTGGCATCTTAAATATATAAGTGAAGGGATGCGGCTGTCAATACAATGAATTTGTAATGCCTGGAATATGAGCCCCAGGAAAGGACCCGAGTAGCCCCAACGGCTTGCACTCTATATCCTTTACTTTGCCTTTCCCCTACGGAAAATCCTTTAATCTTCATTTCCAACTTGTAATTATTATATATATATAGACGCTTCCCCAAGGTGCACTTAGACAGTAAGCTCTTGCGCCTCTCCAGTATCTGTATCTGTGTCTGTATGTGCAACAGTTATGCCTGGTGTCGGCATCCCTAGCTCTTGCACAGAATATTAGATGGAAGCTGCCATATTGTTTACTTATTCCATTGGCATAATAATATCTGTATGTTTCATACAAATATGGAGAATGGAAATGGTGACAATTAGTTATATATGACTAGATTGTTAGCAGGCATGAAAGAAGTCAATTACAAATTCAGGAGAGCGCAGGCTCCTTGCAGGGTGGTAGAGGTTCCCCAAGTTCACCTGACCAGTGTGGGGGGGGGTTTATAAAATGAATTAATAAGAGAACGGACCACCAATGCCGGGTAAGAAACTGTATAAAGGGACAAATAAAATAATATAAAATGATAATGGCACTGCCCAAACTCGTTCCCTAATACGACAAGATTTACCTAAGCCAGATGGGTGCAGGGAATTTAATTGTGGCCCTATAATGTCTTATCAAATTGTGCTCATATAATAACAAGGCCCTGATACCAGAGGTCAAAGGGTTAAGATAGAATTGTAGCTATAGGACTACAAGTAAATATTCTGGCTGTATTTTAGTAGCGTTCGTTAGACCACAAAGCTTACAAACTGTTGGACACAGGAAACCGTTACTTGTGCAATGTTTTCCAGTAATGCTTGCACCTTTAGCCTATGAGTAAGTGCCCCAACATGCACAAAACGCGTTAGGCCATGTCCTAATATGTCCTAATAAACGTTTTATATTTTTTTACTTGCTTCTTGATCAATTTTTGGAGGAACTCACATTCTTGGAGTTGTTCCTATGTATATATGCGCACGTGGACTGGACTGAACTGTGAGTATGTCCTCCCAACTCATATTCCATTTTTGAAATTGCATTTACTTTAGTATTGCGCATACAGGTTGGATGCAGCATCTCTTTTTGTAGTTTTAATGCTTGCACCTGCTCACACGTAAGTACTTTCTTGACCATGTATGACAATTCTGTGTTCATATTTCTTATAGTGAATGCTCTGTAAAATGGATATAAACTTGGTCTAATGGGCGTGACAGTTGAAGCTCTCCGTGCCATACTGAGTGTGACATTGTGACAAGCTTCCCAAGATTCCAATGTTTTGTCTAACAAATAAATCATTTATTCCGAAGAACCTTCTTTGTCTTGGAGTCTTGTAAATAATAAGGTTCTGGTAAGCAAATTACCAGCAGAATGCAATGAAATGATTCTATTCCTTCTCCGGCCAGGCCCCTGCAGTGGACCATTATAGGGAGCGGCCAAACCAATGTGCTGCTCAACTCATTTCTGGCTGCAGGTTGAGGGAAGTTTTAACTATTGGCCTATCCTGATGAGTCTGCAACTATGGTTCAAGCTATGGGCCCTCTACTCCAGCCTCCTTGCAATAATTATCATTACCAGAGTGAAGATTACAGACGTTGATTCCGATGCATTTCGGCCCCCTCATGCTGCACCATTGAGCCTGCCAATGTGCGGGGATCAGTGAGTTCAAACAAGACCAGGGCCCACTGGGTTTTACCCAAGAGCTTGTGTTGCACCTCTAGTACATGAATGTTCTAAAAGACCTTGGGCCTCATTTACCAAATGTCCAGCAGGGTGCCACACATACAGGTCTTGTATTTTTGAGGGCCAGGCTGGGGTGGCATGTAGGTGTCATTCAGACATACAAATCAGGGAGCAGTGCATGCATAGGGTGCTACTGTGTGCTGCCTAGTGTCCATCAGTGCTGCTCTCTGCCCCTCTGCATTGAACATCTGGAATGAGCTCAATTAAAAAGTACATTAGAAGGCAGGATCTGATCCTAAATTAGATTTTTGTAAACCCTAAATGCCTTTTATAGGGCAGTCGACGAATTGGATTATCGGCTGGGCCCAGGATGAGAACCGGTGGCCAGCTAAGGCCCAACAGAACAGCAGCCAGTCAGTGGGACCCAGCAGGACTGGGGGTTCATCTGGATTTTTCACAGTATACTGGGCAGCCAGTCCAGCCCTGATGATCCAATCATTGGCCCAGGGACCAAAGGGTTATATCTCTCTTTTGGCCAATTCAGGCAGCACAAATATTCGGAAAGAAGAACAACATCTTCATTAGCAGAGATGGTTCTGTCTCCATTCCTGATGCACAGAAACCCCTCTCACAGTTTCCCTTATATAATGTATATAAAAAGTCTCACCAACAGAAATCTCAACTGCAAATGCGGGGTATTTGCAATAAATGATTTATACACAGTGAATATGTGGTTTATATTGCTGGTTCATGATCATTTCTGCCAAGTACATTCCATATATTTTAATCCTATATCTGTCTTTACCAGTATCTATATTTGTTTTTCTCAGGCTCCAAAAGGCGCTACTGCAAGTAATGGAAAGTAAAGCTCCGTCCATGCAGGAGTAATGGGGATTTTTGTCTACACTTGATTTCCCTCTTATTTGCAGCCCTTTTGGGTGAATGCACCAAAAAGCCCTTGGGGGCTCTAAAACTTACTTTCTGCATTAAAACACTTTTTGTACTGAGTCTGATAAAAAGGAAAATACACTCAGAGTATAGACGATCGTACTGTGAACTCATTAGGGACATTTAAAGACTTATATTGATTCTAATACTTTTACTACAACTACTGCAGTAATGTAGGGACCCGAAGGAGCCACATGGCTGAGCTATGTGGTTTCCCAGGGGCTGGGGCCAGAGCATTGTGGGTGCAGCAGGGTAGATACTGGAGGATACCACAAGGTGTCGCTGCTGCGCCACTTTACTATAAAAGGGAAAGCCATGTGCTCTCGTGATTTCTGCTGTCTTACTGCTGGATGTTACTTCTTGGAGGGAAGAGTGAATTCAGCAGCCAAGCTGTAGAGGCAGGAGGTCTCTGAGGCTGGGGTAGGCGACCCCATGCCTGGGAGCTCGATCAGGAGGGTCTGTAGCTCCTGAGTTCCAGAACTGAATGTGGAAATGCACGCGCGATAGACTGTGCTGGGAGCTACAGTTCAGATACGGATTCATCAAAGCAGCATTTCTTGGATGAAGATTCTAATCACTGTGGATGCCTGTTTCTGCTGTGTGAGCCTGCCAGCTCTGTGTGTGAGCCCACGGGTGAGTCTGCCTGGGGTTTCTATTGTGTCACAGGCTGTTTGTGTGCCTGCCTTGTCCATCGGGAAAGGTACTTGGGAAAATAGCGCTACCTGGGACCATTTGTGCTCTTGTTGGGAAAATGGACAGAAACTCTTTGTCACCAAAGGAGTAGTGCGGGACTTTGCCTGGTAGGGAATTACCAGGATAGGACTGGTACAGGTTCACCAGGGTAGTGGGTCATGCTTCTACATGCATTTGTGTACTTTTATAGTTTATTTCCCCTTTAATCTGCACTTCCTTGTATAAAGTTGATGTTTTTATAAAGCAAGTCTGTGTATTGAATGTTCCAATGACAGAAGGTCAGTCCTCATGTGGCTGCAGATATATTTTATTGCATCTTTATTCCATCTGTCTAATAAATGTCAGTTTCTCAACATGGCCTCCTTCTTCTTAGCTGTGATCCATATTCAATTACAGAAGACTTATGGGTCCCTAAAGTGCCCTCGGGTAGGGGCGCCGGGGGAAAGGTGTTGCCTATTATTGTAATAAAACATTTCAAGTAAAAGCCACGGTTCTTTGCAATTGATACATTTATATCCCCAATAAAACCCAATATAACTAAGATTTTGTATCTGGAGTTTCTCGGCACAAACTGTCTAGGAAAGTCTTCCCAAAGGTGATGGAGTGTTCGTTTCAGATGGCAGATGCTGTAAATCATTTGGAAATAATGTATGTTTCCAGGACGGCAATTACACACCGAGGGCTGTTTTATTGCAAATGACAGCTAGGAAATATACCCAGCTCTAAATGTAAATGTTGTGTATTCACATTATTCCCCTCTTGAATTTGATTCATAGGCTGAAAGCAGTCGATCAAAATACCAGTCTTTTCTCATCACTGGAATTGGCCTGATTTTGTTTCTGGGTTAAATTGAGGGTTTAACAGGAGTGACAAATGGCATCCAAAAAGAAGACCAGGAGGATTTGCCTTTATCCCAATTAGCATTATTGTAATGACTGGAGGGACATCAAATTTTATCCAAAGGGATGTCATGGAATTGAGGGGAGACAATCTGTCAGTGCTGGTTGTGCTATACCTTCTTTTTTATAGACGGGGTGGTTATGAGCACACAGATCACCTATCTTGGAGCTTCATCCTCGCTGAGTTTACCAACTGGAGCCCTTGGTTTTTCTTCTCAGTTTAGGTGATTAATAAAACCCACCTTAGGATGCCCAGGGTATTAGAGTTCTGCAACTGACCAACAGAGGCTAATGACCAAACCATGTAAATCTAGAATCTTTCCATACTGGTCTTCACAGTTTCTTGGCCCATTTTATTTTCTGCTGAGGTTTAGATGATAATTTGACCCATTCATGTATTTCCAGGGTATTAGTCATGGCCCATTAAGGCTTATGACCTGAGTGACAGAAACACCCAAAGCACCAGTCTAGGATATGTGTATGTAACACCCTTTTAAAGATGGGGTGCTAACAGTCTTTTTATCTTCAGATGTTGACCATTAGACTTGGCAGGACATGTTGCAACTCCATGCAACCCCCAGTAGAGCACATATTACATGGGACTCTTTTACTCATGTATGCCCACTCTGTAATGTTGGAAGATGTTGGCCAATTTGAATGAGTTAACATCCATACAGACAATTTGTCACTCTAATAGGCTCAGAGAACTGGCACCGTACTTGGGTACATTCAAGAATCATTGTCCTCTCTGGCCTTCACCAACACCTTTTTTGGATCCTTCACTCTCTGCTGTCCCACCTGGGGATGCCAAGGCAATTGGGCAGATTAAACTGATTTCCCCAAGTAAGGAATGTTTAATGAATTCCATGAATTTAGAAGATAATTCTGTTGGGCAATACATGAAATGGGCCAAAGTAAGAAGTATAGAGTTCAAGGTGAATGAATCCATGGGCCAAGGTTATACAGAAAATACCCAGACTATATGTTGCTCTACTGTGCTCAGAGATCTGACATCACAAATGGCATAGAGGATATAAAGAGATGCCAATGGGCCAGTGGCACAACAACTAATGTAGCTACAAGATGCTTAAAGTTTATTTTTACATGAGCATCCCTATTAATCATGAGCATCCCATTTTCTACAGACAACACTATACAAGAGGTGACTGCATATCAGTTCCATCTAAAACCAGCACAATCCATTTCTAAAAGGTCCATTTCATCTACATAAAAACCTGGACATGGAATCCCTGGGGCTTTGGATGAGTAGCTCTGAGTCACTTACACATTATTCTGTAACTAACTTTCCCTGAGCAGGTACTTAATCATCAGCTTTCTCATCCCCGTTAAAAGATCCAAGGAGAAAACATTGTCTCTTGTTCCACTGTGAAACTCTGGGAATATCGTCCACGTATTTCATCCCAAGTGCCGAGGAGCAGAAAGTACAATGGTGAGTCCAATAATGTTGGACTGGCAGAACTTTGCCTCTTTGGTTTGGGAAAATAAAATGTTCTTTACATCCTGAAGTTAGATACTTGTGCCAGACCTTTGTTATAATATATAGTAGAGCACAGGCAGCATACAGTAGATTGTGAGATCTTCAGGTCAGGGGGCAGTATCTGCAAATGATTTCTGTTTAAACAGCTACTTATATATGGGCATTGCTTAAAAATGAATAACAGGAGGACTGCTTATTTATGGGCAAGTACAGCACCCGTATGGCTCAAGTACCTGCCAGAGAAGGTTGCCCAAGAGGAGAAAGGACACATTCCCTTCAAGCCATTCAGCCGCACATTCATCATGAATAACGGCAGTGAGCGAGGGTCAATAGCACCCCTAGAATTCACGTGTCACTTACACAGGCACCATCTGTTTATTTGCCTTACTACTTCTATGGCATTTTCTAAATACACTGATATACAAATGCCAATATAGTCATTATTATTATTACCTATTGTATTGTCCATACTTCTCTGAAGGTTTGAGACTTTTTAATAACCACTGTCACTTTTTCAGCTGGAACCACAATCATTTAAATTACTCAAACATGACATGATGACTTGATATCAGAGTCGCTGCTAGATTGGGGAGCCAATAAAAAGCCAATCATAATGAATTAAGACAAGATCAATAAAACAGACCCTTCTGTGTGTGTGTGAATATGATATAGGGATATAGATTGCAAGCTCTGCCAGGGCAGGGACTGAAGGGCATGGTGTATAATCTCTGTAAAGCAGTATATAAATAAATAATAATTATAATAATAGATAGTAGTACTTCCCAGCTATTGAAAAAGAAAATTGTCGATACTTCTTATTTGGATTGTGCCGTGCATTTATAGAAAGCCCTTCCAGCCGTATTGATTGCAATTAAATACTATCAACAAAACATCACAAGAAGATAACACTGGATAAGATAACATCACAAGATAACATTGTTATGAGTAAAACCAATCCTTTAATTACTGATATCGGATCTGTTATACAGAAATCAGTAATCCAGAAAACTTTGAAATACAGCAATGTTAATTCAGAAAAAAAACTATTTCTTATTTTTTTTTGTGTGTAATAAGAAATTAACGGTACTTGATAATAACTAAGCCATGTTATGGTCAGTATCATGGTATTTAAATGTAGTGATGAGCGAATGTATTCGCCAGCCATGGATTTGAGGCGAAATCCGAATTTCGACATGTGCGAATTTTTTCTAATTAAAAATCTGCATTTTGGAGGAAAAAGTCTCCATAAGAAAAAACGCCCATTGACTTTAATGCATTTGGAACGAGAAGAATTGTCACGCATGTAAAAACTGTCGCACGTAAAAAATGCCCATTGACTTCGATGCGTTTCGCAAAATTTCGGACAGATTCGCTAGTCACTATTTAATTGTTTTATTTATTGGACAAATTAATGTTTGGGTTTCACTAGAACAAAAACCAAACAGAAAGTTGAGACCCGAATAGGCCTTAGAAAAACTGAACTGTTTGGGTCAAAACCAATCTGGGTAGTCTATCTGGGGTAGTCTTTGACTTGCTAATATTCCTATATTGTGCCTTTGTCCAACCCAAGCCTGGGCATTAATCACCTGGGAGATCCTGGTACTCTCCAGCCAATTACCCCCCGGTCTGGTGTTGTATTATAGAAGAGATACACAGGCCCAAGGCAGAAGGTTAGCCTTTTAGGCTCTCCGGGGGCCTTGCTAATTGCAACACTCCTTTTGGAGTATCAAAATCCAAATTTTGCTGACTATTTAAATGAAAAAAAGTCAGACCAAACTAGAATCCACGATTGGACCTTATTTATTAAAAAAGCACAATTTATTTGGATCGGGGACAAACAAAAAAAAACGAACAATTTTGTCTGAGTTTTTCCCAAATCTTTCGATTTTTTGGGCTTTTTCCTGAAAAGTCTGAATCCGTATGGACTTTTGCCTGAAAATCCCAGCACAGACCACAGAAACTTCCAAATTGGATAGTGACCTCTTCCCATTGACTTATATACATCTACAGTAGGTCTGAGATGCCGGATTTTCAAATTCTGACTTTCTCCATAAAAAATAAAAATAAATCCTGAAAATTCTAGTTTTTTTTCCAACTAAAAATTCAGATTTTAAAGTAAAAAAAACCCTCAAATTTTTCGAATTTTTGTCATTTAGACTTTAATAAAAAAAAAACCCTCAATGTTTTAACTTTTCATTGAAACGTGAACATTTCCGCACCTTTCCTATGCAAATTCCTGCTTGTTGGTGCAAAACTCTCTAGACGGTCATCACACATCAATCATTGAAATATCAGCAGAATGGAAGAGAGTAGCACAACACCATTATTGTTGCAGGTGGGGAGCTTCCCCTTTTATTTTTCACCACTAGTAAATCAACGTTTTGGGGGGGTTTTCACCCACACTTCATCAACCTCACTTGGAGACGACCAAATTTATAATGTTATCGTTACAGCACATGCTTTTGTTATAATTTTCTTTATAGTTATGTTATAGTTATCATAATTGGTGGCTTTGGCAACTGATTAGTACCTTTAATAATCGGAGCTCCAGATATAGCATTTCCCCGAATAAACAATATAAGCTTCTGACTTCTTCCCCCATCATTCCTTTTATTATTAGCATCATCTGGGGTTGAAGCTGGTGCTGGAACAGGTTGAACTGTTTAACCACCTTTATCCGGGAACCTAGCACACGCAGGGGCATCAGTCCACCTAACAGTTTTTTCCCTTCACCTAGCTGGTGTATCATCTATTTTAGGGGCAATTAATTTTATTACAACAACAATTAACATAAAACCACCAGCTATATCTCAATACCAGACCCCATTATTTGTTTGATCAGTAGGTGAAGTGTGGGTGAAACCCCCCCCCCGAAACATTGATTTACTAGTGGTGAAAAATAAAAGGGGAAGCTCCCCACCGGCAACAATAATGTTGTTGTGCTACTCTCTTCCATTCTGCTGATATTTTAACTTTTCATTGTCCATTCAATCTTCTCCCATCTCTCATTCACACTGCAAAATTGGCTCAGTGCTGTGCCATACACCACCTAAGTGCACCCTACAGCTTTCCATAATCTCCCCACAATCTCACTTTATAAGCTTTGCCCCAATTCTGCAAAACAGGTCTGAAACTAGGGGTAGGCAGAAGAGGCACATGCCTAGGGTGCAAAGGTGAAGGGGGCACTGGGCACGTACCTCTTCCAACCCTCAACCCCTAGTTGGGGTCCTCTTCTGCACACTATATGTGTTTGTGTTCTCTCTGGCACCCCCTACATTTGAAGGATCACAGGAGTGACATCAGTGCACAAAGGAGCTTGAGTACAACCGGCTTGGCCCAGCTCTGCTCCAAAACCATCAAATTCCATAGTGTCCTTCATGAATCTTACCAGGGCAGATTTAAGGAACTGTTGCCCAAAATGGACATTACCTGATCAGATCTTGTGTGTTTTTGCTCTATAAATGGGGCAATTAGTTTGTCCTCTGGTCCTGTGGTCCTGCTAATCTATTTGTTTGTATGACTGAATGTGGGCTGGACACCTCTAGTAATGGTGGGGTTGGCAAATAATGTCTGATGAAGAGGTTCAACTCTAAAACGTTACACCGATTGACAATAAGCGTCCTCTGTAATTCATATTTGTATATTATTGGGAGAGGTGCCAAACTCTCTAACCAGCACAAGACATATTTGAGAGTCTGCGGGAAAGAGGACTGTAATTTCTCTATGAGGTTGACAAACGGGGCTGAACACTCACATTGAAGGGATACTGTCATGGGAAAACGCAATAGTGCTGCTCCAGCAGACTTCTGCACTAAAATCTGTTTCTCAAAAGACCAAATGGGTTTTTTTTATATTTCATTTTGAAATCGGACATGGGGCTAGACATATTGTCAGTTTCTCAGCTGCCCCCAGTCATGTGACTTGTGCTCTGATAAACTTCAGTCACTCTTTACTGCTGTACTGCAAGTTGGAGTGATATCACCCCCTCCCCCCCCCCAAAAGCAGAACAATGGGAAGGTAACCAGATAACAGCTGCCTGGTAGATCTAAGAACAGCGCTAAATCGTAAAATCCAGGTCCCACTGAGACACATTCAGTTACATTGAGTAGGAGAAACAACAGCCTGCCAGAAAGCAGTTCCATCCTAAAGTGCTGGCTCTTTCTGAGAGCACATGACCAGGCAAAATGAGCTGAGATGCACCTACACACCAATATTACAACTAAATACACTTGTTGGTTCAGGAATGACATTTTATATTGTACAGTGAATTATTTGCAGCGTAAACTGTGTCATTTAGAAATAAAAACTACATCACAACAATCATGACAGAATCTCTTTAAGTTCACCATCTAGCAAGGCCAAACTCCGTTTGGGTTTCTAGGGCAAAACTCCGATTTTTTTTTTTTAAGTGTAGTATTTTTATTAAAGTCCGATGCTGCAAAAAGTCAGAATCCGAAAAATCCACCATCTACCGAGGTTATACATAAGTCAACGGGTGAGGTCCTTATCCTATTTAGAAGTTTCTGTGAATTTGACTTATTTATCAAATTCAGAATTTTTCTGATTATTTTAATGGAAAAAGTCCAACCAACTAGAATCTACGACTAGACGTTATTTATTATTAAAAAAAATCATGATTTAATTGGATCTAGGACAAACACAAAAAAATCAAGCATAAAATCAAACAATACGTTTTTTTCTGTTTTTTTTCTGAAAAGCCAGAATTTTTCAGATTTTTGCCTGAAGAGTCTGTCAGATTTTCTGGCTAATTCCAAAGCAGACCACAGAAACTTCCAAATAGGAGAGGGACCTCTCCCATTGACTTGTATACAACCTCGGTAGATCTGATATTCTGGATTTTCAGATTTTGACTTTTTCTATCCTCGGGGAATAATAAGGGGCCGATTCACAAAGGGTCGAATCGAGGTTTAATTAACCCTCGATATTCGACTGGGAATTAAAATCCTTCGACTTCGAATATCAAAGTCGAAGGATTTTAGCGCAAATAGTGCGATCGAGCAATCGAAGGATTATTCCTTCGATCGAACGATAAAATCCTTTGAATCGAACGATTCTAAGGATTTTAATCCAAAGATCGAAGGAATATCCTTTGATCAAAAAAACTTAGGAAAGCCTATGGGGACCTTCCCCATAGGCTAACATTGAGTTCGGTAGCTTTTAGATGGCGAACTAGGGGGTTGAAGTTTTTCTTAAAGAGACAGTACTTCGACTATCGAATGGTCGAATAGTCGAACGATTTTTAGTTTGAATCCTTCGATTCCAAGTCGTAGTCAAAGGTCGTAGTAGCCCATTCGATGGTCGAAGTAGCCCAAAAAACACTTCGAAATTCAAAGTTTTTTCACTTTGAATCCTTCACTCGAAGTTAGTGAATCGGCCCCTTGATCTCGAAAAATTCGGATTTTATAGTTAAAAAACTCAAATTTTTCTTATTTTTGGCATTCAGACTTTAATAGATAACCCCCTTGGTGTGATTGTCTCCTGTGTTACTCCTGGTGGGCAAGTTTACATGGTGGCAACCTACTTGACACAAGTTATTGTAACTGGTACCATGTGAATTGGTCTGCTACGATTTACATAGGAGACAATCACATTTAGTCTCCATACTTGTTGTTGTCTGGGATTAAATAGGGGGCACAAGTACTTGTGTCTACGCAAGGACATGCACCACATACCACCTGACATGACCACTTCTTGCTTAACAAACAAGGTCCTATCCATGTCCATGTGCTTCAGTGACGCAAAGTTTCAGTTGACTGAATACGATGACTTGCAAGAAGCAGTTTTGTGAGTAGGGAATGGGGGGAGGCTTCGTATGCGCCAGCTATGGGGTGCAGCGAGAGGATCAGTCTGGATTTCATGTCACTGTAAATACGATTTTTATTCTATCAGCGATTATCATGTTGTGCAAATCCTGGCTGAAATAAGGTGCCTAACTGCTTCCAGCAAGGAACGTTCACTAAATGATTGAAAGTTCTCCAGTCAACACCAGCTTTGTTCATATTACATTGAGAATGAGTGATAGTCAACGGGCGCACTTGTCACCGGGCTTTGATTTATGGCAGCATTTATGTTTTGTCTCTGAACACTTGCCTTTTTTATAAACAAGGAATTCTATTCTACGCCGGCATAAAAGCGAGAATAAGAAAGCTCTCTCCCACAATCCCTCTTTATAAATATACAGTGCATTAAATGCTCAGAAAGGGATAAGTTTAATCATCAATATGCGGCTGGGAAATTCCATTTCCATTCGTATAGGACTGGAGCAAAGGACAGTCCCGGATCCTATGTCACATAGGAAATAGGCAGAATTCATGCCAGGAATTCTGGTCCAAATATTGTATTTTAATATATAAATAAATGTACCGTTGTCACTGACAGAAAGAGACACAGCTATGTAAATGCATTTAAAGTAAAGAGAAAAGGTAATTTTTGTGACTTTGAGTCAAACTAGTGATTTGGGGATCAGGAAAGACTCAATCCACGCGTATCCCTAACCCTCAAAATGGTGCCATTGTAGGACTGCCCTGACCTATACCCGTATGTTGTCGATCTTTATGCTACTAGTGTGCACCCCTCTGGTTCCAAGAGAAGGAATCTTCAGGAGGAGTGTCCTTCCCCAGTCTGACCAGAACCCAACCCTAACCCGCAATTGTTGGCCAAATTTTAACCCCAACCCGCCAACTGGTTGTTAACCAACAGAACACTGAGGGTTTCAGGTAAACCCACACAACACTAATTCAAACATTCTGTACGTCCTACAATGTAAGGCTCATATATCAACGCAAACCACAAAATATCGGCACAATATCGGCCGCGCTTTTTATTCCTTGTTGAGTGTTTTTTCCCCTAGAATTCAAGTGTCATTACAGTTGTCCATTAACTGGTTGTTTAGATGTTGTGTTCCACAAAAGATGGGTAATTTAGCAAATTTAAAATGTTACATTTTTTTAAATATTTAATTATAAAGCCCAGGAAAGTTATATGTGCTGCGTGTGTCCTTTGTTTTGTGCAAGGTGACAACACATATATACATATATAAATATCCATCCTCAAAGTGTTTGGCCAACTCTTGGCAAATGCCAGTGTTAATTATGAAATTTACAGAGAAGACCATTTGCTGCCTGTGGACTTGGCACCTCCATTAGTTGGGCAGCGATGTGCTCTTACCGAAGGATAGTGTCACGGTTGGCACCCTAAATCCAGAACCAATGCAAAGCACCCTGGTCTCGGCTTGTGCTTCTCCCTGTAGCAGCCGCCTTTGGCCACGGGAGGAGCCCTCAGCTACTCAGATGCCGCCAGGTCTTATAACGAGAGGTGCAAGGCGAGGGGTTCTGGACAAGCAGAGGGGCACAACGGTAAAGCAGAGTCTTTGGCAGAAGGTCGCGGTACAAGGTGTAGGCAGAATCGCCGTCACGTCAGGCCGGGTCGGGGCAGGCAGAGTACAAACGAAGTTAGGCAGGCAAAGGTCAAACCAGGAAGTCAATCCGAAGGGTTAAAGCAGAATCGAAGTCGGCAAGGGTCAGGATTCAGAAGTCAGGATCGTCAAATAGCCAGACAGGGGTCAACACAGGAATCAGAATCAGAATAACAGGTTAGCACAATGCTCAAAAGCTCCAGGAACAAACTCCTATAACAAGCAGTGAGGGTAGTGTGCTGTGGCTTTAAATACATTTGAATTTCGCGCCAATGAGCACCGGTGTCAACACGCCAGCGCGCCTGCGCCCATAAATAACGCGGAGGCGCGCTGAGCGCGCCCTAAGGAGCTGCAGTCCCTGTCGGCCCCCTCCCACTAGACCACATGGGTGAGTTGTCACAGATAGGCTGCAGTGTATAGATCATTGTTCCCTTGCTTTTTGCTAAACCCCTGGCTCCAATGGATTTTATATCTTAATCCTTAGTTCAGTCATTTGGGCAATAACTAAATAAAACCATTTGCCTTGGGCCATGGCAGGTGCCACTCAGTTTGCATGTGATTTAATTGTGTTTAATTTCATTGAGGTGCTTGGTCGGGGAGGATACAAGTTCCAGACCTGGGCCCAGACATTCGGCTCCAGCCCAGAGCTCTATTTCCAGCCCACGAGTGTTGAGGAAAAGAAGTAAGTGAATATAAATATTATTGTTCATTTACTCTGACTTACCAGTTATACAGTACTTATCCTATACTTGTGAAAACATTGTACAGGTACAGGACTTGTTATCCAGAATGCTCCGGACCTGGGGTTTTCTCGACAATGGATCTTTTCATAATTTTGATCTTCTTGTCTACTTCAAAATCATATAAACATGAAATAAACCCAATAGGCTGGTTTAGCCTCCAATAAGGATTAATTATATCTTAGTTGGGATCAAGTACAAGCGACTGTTTTATTATTACACAGAAAAAGGAAATCATTTTTTAACATCCGGATTATTTGATTATAAAATTTACTCAAGGGCGAAGTGAATTACACGGGCGAAAATTCGCCAGCGTGACTTCATTTCGATCTACTAACGGGCGCTGACGTAACTTCGCTAGCGAAGGAGATAGACTCGAGCGGTACTTTGCTCCCTAACACCTGGCGAATGGACGTAACTACGCAAATTCACTAAGATGCGGATTTTACTAGGCGAAGTGCAATAGAGTAGAAAGGAGTTCCTCAAAAAATAGTTGAAAATTTTTCTAAGTCCCAAAAAACACTGGCGTCTTTTCCTTTTTCAGGGTGATAGGCTGAAAAATAGCGTACATTTTTTTGGGGGTAACCCCTCTACATTTCCTAACATATAGAACATAAACTATATAGTGGGCTCATGTGTAGGGCATTATAACAACTCTATTTTTTATTTATTAAGGTTTCCAGGGGTTGTTTAATGTAATGTATTTGCTGCAACATATACGTCTATTCAACTTTAACTCCCTGCCCTATGCAAATTAGCCAACGTTAGCGCAACTTCGCTTTGCTTGTTGCAGTAACGCTAGCACAACTTCGCCAGCGTTCGGCGCCCTGGACGCAACTTTGGATTTTAGTGAATTAGCGTTGTCCTGGTGAATCTACGCCTGGCGAAGTGTTGCGCTCTGAGCAAAGCCGTTGTTGGCGAATTTTCGGAGGTTAGTGAATTTGCCCCTATAGGAGCCAGCCTTTCTGTAATTCTGAGCTTTCTGTATATAGGGTTTCCAGATAATGAATCCCGTACCTGTACCATGTTTCCAAGCTTATATAGATAATGTACTTATTTATATACATATCCTGAACTCCATATGGTTTGCATTTCTATTTCGCCATTCTCTAAAAGTCAGCGACCACCAGCAACCAAAATTTAGACTGATTGTAATAGAGATTTTTATCATTCTGTATTTTATTGCTTATGTTTTATCTAATTCAATTCATACTGTTGTTTGGTTCAATGTTCATGTCAGGTTGCCATCAACCAGAGCTGCAGTTTAAACTTCTCCATTAAACACAGTGATAAAGAGAGTCTTTTGGAAATATTCCCCATGTCTATACAAGTCCCTTGCTGAGAGCTTTATGTGAGCTCTATGTGAGCTCTATGTGAGCTTTATGTGAGCTCTATGTGAGCTCTATGTGAGCTTTATGTGAGCTCTATGTGAGCTCTATGTGAGCTTTATGTGAGCTCTATGTGAGCTCTATGTGAGCTTTATGTGAGCTCTATGTGAGCTTTATGTGAGCTTTATGTGAGCTCTATCAGCCCCTCCTTGTACTTTCTCTGTCTCATTGCTGCCATTTATCTCCATAAGGACAATGCGTCTGCGTCTGATGAAAGGGGATACGGAGATCTGCGCAGCAAATCAAATGGAAAAGCAGTTTCCCCTTATGTTTTATTATTGTAGAGTGTCTGTCACACTCAGTAAGCAAAATTAAAGTAACAAAGAGGTTAATATTCAATATTTCTGCCCATGTGATTTTATAATCCAGCGGGAAGAATATTAATCCCCCACCCTTTAATTATCTACGGTGCTCGTTATGAACTGTGGGCGATTAGAGAACTAAATATCAGATATAATGTATATTTTATTGTATATATTAGTATATTATAATTTATATTATGGATTAAATTACCTTACATGTGTTTTTTCCATATACAAATGTCTCTTTTGGAGCAAAAATCCTGTTGCCGATTGCCCTGTGTCTATTTATCTTCCCCAGAGTCTGCATATAACGAGGCCCCTGTGGCTGGTGGACTTTACAGTTAAAGTCATATGTGGGGCCTTTTGTACAAGAAGTAGTCATGGAACACACCGGTTTGATGAACCAAGACAGACTTATTGAAATCAGCTTCTTGCAGGGGCAGCTTACAGACCGGGGCACTGGTTGCTGACTCAACAATGATAGTTACACAATGAACACTTCTCCAATGGTTCTCTATAATTATCTCACGCAACGTTCCCCTCATAAAGCCTCCAGCACCCCTGTTATATAGAAATGCACTGGCAGAGTGACTTTAGCTGTTCAGGTGGTTTCCTCTCCTAATTACCCCTTTCCCACTGTTTCTCTGCGTTGTTCCACATATACTTCCCAAACTTCTTCTCAACCTACGGAGCTTCCCTCTAACCTACACTGGAACGCTCTCAATAGCCTAACTGGCGCACTCTCGCCCCAGGGCTCTACGCCACAATCAGGGCTCTACGCCACAATACTCATTCCTTGTCGTGACAACAGGCTGTACTTGCTAGCTAGCCACTCTAACTCTCACTCCCAGCTCACACCTGCTACTAAGCACCTACTACTCCTAAAGGAAACTGCCTCAAACATGGTCTGGCCCCAATGGTAGTGATGGGCAAATAAATTTAGCAGGTGGAAATTCGCTGCAAATTTTCGCATTTCACACTGGCAAATACATTTGCAAAACTTCAGCGAAAATTAGTCGCGGCAAAATTTTTTAGACGCGCGTCAAAAACCATTTGGATGCCCATCGACTTTAAAGCCAGCACCAAAATTGACGCGGGCGTCAAGACTGAAGCAGGCGCCAATTTTCGAGTTTTGCTAATTTTTCGGGAGAAATTCGCCCATCACTACCCAATGGTCTTCAGTCCTGCCTGTTTGATCCAAGGCCTATGAAGAAGTTGAGAGCTCCTAAACCTCCTTGTATGATGCCCCGGTGGCTCAGACTGTTGAAACAATGTAAGACAAGGCAGCTGATTAATTATATTGTCTTTGCTGCGGAACCAAGACAGCATTGTTTAAAAGGTAACAAGCAGGATTTAGGCAAATGCTGCTTTCAATAGAACTTTTGGAAAGTTGATTAGAATTATGTTTTATTTTTATTAGGCAAAAGTTGATTTGGGCTTTGACTTTCCCTTTAAATAAACAGTTTAAAGCAATCGTCCACTTGGTCTTCATTTAGCCTTCTTATTCCACCTTTCCTTGCAGCTACTCCATGCTGGGTGATCTGACCCCGTATTAATAAAATATTGGGGGGTTGTCTATATACAGTACAAACCTTGCTGTACCAATACAGTTATGTTTCCCTGATGGGAATCCAAGGAATGTGTTGAGCAGTGACAATTGTTTGTTATAGAAATTATATATATAATCTGCACTGTGCATCTCACTGTCGCTGAAATATCCGCTGAATATTATATTAAAGTAAAAAAAATATATGTAAAAATATTCAATTATCAGAGCCCATAAAAATGATTTATTAGCCAACAAATAATGAATAGATGAATCTTCTGCTGCAATTATATTGGCTTCATAAGAGAATAATTGCCTTCTCCATCAATTACCCATTTAATTATGGGAGTACGGCAGTGCGTAACTGGCCCATTAAGATGAATAACCGATACACCGGATCCTCTGTGTGGTTCAGTGACTTCAATATTGCCTATAATTCTATAAAATATAGCTAAAAAATTAAAGGACCAGCAAGGCTAAAATGAAAATGATAAATGTAACTTGACTTACAATTAATTTGGATCTTGTCTGTGTATAAATTCATTCTTTGAACCAGAAAACCTTTGTGGGGTTTATTTCAGTTCAGAAGGGTTCCGCCATATTTTATTTACTGTCTAAGCCAAGCCCTGTCTAGTCAAGTTCAGTGGAGCCTTAAGGTGGACATTACAATATTACAATTTGATCTTTTTTTTACAGGAAAGATCATTTGCTTTCAATACTAAGGGGAAGATGTATCAAGGGTCGAATTTCGAGGGGTTAAATCCCTCGAAATTCGACTGTGGAATAGAATCGAATAGGGAATTTGGGTGAATTTACGTGCTGGCGAATAGTCGAATGGGCGAATATTCGCCTGACGAATAGTCGAACGATCGAATGTTAGATCGAAGGATTTTCATTAGATCGAATGATCGATCGAATGCCTTTTTATTCGATCGGACTTTCCCATAGGCTTTTAAAGCAATTCTGTAGGTTTAATCTGGCGAAGTAGGCAGTCGAATGATTTTAAAAGAGACTTCGACTATAGAATGGGCGAATAGTCGCAGCGTTTTTTCGCTCAATCTATTCGAATCATTCTACTCAGGCGAATTTACGCCAATTCGATAGTCGAGGAGCACAAAAAACTCCTCGAAATTCGAGTTTTTTTCCCTCTATTCATCCACCCGAGCTTAGTAAATGTGCCCCTAACTGTTAGAACTGATATACAGATGGAAACAATAGAATTTGACCTGTAGCTGACGATTCAGCACAGACAGTAACCGATGTTCAGGTGCCTTCAAAGGCTTCAAAATATTCTGGCCAGTCCGTTTGACGAGCCGACCAATATCCAAGTCTTCTGCCAATATCCGTTGGCTTGTCTCCCACCACAGACGCACCAAATATCGTACGAAACAAAGTTTTATACAATATTATTGGTGTGTCTATAACCACCTTTAGGCTAGGGCCAGACCAAGTGAACCTAGGCCTGTGGAGCAACAATGTGTGAGGACTCACCCTTGGCGCAGATGCCCACCACATCCGTCTTCGTTGGCGACATCTTCCTGAATGCACATACTTCCGGATTTCGTACCACTCGGCTGTTTCCGAATTTATCTGAAAAACAAAAACTGTGGTACCCTCCAGAAAGTGCCGAATCTGACGTCATCGGTGGAGCGAAATTCAAATATTTAAAGGGCTCTCTGTGTAGTTTTCATTGACCAATGTAAAGGTCTACTCATTAGTTCCTGTTGTGATTATCCGTGTTTCTACTTGTGTTTGACCCCTGCCTGTGTTTTGACCATTCTCTCGGATCCTGTAACTCTCTGGGATTTTTTTACCCAGCCTGTGACCCGAATTCGCTTCTGATTCGTATTTTTGTACTGCGCTGTCTGTTTGGTAAACTGACCCGGCTTGTGACTTCAATTACGTTGCCGTCTCCTGTTATTGTTCTGCTCATGTGGTGTATTGACCCAGCCTGTGACTCGACTATGTTCCATCTTCTACCAGTCAGTTTTACGTGCAGTTCCCTTGCTTGCCTACAACTCTTCCATTGCTCCTCTCATATTAATACCTGGCTGCACCCGAGTAGTGGAGGGCTCCTCCTGATGCCAAAGGTGGTTGCTAAAGGTGGAAGAGTGAGCCGTGCCCGGGACCTTGGTTTTTTTTTTCTAGGTTTACCAATGATAATACGCTGGCTGAGGTCTGCTTGGTCTGACCCTAGGCTTAGCTAATATATATTTATGAACTGATACTCAAGGATGGCCTTATCATTAGACCCAACGTCTGTGAAAGTCATGCCCAACTGATCCTTCCAGACTGGGGATACTCTTTGCCATCGGGTACATGATTAGCAGATAAGGCAGGGAGAGGAGCCATAGCTCTTCTGATTACTCGGACCCTCATATTGTTTGGCCTTCAGCCCAAACAAAACAATGTAATGCAGCCATACTATATCCATCTACAATGACTCATTTTAATACTATTATTCCATAGAGATTACTACTCATTCCCTGACCCTTAGTGCTTTATTCCTTACAGAAGCTGACATATCTCCATTCCATAGATAGGGTGATAGATGGTGCAGTAGGGTCTATGAAGTAACATGTGTATCCACTGGTTAAAGGATAAGTAAACCTTAAAAATCTGACCAGCAAGTAATCAAAGGACATTGTCAGGAGAAAGAAAGAGGCTGCTCTAATGTTTATCTGCTTAGGAATAAAATGAGAAACCTCAGATAACTTTTCTCACATCTTTCCTAAGCAGAAGAACATCAGCCTCTTTCTTTCTCCTGACAACTTCCTTGACTACTTGCTGGTCAGACTGGTGGGAAAATGACCAGCAGGTGGCGCTGTTGTAACAAAATTCATTCATATTAACAGTACATGTATCCCTTAATATCTTGGGATTAAAATAAATAAATAATGAATGCACATTGCAGAAGTGCTTAGAATAACCCCCTCATCAATTTTACATTCACTTACTTTTAAGGTTTACTTGAGTTATATATTCACTTATTTTTAAGTTTATTGGGCTATATGTGCTATAAATGTTCCGCTGCTGTGGTTAAACCTGGGGGGTCGATTAACCAGTGCTGTCTGTATTTCAGATTCTACATCTGTCTCGTCAGCCAAGCAAAAGAGTAAAGGTGGTGGGAGGTGGTCACTCTCCGTCTGACATGTGACACTTTATTATCCGAATGGACAAGATGAACAGAATTCTCAAGGTACAGTCACTGTCACCCTGCCTAGAAGAGGGGCTCTTATAGCAGCCAAGGGAGGGGCAGATTCATATTAATCCCCCTGGACAGTTGGGAATAAGATGTTGGGCAGATGGGATCCCCATACTTTTAGACGCAGAATATACAGTTATATACACATACCATTCATTCCTCTGCTCTATGATGTTGCTCTGTGTAATGGGAGTATGTGTCAGCTCAGTGGAGACCATAGTAACATAGTAAGTTAGGTTGAAAAAAGACACACGACCATCAAGGTCAACCTTTTTACTTTTTTTAACCTGCCTAACTGCCAGTTGATCCAGAGGAAGGCGAAAACCCCATCTGAAGCCTCTCTAATTTGCCTCAGAGGGGGAAAAATTCCTTCCTGACTCCAAGATGCAATGGGACCAGTCCCTGGATCAACTTGTACTATGAGCTATCTCCCATATCCCTGTATTCCCTCACTTGCTAAACACCATCCAACCCCTTCTTATACCTATCTAATGTATCAGCCTGTACCACTGATTCACTTCCCAGCTCTCCCTGTAACACCCCTTTCCCTCCTCTAATCTCATTGGCTCCCTCCTGTCTGCTGGGAGGAGCTACTGGTGAATAAAGCATCCGACCCTTCCTTGTACCTATCTAATGTATCAGCCTGTACCCCTGATTCACTTCCCAGCTCTCCCTGTAACACCCCTTTCCCTCCTCTAATCTCATTGGCTCCCTCCTGTCTGCTGGGAGGAGCTACTGGTGAATAAAGCATCCGACCCTTCCTTGTACCTATCTAATGTATCAGCCTGTACCCCTGATTCACTTCCCAGCTCTCCCTGTAACACCCCTTTCCCTCCTCTAATCTCATTGGCTCCCTCCTGTCTGCTGGGAGGAGCTACTGGTGAATAAAGCATCCGACCCTTCCTTGTACCTATCTAATGTATCAGCCTGTACCACTGATTCACTTCCCAGCTCTCCCTGTAACACCCCTTTCCCTCCTCTAATCTCATTGGCTCCCTCCTGTCTGCTGGGAGGAGCTACTGGTGAATAAAGCATCCGACCCTTCCTTGTACCTATCTAATGTATCAGCCTGTACCACTGATTCACTTCCCAGCTCTCCCTGTAACACCCCTTTCCCTCCTCTAATCTCATTGGCTCCCTCCTGTCTGCTGGGAGGAGCTACTGGTGAATAAAGCATCCGACCCTTCCTTGTACCTATCTAATGTATCAGCCTGTACCCCTGATTCACTTCCCAGCTCTCCCTGTAACACCCCTTTCCCTCCTCTAATCTCATTGGCTCCCTCCTGTCTGCTGGGAGGAGCTACTGGTGAATAAAGCATCCGACCCTTCCTTGTACCTATCTAATGTATCAGCCTGTACCCCTGATTCACTTCCCAGCTCTCCCTGTAACACCCCTTTCCCTCCTCTAATCTCATTGGCTCCCTCCTGTCTGCTGGGAGGAGCTACTGGTGAATAAAGCATCCGACCCTTCCTTGTACCTATCTAATGTATCAGCCTGTACCACTGATTCAGGGAGACAATTCCACATCTTCACAGCTCTCACTGTAACAAACCCCTTCCCGATATTTAGGTGTGTAATATCATGTAATACCATCATTCTTTCTCCATCCACCAATGGCTTCCAAGCAAACAATTATTCTATAAAAATGCCATTGCCCCAAGATTTGATATGATTTTGAATGATTTAATAGGAGTATAATAATCTCTGGGCCTCCCTGTTCCGCTGGGATTGTCATTCAGTTAATGTGCCCTTTGGAGCTGTAGAACATCTTGATAATAGTAAAGGCCAGATGCCTCCTGATGCTTTTCTGGATGTTTCAATGTGAAGTAAATATTCATTTATCAGCAGCAATTTAAAGTCCTTTGGCATAGTATGAACGAAGAGAACTTCTGTTATCAGCTCATAAGGATCCGGGGTCGCTCATGAACTAATTATTTATTCAGACTCAGCAGTTTTGTTTTCTCAGAGTCTGTACTGATTCATGTAGTTAAATAAAATAATTTTTGATTTCTATGGGATTTGCTGTTACTGACAGCAGAAAATAACCTATTTTTTATATATCTATCATACTATTGACTTTGCATACTATTTATAATTTTGCCATAAAAGTATTTGCCTGATGCTTTTATATTACCTTTCTTACCCCCAGGTTCCTCTATTAGAGGGCTGCCATATTTGTGCAGCAGGAGTCTGTTAGAATTAGACATTCAGATTTAGGAACTTCAAGTAACAATTACTTACAAAAGCAGAACTATCAACGAAAAATCATCAACATGAGGTATAGGTAACTATAGGAAACTTTAAATGTAGATTAATATTTTGAAAGTAACATTTTTAGTGTCGGTATCACTTTAAGAGCAGGCAGGGGTGGGTTTCTTAAAGGGATACTGTCATGTGAAAACATGTTTTTTTTTTTTAAAAAAAAAGCACGCATCCGTTAATAATGCTGCTCTAGCAGACTTCTGCACTGAAATTCGTTTTTCAAAAGAGCAAACTGATGTTTTTATATTTAATTTTGAATAGAGCTATTGTTAGTTTCCCAGGTGCCCTAAGTCAAGTAACTCTGATAAAATTCAGTCACTCTTTACTGCTGTACTGAGTGATATCACCCCTTCCCTCCCCCACACCCCCAGCAGCCCATCAGTAGAACAATGGAAAGGTAACTACAAAGCAGCTCCCTAACATAAGATAACAGCTGCCTGGTAGATCTAAGAACAGCACTCAATAGTAAAATCCAGGTCCCACTGAGACACATTCAGTTACTTTGAGTAGGAGAAATAACAGCCTGCCAGAAAGGAGTTCCATCCTAAAGTGCTGGCTCTTTCTGAAAAAACATGACCAGGCAAAAACATAAATAAAAACTATACCATAAAAATCATGACAGAATCCCTTTATAGAGGGACTAGGGCTGGTAAGGAGCAAGGGAGAGCAATAGTCCCACAAGAAACCATTGATCACGGTGCTGCACTGTGGTCAGGGCCACCATTAGGAATCACAGCTCCATTTAGTACTAAGTTAACCTATTGCTCACCTGGGTCCTTGAGCAAAAGGTCTCTGCCAACAAGTAAAATGGGGCACCAATAAAAATGAAAGGGCTAGGCCACCCATGACCATGCCTTTAATCTGCACCATTGCAGTAACCCATAGCAATTGCATAGATACTGTACTGTATATGCTTCCTTGGATATGCATGACTTTTGCCAGATCTTCATGGTTGCTATGGGTTATTGCATGGGACAGATTTGCTCAATGTTAGTAAATGAGTCCCGGCGTGTTTTGGTTACAAAGATGAATGTGTCATGAGATTCTTATTAAGCCAAAATAGCGGAGATAATAAATCTGTTTACACATTTTACAGCTACGGCAGAATTAAAGCAATGCTCATTAGTTATTTTAATTAATTGAAAATTATTCCACTTAACTCACAGCTATTACAGTAATTACCATAATGTTATTGTATGAAACACAAGTGTAATTAGCTCAATTTTGCCTCCCCAGGTAAATAAGAAAAAAAAGATGGTAACAGTGGAAGGTGGGATGCTCCTGACCGATCTCAACAAGGAACCAGACAAGTGTGGCCTGGCTCTGTCCAAGTGAGTACGGTATCATGGAGTTGATGTTTTCAGTCTTCCTTTACTGCAATGAACAACATTGTCTTTATACATTATGGTGGCTCAGATGAGCCAGATGACCAGCAATTCCAATAAGCTATTACAGAATTACATTTCAGACAGTTTCCAATGACCCCTAAGACCCTTTCACTTAGGAGAAGCTCTCACCAAGAGTTGCACTTGCTACTGTAGCACATTGATTTTAAATACTCTCCATCTGTAGGGAAAACAACCATAATGTTGACACTACCAGGCAGTTACTTAGATGAAGATCAGTTACCAATTTTAGGGTCACAGTTAGAGCAGGGGGCTCCCAGCAATGTACCAGATGTATTTGAGTATGATATCCAGGCCTGGATTTGTAGAAAGGCCACAAAGGCCACGGGAGGCAGGACTGTAGGGGTGGCATGTGCCAGTTTTGCATCTGCACTGGAGACTAGCAGAAGATCTCAACAGCTATTTGACTTTCCCACCCTCTCAGTCCCTTCTACTCTCAATCGGAAGGATTTTAATGCTGAATATTGTAAGGAGGAGCCGGAGGTGGTGGCAGGAGACGAGCAGGAGCTCTGGCCTAGGGGTGCCCATACTTCAAAACCAGCCTTGATGATATCTAACCATCCATTTTGACTGATTTTACCTATTAGAGTTCCTATTATTCCTGGGATGGCAAAGTAAATGCCATTTCTGCCATACCTACCCTCAAACTCACACTGACCAGTCTAGTGAACCCATGCTAAGCCAAAGTACACTAACTTAGCTGATGAAGTTCTTACTCACCTCCTTCTGTCTTGTACAGTTGTGCTCATGGCACTGGGCCCCCTCTAAAAGATATTTATACCCCCTTTCCAACCAACAGCAACACAGACTTCTATGTTGGAAAAGTATTAATTACTTGCACTTTTCTGTGCCATGTTTTGCACAGTCTTTGGCCATGCAAAATACAGTCAGTTCCCATTTGCCCATTTTTATATACATTATAGGCTTCTATAACATCTAAATCATGTCTCCATCTTATTGTTGAGTTATCTGACACACGACAGCTTTATACATATACAACACATATATATAAATGTAGATATCTATATAATTTCCCTTATCTGAAGGACTGTTCCCTGCCCGTAAGAAAGGTTGATGGTTGGGAAGTGATTCCATCCCTTCAGCCATATAATAGGTTTCGATCTTTAGAAGCCTCTCCGGCGCTAGGGACAACTCTGTCAACCTTCAAATCTCATTTCAGTCATAAAACTACATGTAAAGAAATCAATGATCAAAAATAAAAAATGAAAAAAGGTGACTGAAAGCCAAGTCAGAATAATAGTTGCCAGTAAGTGGTCACATCATTGTATATAGTGTTACCTATTGGATGGGTCTGTAGTGACGTAGTGACATTTGCAGACTGAGGCATTTGTTGACCCAAGGGGGCCTTCCCTTTGGATCCCACCCCTCGCCCACCACGCTCACCTTCACCAATTCTGTTGCCTGTTGAGATGGGGATTTGCTCTCTCCTCTAGAAGAGCCTGAAATTCCAATTTAAAACAATTTCAGCTCTTGAAGTTATAAAGAGTGTTTTTTTGCCACTCCTGATAACTTCCAGGCAAGCTGCCTCCTAATGTGAGTTTCTCAACTTGCCTCATGGCAGCAGCCCCCTCCCCTGTCTACAGACCCCCTACCTGCTATAAAGTTTATTGCACAAGGATATATCTCAGGTACATTGTAAATCGGCTCCGTCTTTCCCATGGGGGTAGTGGAACAACCCTTTCGAGCAGATCTAGGAGAAGTAGACAAACTCCACACAGCTGCCTTTTTGGCCTCACAGGGTAGGAAAAAATCTTTAATGACCCCAAAAAAATGTCAATATGGGTTATTTACTCATTGAAGAACAAGGTGCAAAGTGCAAAGAATTGCCGTAATTCTCATCTTTTTTGCACTTTGATCTCAATCCTGCAGGTCGCAGAATTGCTGCAGGTCTCTGTGCTCCATTTTAGAGCAGGAGGCAGGTGGTGAAACAAAGGTGTCATTCTAGGGTTGCCACCTTTTTTCTTTGGGGAAAATGGGCAGGGGGTGGGCTGGTGATGTTGGAAATTTGGAAAATCGGACTGGCCCTTTTACCCAGGAAACCCTTTCAAAAAAAGGTATATCCAGGTGAAATCCGGACAGGTGGAAACCTCTATGTCATTCAGGTGATCACGCTAGGTAGTGCTGGCAGCCAATGTAAGGACATGCCTTGGGCTGCCTGTCTGGGGTCAAAGTAAACGAAGCTCTAATGAGATTTTTCTTGGGTCAGTTACTCAAGATCTTTTCAAGAAGGTCAAGGGATAGTCTCCTCTGCTCCTTATAAATGTGATTAGACCTGCTGATTATATGCATCAATACAAAAAAATAAAACATAGAATTGATATAAATAATCCCTTACACCATATGACAGTTGTGATTGAAATAAACTGACACCTTGACCTGTGAACTCAGCAATTGATCCCAATACTAAAAGCCCAGCAGTTAGAGAAAATGAATTTGCTGCTATATCTACAGTTTTCGGTTGTATGAGAATTTCACTCAGAGCTTTGATGAAAAGAGAAGCTGAAGGATTTAGTTTCCCTCGGAAGACTCTGAAGTTCTAAGATGAGTTTTGTATCAATCTGTAGGCGAATATGACAGGACGGGCAGCATCAGCCATGATAGCTTTATTGCCGTTCCCAGTGAGCTGTCAGCGCTCCATGTCAATTTATTACAACAACTCAACATCTCTGGAATTGCGTTGTCATGTCCCCGGCGCTCAGGCTTTTCTCTATTGATCTCCTGTCACTTCCCGGAGGCAGTTAAACTGATATATGTGTCACACACGGGTGCACTTTTGCAGGAAAAGGAGTCACAGCCCTAACGAAGGGGCCCTGTGACATGTAGAAAAACACAATTAAAGAATTGTTGAATAGTTGGGTGGGTGCTAGGTCATGTGATTCTATCATTTCATTTGTTTTCTAGATGAGAACATCACGGTGGTTACTGTTACATAAATATTAATGGATTATTTATTAAAGTCCGAATGCTAAAAACTAGAAAAATTCAAGTTCCTATAAAATACAAATTTTCGAGATTAATTATACCCGAGGATGGAAAAAGTCAGAATCCGAAAATCTGACATGTCAGATCTGCCGAGGCTGTGTAGAAGTCAAGGGAAGAGGTCCCTATTCTATTTGGAAGTTTCTGTGGTCTGCGCTGGAATTAGGCCGAAATGTGTTTGAGAAAAATTTTGAAAAATGTGGACTTTTAAGGAAAAATCTGAAGAAATCATGTGATTCAGGTTTTCGCTCAATTTTATTGTGTTTTTCCCAGATCCAATTAAAGGGCGTGTAAAGGCAAAAAAATAAAATCCCATTTTTACTTTCTTTAATGAAGAAGAAACCTATCTCGAATATACTTTAATTAAAAAATGTTTACTGTTTTTATAAGAAACCTGATTGTATGCAGTGAAATTCTCCCTTCATTTACTGCTGTGGATAGGAATTGTCAGACGGTCCCTAACTGCTCTGCAGGGAAACAATCATACTTATGAACAGCAGGGGGAGCCCCCGCCTTACTTCCCAGCCATGCAGAACTCAAGCAGCTTTGTTTGTTTCCCTGTAGAGCAGTCGGCGACTGTGTAGAGATAGACTGGGATTATATTTGAAGGATTATTTTGCTGCAGCCACTGGTTCTGCAGAGTTGGAGAAAGTTTGTATTAAACAATACAAAAACTATAAAATCCACATTAGATTACATGACAACACAGGACCCAGTGCAGTCTGTATATTCTGATTATTAATCAGTCTTGCTGTATCGGCTACTGGCAGATGTTATTTGACTTGTGCTGTTTTGATAATTTATGACGATCCCTAAGCAGCCCAGATCACACTGAGCATGTGCACAGTCTTGGTCTTGCAAAGATGTTTAACAAAGTTACAAGATGGTGACCCTCTGTGGCCAACTTTGAAAGCATAAATCATTTGTTTGATTAGACTTGTGGTGCAGTAAGTTCATGTTTATGTTTAGTATACAAAATACAGTATTTCTAGCCTTATTCTGTTTTAGACTTTACTTCCCCTTTAAATCGTGTTTTTTTAATAATACATAAGGTCAAATCGTGGATTCTATTTTGCTCTGACTTTTTTATTTTATAAAGTCAGATAAATTCACATTATGATAAAAAAAACCCCTAAAAGTCCTGTTTTATTTACCCACAATTCAGTGTTTTAACCCAGAACTGCAGACTGGTAAAGACATCACAATGGATTTCGGATCCATTTTCAGCTAATCACATTTGTGGTTGCATTGGTAAATCAGCCTTATGTTCTTTTGACGGCAGAGACAATAAACGAGCTAAGGTGGTTATGTCCTCCAACCTTTATTTGGTCTCTGCCATGTTCATCTGCTTTTTCACACCCATGATCCCACAACACCACCTTCTTGCCCAATGTAAGAAGATTCTCTCTCTGAGAAGGGTTCCATAGACATGAAAAATCTTGACCAAAGATCTGTTAGGGCCTGACTCGCTGTTATGTCATGGTCTTAACCACTCGTAATTTCTAACATATGATAATAACACTGAAAACATGGTGGTTTGCATTATTTTATGCCCATTGCACATGTACTAGTAAATGAGCCCTATATGTATCACAAATAAGGTGTCTAAAGCTAATAAACAAGTGATAAAGCAGAGCAGATACCTACTATGTACAAGCTATTGAGAAGGAATAAAATTCTGTGTACACAGATACTCTTGGGAGCCCCCTGACTTGGATGGATTCTGTTCTCCAGCTAGTCTTGGTTACTAATACCCTGGCCTTGAGGACAGAACCACCTGCTTGGCTGTAAGAGCAGTTCCTTCTGTGTTGTGGATTGATATCTCTATGCTCTAGTTCAGAATTCATAGAGCTCATGTCAAATAAGCATTGCCTTTCACCTTAGGTGGCCTCCAGTTCCTGAAGTCCACAACAGTATTGTGAGAACTCACCCTGGTGGTCTAGTGGGGGTGCAACGGGGATGCCCACTGCGTCCTTCCTCTCCTGCGCCGATGCGCATTCTCATGACTCTTGCTTCCGGGTTTAGTCGAGCGGTGCGGGTGACGTCATCGAGCATGTGTGCAAAATTCAAATATTTAAAGGAGCAGGCGTTTTTCTGCAAATTGCCCAATGTAAAGGTTCTTTTGTTCCTGGGTGCATTCTTATACTGTTACTAGTCCTGTTAATCCGTGTTTGACCCTTGCCAGTGCCTGACTCTGCCTTCTAGCTGCCTGGTTTGATCTCTGTTTAACTACTCTTCTGATTCCATCTGGTACTGCGTTGTTCTAATTATGTATGACCTTGGCCTGTAACCCCGACCTTGCTCCTGAAATCCACTTTGAGTCCTCGTTGCCCGTGTGGTTTGACCTGGCCTGTTCCTTAACTACGTTAACTGCTCCTCCGTCCTATCCATATATGTTTGGTTCCCTTGCTTACCCAGAACTCTCTCCCTGGTTCTCCTGCAATAAGACCAGACGGCATCTGAGTAGCGGAGGGCTCCACCCGAAAGCGAAAGGCGACTACTACAGGCAGAAGAGTGGCCTGTGACCGGAACATTGGAGTTAGTTCTGGGATTGTGATACCAATCGTTTCAAGTATTGATAATTACTATAGAACTGTGAGCTGAAACCCAGACATGTGCTGTTGGGTAAATAAAGATCCATCAGGAAGGTTTTTTTTTTTTTAAATATTTTTATTTGTGTAGTTTCTAACAGAAATATAAAACCAAATTACATTCTGTTAACATCAATATAAGTAATCCCGTTACAGTTACAGAATGCGAAGTATCGGCCATGATACAGAACTACATTTTATGTACAAATGCGTACCAATTTTTTCTCTTCAACAATAGTTTCGACAATATAACATCATAGCACAAAGCAAGCTGAAAACATTAGAAAAAATAAAAACAAAAAAAACGGTCATCATAACCCAACTGGTGGAGACCCAGTTACCATGGACTGAGTATAGTTATCAAGTACATATAGAGTGTCTGAATGCCCCACTACCGTAACCCGTCAAATGCCTCCCGAAACTGTGCCATTAAACCTATACCTGATCCAAGGTTGCCAAATTTTGTTAATCGTCTGTAACCTGTCCGTGGCCAACCCCGAAAGCCGTTCATTCACGTATATCCAATCAACCTTATTTTTAAATATAATGTAATTGACATTGGGGCTTTTCCAGCATTTCGCTATTGTTTGTCTGGCCGCCAAGAATATGTGATTTACAGTAACAATTTACAATGAATCTTCGGGATATTTGTAGGAGGTAGTCCCATTAAGGCTTCGTAAGGGTGCTGCCTTAGATTAATTTGAAAAACCGAAAAAATTAGTTGATAGACCCTCCTCCAGAACCTAATAACCCTCGGGCACGTCCACCAAATATGCCCCATCGTGCCTGGAATCCTACACCCCCGGAAGCAATGGTTGTTAGAAGTGCGGTATATCTTCGCTATTTTAGCTGGCGTTAATTACCACCTTGTCAAGACTTTATACCCTTCTTCCAAAAGGACTGTGTTAATGGAACTATATTTCAAGTTAGACCAGACCCTGAACCATTCATCCTCAGATAAAGAAGTCCCTAGTCATTTTTCCCAGAGTTTAATATATCCCAAATTAGTAACCACCTTAGGCGATATCATCCATCTATATAAAATTGACACTGTTTTTGGAGGTATAGTTTCCCTTGAACACCATTGTTCAAAGAAGGTTTGGGCGGCTGCGCCCGGGTTTTTCAATAGCCATCTTTCTTTAACCCAATGTAACAATTGAGAAGCTCGAAATAGTTCTGAGTCTGGAAGGTCTTGTGATTCTCGTAGGTAAGATATAGAACATGGGCCCCGTACTGTACATAGGTTAGCTAATCTGGTCAGTTTTCTAGAAGTCCACCAAGTGAAAGACTGGGAAGTGATCCCTGGAGTAAACATAGGGTTATATAGGATCGGGGCTACAGGGAGGTGCGGGGATACCAAAGCGAACTTCTTGGCATACCCATCCCATAGGGAGAGCGTGTGTAACAAGCTTGGGCTTAGATTCAATGGTCTGGCCTTGCGAGGGGCCCACACAAGAGCCTCAGCGGAGTATGGACGTGCCAAAAAGTTCTTGAGTTCTACCCAGAGCGGAGGTAAGTGTTGTACATGAAGTGTTGGAATCTGTGCTAATTGAGAAGCCAAATAATAATTATGGAAATTTGGTAAGCCCAGGCCTCCATCCAAGGGTCTTCTACAAAGCGTAGATTTATTTACTCTCGAGGAACCACCCTTCCAAATGAAAGCCAATACACTTTTTTCAAACTTTTTCAAATCATGAACTTTAATATTCGTGGGAAGGACTCTAAACAAATAAAGAATCTTTGGAAGTAGTGTCATTTTGATCGCTGAGATCTTGCCAAGCCAGGAAATATGATACTTCCCCCAGTCCTCCAAAGATTTTAGCAATTTTTTGTACATATACGGATAATTAACTTGGTATAGTTGGCTATAAATCGGGGTAAAATGAATGCCCAAGATCGAAATATACCTGTTGCACCAGTGAAAATCAAAATTAATTGACAACAGCTTAAGTATATCAGGAGGGAGGTTCACATTTAGGGTTTCTACCATCAGGAAGGTTTTTATTGATAGGAGGTTTTACTGAGAAGGTGTCAGGTCTTCCAGCTGTTCCCACCATATCTCACCTGCGGAGCAGAAAATGTGTGAGTGACAGGGCTGGAAAGTTGTTATACTAAGTATATGTAGTAGGATTCAGTATATTAGTCACATACATGTACAGGTATTGGAATTATCCAAAAATATACTGACACATACAGCTAAGGAAAACCTTCCAGCTATTGTTGTTTAGGTAGGAATTGAATTCTGTCCAGCCATTGGTGGGAAGTTGCCCATTGCCGGCTTTACTTTCCCATATTGTTTCCCACTGAAATACAGAGAGAGTCATGTTCTTATTGGGCTTCAGGCTGCAAATGTCCTATAAAATGTCACATCTTTGTTCCTTTCTTTGACAAGTTCCCTTGCTAAATATCACACCAGAACTTCAGCCTAAAGCTGAGGGGTTTGGAGCTTGTCAGTTTATTACAAGAATAAAAATGTTTCATTTCCTTTGAGCCTGAACATAAAAAGTATAGATTTCTGAACTTTAATGTTTGGAGCCCGTGGGGCAACAGATTTCAGTGGAATATTTTGGGCAAATATGAACAAAGGGGCCTCTTGTAAAGTGAGGTGGTTTCTCCAGTATAACTTTGGATTTATTGTGGGCTATAGGGTAGAAATAGTAGGGTGGAAAACATGTTCCAAATTGCCGCGGGTCGGGTACCCGCGGGTTACCTGTAAAAAGCCGCGGTACCCTGCGGGTTGCAGGTAGATGTTTTGGGATTGGGTATAGACGTGGGTCGACGGTTCTCTGGGTTTGCCGGTCGCGAGTCTTCTTAATAGAGAGTTTTACTCCTTTTTTTCTGATCACGCCTATTTCTAATGATGTCACTTCCGGTTTACAATGACAGCATTTCCTGTTTACTTCTTTTTTTCTGATCACGACTACTTTTAATGATGTTACTTCTGGTTTACAATGACAGCACTTCCTGTTTTTTGATGGTCAGCGGGTCGCGAATCTGGTTGCGGATAAGATACTTGCGGGTTGGGTTCAGGTTTAACAAATTGGTTCCACGCAGGACTCTATCCTACAGTGACAAACAAGGGAAAGTTGTGCTCACCACTATTTTTTAAAACCATTAGGCGGGGGTGCAATGAGGCTGTGACCACAAAATACATATAGACAAATACAAGAGTCCTCTGCACTCAGCCCATTATCAATATATTTAAGACAGAGACATTTTGTGCTACTGCTACTGAAAAATGCCTTACCCTTTAAACAAAAAAGCAGTAGCACAAATGTCTCTGTCTTAAATATATTGATAATGGGTTGAGTGCAGAGGACTTTTGTGCCCAGAGTAGAGTTTGTTTGGGTACAAGGGTCCCATTGTTGTTTATGCCCCTCTAGGTCCACAGCAGATAATGTCATACTAAAGGCAATGAAAGGGGCCAGCATTTGCCACGTCATTTCATGATTATTGACAGATTTTCCAGTTTGGACTCATTTAATGTATGAACCACCCTTCAGTAGGCAAAGAAAACCACAAGTAACGTTGGTGGCACCTCAGGAGTTACATTGCATTGGGGAATGTAAATTAAGCCTTACCAGCAACCACATTCTCATCTCACCATTGTTTTCATTAAATGTCACTTCTCTTTTATAGTTTATGGAAAAAATGTGACGTCTTTGTTTGTATGACGTAAGGTCATGGTATTTTTTGGATACTGATTCAGTTTGGCTGGGCAGAATCTTGGCAAAATCCAGGATCTGTGCATCCCAACCAATATTGAAATTGTTCTTTTTTCCCAAGTTTCAATATTTGCATAGAAACTTTAGTACATCAGGCTGCTCTTAAAGGGGTGGTTCACCTTTAGTAGGTTATATAACAGTAAAATCTAAGCAACTTTTGAATTGGTCTTCATTATTTATTTTTTATCGCTTTTTAAAATGATTTTCCTTCTTCTGACTCTGTCCAGCTTTCAAATGGGGGTCATTGACCCCACCTAAAAAACAAATTCTCTGTAAAGCTACACATTTACTTTTATTGCTGCTTTTTATTACTCGTCTTGCTATACAGGCCTTATGCTTTCCATGTTCTATATTCTGTTTATATTTAAATCAATGCAGGGTTGATAAGGTCATTTGGACTCAAGCAACCAGATGGCTGAATTTGCAAATGGAGAGTTGCTGAAGAAAAAGCTAAATAACTAAAAAAAAAAAATAATAAAAAATGAAAACCAACTGAAAATTATCTCAGAATTTTCCTCTCTACATTAGGCTAAATATTACCTCGAAGGTGAACAAGTCATTGTGGGTGTGGATGGTTGGGCATAACCATCAGTTGGGCTCCTGACTATTGTACTGAATATACAATATACACAATAGGCCAATTTTGTGTGTTAGTTTAAGGTGGCAGGGGAAGAGAGACTACAGGTATGGGATCCATTATCCCGAAACCCGTTATCCAGAAAGCTCTGAATTATGGAAAGGCCGTCTCCTATAGACTCCATTTTATCCAAATAATCCAAACTTTTAAAAACGATTACTTTTTTCTGTGTAATAATAAAACAGTAGCTTGTACTTGATCCCAACTAAGATATAATTAATCCTTATTGGAGGCAAAACCAGCCTATTGGGTTTATTTAATGTTTATATGATTTTCTAGTAGACTTAAGGTATGAAGATCCAAATTACAGAAAGTTCCATTATCCGGAAAACTCCTGAGCATTCTGGATAACAGGTCCCATACCTGTAAAACTAAATAACCTTTTAATGGGAGATCCAATATCAACTCTTCCAATACATTTATATTTTTTTATATCTGAGAGTGGGTTATTTCATATTCTCAGCAAACAAGTTATACTTTTGTCTTTTTGTCATCAGGCTCCTGTACTTCCTCTTATCTTTTTAGCTCCTAATTAACAATTTGACATTTAAATTATGGTTAGAGCATTGCAAAAATACCAACCTTAGAAATATATATAATTATATCTTCTAGTTTGGCCAACATGTGCTTAACCCTTAACTGAGAAGTGTAGGTTTGGACCCCAGTTCTTAAGAAGGTTTTATAATGAATCTATAAGTCTCTAGAGGTATGTGGGATTAAATAATAATGCAGATGTTTCAATGAAATAATGAAGTTGGGTACAGAAAGACAGAAGGGTAGAAAGGGGCAGAGAAAGCATCATATAGGCTGTTTTACTTCGTCCAATATTCAAAGAGGCTGGCAAGGAGGTCCCACGGGACTTGAAACTCATTGTACATCTGGGTACAAATAAAAGGAGAAATGGGAGCTTACAATTTTTATACATGCGCCTATTATGTCCAAATGCATTAAAGTCAATGGGCGTCCGAATAATTTTGACGCGCGACAATTTTTATGCGTCCGACTAGTCTGAAGTGCTCGCGATTTTTTATCATGTGGCAGATTTTCACTTCGAATTTGCGCCTGCCGAATTTATTCGCCCATCACAAGTAATTACTTCTTCATTGTCGCCCCTACAATCTGGGTTAATTAAGGACTCGTATGTTCCTACATGCAACACTCAAGCTCCATAACCACAAATTAATGATTGTGATATGATGCAGAGTGATGTGATCCACTGAGACTTCGTTTGGTTGAACCTTCTTTCCCTGGAGGCCCCAGAATAGTAGAGCGCAACAAGAGAATAGTAGCGTGCAGAAAGGGGATTCATCATTTCTATACTGGATATGAGAACACAGGTAGTACATATCCTCAATGGCTTCTTGGTGAAGCTTTAGATCTACTTCTCTTGTGTAAGTGACCTCACTCTAGGGTTGTGACCTCTCCTCCTTCCTGTAGATGGAATTTTACCCAATTAGCTCTGGTCTCATCTGCTTTATGCAAAATAGGAACTAATTGCCACACTTGCTAAATTCCTTTGCACAACCATGAAGGTCACCAGTGGTGGAGAAGAAAGATGTCTACTTTGCCCAAAATTAGAACCTTCCATCTGTTTGTAGATAAAAATTAGAGTCAAAATTCACGAGAGTGTCAAACTTTGTGAAATGAAAATCATTTGGCGAAAACAGGAGAGAAAAGCAGGAGAGAAATGTATAAACGTGTGCAAATCATTACAGAAATGAACATGTTTATAAAGGAGTTCTATTATAAAATGACATTCATACATACAAGAAACAAGCAAAAAGCTTCCTAAAATAATCAATGCTATAAACATTAGCTGTAAGGCAACAAGCTCACCAGTCAGCACTCAATGTATTACCTGCAGAGGATCATGAATCTATTAATATATAACCATATACCTGCGTAAGTTACAATCGCAATCCGTGTGTTTATATATTCAGTGTGATGGATATCATGTTCATGATGGAGTTGGTTTTCATTTTTTACAATTTGAGATGAAAGAAGAAATGGGATTTGGTTATATTTGTTAGTATATAAGATAGGATTAAAGCTATGGAAAAGCTAGACATAAGGACACAATTATGAATTCATCACAAGATACTCTACGATAGACAATATGGAGACTGCATATTAATACATCATTAAGGTGTGCCTGCACTTACATTGTTGCCAATGTTTCCATCCATCACATCTGCTGTATAGTGTTCTACTGCCACTATTATAGCTAAGGAACCACCACCTAGGACTTAGTGGTGGCTCCAGGGTTCCTGCAGCAGGTTATGTCAGAAGAAGTCCAGAATCCCAGTGATGCGCAGGTTCCCTGTGCCTAACCCTCCTTCTCCAAATTAAACCCAACCCATCCTGGCAAGCCATTGATACTTATATACCTATCACTCTCTGATGTCTCTAAAGGGGGCAGGGCAGACCCTGGTGAATAAATAAGCAACAGAAAATGGAGGAGGAAAAGTGGTCACTGACATGAGGACAGGATGGGTCTCTCCTCCATTTCTAGACATAAAGACACAATTGCGAATGCATCACAAGTGTGGATAGACACAGTGGAGATTGTATATTGTGGTGTTCTTGCACTTATATTGTTGCCAATGTTCTCATCCTTCACATCTGATAAATAATGTTCTACTGCCACTATTATAGCTGATGAACACTGGAGATACCACCACCACCTAGGTCAAGGCTGCTTATTCACTATCTTATTGACTGAAGCTTGAGCAGTACTTACCCCACTATGGGGCAAACCCACCACCAGGAGTCCAAGGCAGTCGTTTGGGTGTCCAAGCGTGAAGATAACTAATGATGATATTTGGGAGACATAGAAGCCCTAGTTTAAGCTAACTTGGGTCAACTTTGGACTAAACACTTACACCCTTATGTAATATAAGGAACTCAGTTTGCACATGAGCAGTAACCCATGACAACCCATGATGCTACTTGCTGATTGGTTGCTATTGGATACTGCCCCAGGGTAAACTTAGTACCTTTAATTACATAACCCCATTATTATCCTTTTTAGATATTCTTGGGAATATTGCTGAAAGATGATATGCAGGTCCTCAATGTAGGACTTAAAATGAAAAAGTCCAACAGTCCACTTACCTACAGTGATAACACCCCAAAATATAACTTGGTAGTTGCCAGGAAGTCTATATGTATCCAAGAATGCTACCAAGCCTGGTTATGTCTGTGTGACATTGGCACATAATGAAAGTATTTTAGGAACACCCCAATATATATTTTGATGGGTGCCAGGAAGCCCAAATGTATCCAAAAATGCTACCAACCCTGGTAATGTCTGTGTGATATTGGCACATGATGAAGGTTTTTAAGGAACAGCATTGGAGTAAAAGCTGATCTTTTTTTTTATTTTTTTGTAGTTTAGGAGCCATGTCTGATGCTGCAGCTGGCGTCATTGGGACAGGAACCCACAATACGGCATCACTCATGGTATATTAGCCTTACCGGTACAGAGCCATCCACATGACTGACAATTCTCATTGAAGCTGAGGATTATGGTAGGGTGTTGAGGTATCTTAAAAGGCATAAAGTTGACGGGCAGCTGAACCGATCCAGCAGCAATGTGGCATGGTACTAGTGAAACAGCTCCACTTAGCTCAGGCTTTACTTGCCCTTTAAATTCAACTCACATTTTCATAAATGACTCTAGTAATTAGTAATGTGGGAATTTGTTCACCAGGCGCAAATTCACGGCCAATTTCCATGATTCGCCGCCGGCAAATAAATTCGCAAAACTGCCATGAAAATTCGCCGGCGTCAAAATAAAATGGATGCCGGCGTCCGTTTTTTTGGATGCCGGTGCAATTTCTGCAAAAACTAGGCTGTTTCGCGAATTTTTTCGCCGTTTCACAAATTTTTTTGCGAAGCGAAAAGCCCCAAATTCGCCCATCACTACTAGTAATATGTGAACTAGAAGAATCCATTTGTGTGAAGTGAGAGAAACCTAAAATACATTAATGGCTTGTAGTGAAGGTACCAGGGCTACGTACTGTATGGAATGTATCACAACAGCTCCCTGTACTGACGCACGTCTCACTTACACACGTTTCAGCTTCCGTAAAAGCAGATTTTTCTGGCTTTGAGCGTAAATTAATGGAAAATATATAAAGGCTTAGTATGGACAGAAGGTAATGTGTTTTAGCATGAAATTCATTGGCTTCGCATGAAAGCGGGTAATTGAACGTTTTAGCACCATAAAGACAGAAAAACAATCTATTTGTAATTTATTTTCTATGAAATCAGAACATTTAAGGAGATAGGACTTGCTCTGAGATCTGTGGATAAAACATAATGGGGAGAGAGTCCAAAAACAATTGAAGTGGGTTGGTGCCGGGGGAGGCTTTGCTTGATCTCATCACAGTCGTTTTCTTAGGAACGTGCAAGTTCGGGAGTCAGTAAGAAATGATGGGGTACAGATCTAACAGACGCACCATATACATCACAATCTGATTGCATTGCACTGGAACTGTCCCAGGAATTACATAAATAGTAAGCTGACTTGTTACAATTGGATAAGATAGGGATCCATATAAAGGTGCAGCAAAGGCCAGTGGAGGAGAGATTAATAACCCAGGGGTGTAACGCTCATCTGATCATTAGCACAGAGATCGTCAAGCATTTGACATATTGCTATTTAGCATGGGAGATCTTTAAATCCTTCATCAATGACGATTAACTTTTCTCTCCGTTGGTTTAAAACATGGTCATTCCCTGAGCTGACTGTTAGATGCCGAGGTTTTGTGCTTTGGCTCTGTAATGATCCAGGATTTCTATTCCTAATCCTCATGGAATATTTAATCAGAGCACTGACAGCATCCCTACGTTATCAATAAAAAATGTGAATTATTTTACATATAGAATATACATAAACATTTACCTAACCGTTAATCGTCAGCAAGGGTATTCCTGCCTTTCATAGTTACCTAGTGCCCTTCATCTCTAGGGAAAGGGCCTGGTTTTTAAAAAACATGGCAAAAAACAAGTCGCCACTTAAAGGATAAGTAAACCTTTAAAACTAGGAATGTAAAATTGACGAGGGGGCTATTGTAAGCACTTCTGCAATGAACATTCATTATTTATTTTCTTTTAATTGCAAGATATTAAAGGGCACCTATCACAGCCAAAATCAAACACATATTAACAATCTGACCAGTACAAGCTAAACATGTTTAATCAAACTACATATATATTTTTTTGAAAAAACTGCAGGTTTTAAAAAAATCCCTTACTTTGTCAAATGGGTTCTTTCACTGAGGGAGGCCATATTGTGACTATAACAGAGACTCTAATATGCAAATTTCAGGAGCATGCTCAGATTGTAACACTGCTTTGAGTATTCTACCCAGAATGCCTTGTTTTAGTAAACTCCTCCACTAGAAGTATCCACTAGAAGTGCTGCTACCTGCTAACTTCCAGCAGGGGGCAGCACTACTGAACAGCAGCTAACACACAGGTTTGGCTGATTTGAAAATAGCTTAGAAGGGTTGATAAGCAAACAAGGAATTTGAACTGAGCATGTGCGAGATTTCAGAGCTACAGTTGGCTGGGAAGATATAGGTAGGAGGAGCCAGTGAAATCCAAGATGGCTGCCTCAGCTAGAACTGCAGTGGAGATAGGGGAGATCTTGCAGAAGGAATAGTGAGCTGATCATTTACATTATACAAACAATTCTAACTGTTTTAAAAATCGGATTTCTTGAACTTTCACATAGTGTATTTACTTAGTAAATGATTTTGGTCATGATTGGTGCCCTTTAAGGGATACATGTACTGTTAATATGAATGAATTTTGTTACAACAGCGCCACCTGCTGGTCAGTTTCCCACCAGTCTGACCAGCAAGTAGTCAAGGAAGTTGTCAGGAGAAAGAAAGAGGCTGATGTTCTTCTGCTTAGGAAAAAAATTAGAAACCTTTCTCACATATTTCCTAAGCAAAAGAACATCAGAGCAGCCTCTTTCTTTCTCCTGACCAATTGAAAAGTTGCTTAGAATTAGCCAGTCTATAGCATTGCTTGGAGGGGGGATACTGGGAGTTGCATTAGAACAACAACGGTAAAACCAGCCCTGACTAGTTGTAGACAGTCCTTGTTGTACTTTAATGTATAGTCATTCTGCTATTCTGTGCAAGTGTTTGTGGTTAATGTATATTTTATGGGATCAGCAGGAGGTTTCCCAGACCTGAGCATGTGCCCGGCTGCTCCTGAGCGCTGCAGGGATCTCATTTAGATTATAGTCAGCCTGGAACGTCTGCTGGAAGAGAACTCACATTATTCACTGATTCTTACGACTGGCAATTAAAATGCGATTAAAGGGTGACGCATCACACATGCAGCACTTACGCTACGGTTTTCTCATATTGAGTCAATGATAACTGGATATTCCCCAAATTATCTGCTCTGTTTGAGAAATGGTAAATATGCAACGACATAGCCGAGAACTGTCGGTAGTATTTAATCGGTTACATTTCTTCTCTTAGTTTCATGCATTTCTAATTAGTTATGTGCAATTCTGTGTCACCTATGTGTCTGGTTTTCTTAAAACTGCTTATTTTATAAAGGTAACCATCAGTTAGGATCTGATGGTTTAGTTTAAAAATGCGCCTTTCAGGGTGTCTTTGATCCTAATCGGCTCTCCAATCTCATATTGCTTTAAAAAGGGAGCAGTACATAACGTAATATCCTTTTAATTAGAAATATACATATTTAAAAATACAAATACTAATACAATTGTGGCAATTTGAGCGAGCATCAGTCTCTAAGTTGCCCGTAGTCTGCTACGCTCTGACCAGCGGGGCCTTTCCGCCGCATGGATTCCTTCTGGGGTGCTTAGAGATGACGTTGGATACTCGCTTGTCGTTTCGCCTGACGCGTTTTGAAACGTTTGTAAGTAAAGTATTCGGAAAGTGGGCTAACTGAATTAAAAAGAGTGTAAACATACGACACTATATTACCTTTTTTCATACTACTTGTTTCCCTAAGCTGTGACAGCGTTGACTCCTCACAAACCGAAAGAAACAAGAGCATTAGTGATGTTGGGCACTGATATTGGGGATCAGGCTCACGGTCGGGTTCCAGTTCATCCTACAGGGGTTCAGTTGGGTTGAGGTCAGGGCTCCGTCATGTTCTTCCTATTCTGTAGGGTCCTGGCTTGTTCCACAAGTGTCAGGAATATCATTGTAACCTTAAGGTTTTCACTGGATCCAGGGCCTAAACAATTAAAACAGCTCCAACCTAATATTCCAAATCCACCAAACTTTACTGTGAGTATTATACATTTAGGCAGTTTTCTCCAGCCAAACCCAGACTACTCCGCCATGTTTAAAAATGACATTGGATGAGGACTGCATTAGTCCAGGGGCCACAAAATCAGCACAGCCCAATTTGGCCCAGCACAGGGGTGGAAAGATCTGACAACATTCCACTTGTATGGGTAAGTTCACCAAATAAATCTTTAACCGTCCGTCCATTTAAAGCCCACAAAACATGGTACTTTTTGGCTGCCACTGTAATCGCAACTTTTAGTAGGGGTATATTAGACAGATGCGGAGGTTACAGGGGAACTATAAATTGATAAAGGGAGGAAAACACCACCAAATACACCCTGTTTACAAAATCTATAGGTGACTGGTATTCAGCAACAAACCCCTCATAGGGCCTAACCAAGAACCAGACATCCAGGGCCCAGTCGCACAACAATTACATGAAGGCAATGATAAAAAGCAGGGGTCCCCAACCTTTTTTTTTACCTGTGAGCCACATTCAAATGTAAAAAGAGTTGGGGGGCAACACAAGCATGAAAAAAGTCCCTGGAGATGCCAAATAAAGGGTTTGATTGGCTATCGTGGCCTGGCAGCCTACATAATCATCTACTTTGAGGCCACTGGGAGCATCATCCAAGTAGTTGGTGAGGAACATGTTGCTCTGGAGCCACTGGTTGGGGATCACTGGTATAGAGAGTAAATAGACTTATGGAGGAAACAAAGGGCTTATGGGAATTGTCTCCACTGGGAGATCTTCCAAACCTGTTGGTATAATAGCCCTTTAAACATGCCTGCAGGAGTTTAGGGCCCCTTGGTAGCTGTCAACTCATAATCACAGAATGATCTGAAATTCAGCATGAAGCCCAGTTGTTTGGAGGTTGGAGATGACAGCAGAAATGATGGACAAGTCTTGGAACATGAATATTTCATGAGTACAACAGGACAGAGGTTTAGATGCAGGTGAGAAATGTATATGTCACTTCAGATCTGAGGCTTCCCAAGCAGCCATAATACACAGTGACATCTCTTTCTATGTCAATTTTTATATTTAAACATCTAAGGAACAATGTTTGGGGAAATTGCTGAAAGACTGTATTATTCTCAGTCAGAGACAGGGAAATATATTAGATGATGTCAGTTGATGATGATGGAGCAGATCTTTATAAATGACACACTGGGGGCAAATCTGTTGTAGTGTGAGGTCTCTACTGCTGTTGTGTAAGTGTCTCATTGTGTACGGCAGAAATCCCATTACGGACAGATTTTAGTTGAGCTTCTATTTAGTAACCGAATTGTGGATTCTCCTCCTGTTTTTATCTGGAGGTGAATGATTTTCTCTTGCAACTCTAGAAACCCAACAGCATCACAGCTCTGTAGCCCCTACTATTGTTGAGTGGGGGTTAGAGAGATTAAGACTAAATACAATACAGCTAATGTTTAATGCAATGTTCTTGTTTCCTTGTGATCTGAAACCATCCATCTCTGTCTCTTCCCAGGTCCTTGAAAACCTCGATGCTCATCTGAACAGCTCAGAATATTTCCGCTTCTTCTGGTTTCCGCACACAGACAATGTCAGCGTCTTTTATCAGGACCCAACAGACAAGGTATTTGTTGGTACAAGATGAGGGAGGGAGATATGCAGGGAAAGACACAGATTCACTCTGTTCTATGGATTTGTACAGTCAAAGGCCTCCAAAGAGACAGAACCATGTGACCGCTCCCATTCAATATATTAGGGAATAGGAACTTCCCATACTACCCCTGGGCCTAGGGAAACACGTTCCACCTCCGGGCCATAGATCACATTTCCCTTACAGCATGGATAGTTAACCCATTCTACTTCCTTAAATAAAACACCTGCTGGTCATTTTCCCATGTCAGGAGAAAGAAAGAGGCTGCTCTGATGTTCTTCTGCATAGGAAAGAAGTAAGAAAAGTTATCTGAGGTTTCTCATGTTTTTTCCTAAGCAGAAGAACATCAGCCTCTTTCTTTCTCCTGACAACTTCCTTGACTACTTGTTGGTCAGACTGGTGGGAAACTGACCAGCAGGTGGCGCTGTTGTAACAAAATTCATTCATATTAACAGCACATGTATCCCTTAATATCTTGAATATACATTGCAGAAGTGCTTAGAATATCTCCCTCATCAATTTTACATTCACTTATTTTTAAGGTTTACTTAAATGCTTCTTTTTAGTCTATTTCTTTTTTTCCTTGAATTCAAATAAATAAAGGAAAGTCCATGTCTTGTCCATGGGATTAAAGAATTACAGATGCAGCCACTTTGGTTTGTCCGTTTGACACAGAATATCTAAACACAGATATCCCATTTATCTCATTTAACACAGAAAACTGCGTCACAACATCCCATCTAATTACAGCATTCACCATTGTGAACAATGGAGCTTTGGTATGCTAATGAAAAGGTTAAATGCATTAAATGAGTTAAGATGACTTAAGATAACACAGTTTCTTCAATTACCCCTGAGTCATGACGCATTTAACTCACAAATCCAAGTGGCTTCATCTGTACAGCTGCATAACAATCGCCTGTTCTCATTTAGTATTTTGAGGTCAAATATTTACATTCTGATAGGGTTCCCAGCGCTGAATTATGCACGCTGAAATCGGCAATGCCAAAACACAGAGCAGCAAGGAATTTTATCAGATTAATGAGAACTGGAATTTTAAATGCCCTTGCTTTACAAATGATCCAAACAAGAGTACATTGTGGCCTTAAAACACAGAAATTTCCTTGCTACTCACATTGCTCTTGTGAATATTGATGTCACGGTCGGCACCCAACACCAGAACAAATGCCAAGCACCCTGGTCTCGGCTCGTGCTTCACCTGTAGTGTGACCGCCTTTGGCCTCGGGAGGAGCCCACAGCTACTTGGATGCCACCAGGACTTAACAAGAGGTGCAAGGCTAGAGGTTCTGGATAGGCAGAGGGGCACGACTGTTAGCGAGAGTCTTTAGGCCGAGGGTCACGGTACAAATCAGGAAACCAGAATCGTCGTCAGTACAGGCCGGGTCGGGGCAGGCAGATGTCAATCGTAATCAGGCAGGCAGAGGTCAAAACCGGGTAATCAATCAGACAGGAGGGTTCAGCAGAAGGATAGTCGATATTCAGGCAAGGGTCAGATATAGAAGTCAGGATAATCGTATAGCCAGGCAGGGGTCAAAACCAGAATCAGAATAATAAGCTCACAAAGCACCAGGAACACGGGCAAGGTCCCACAGCCCTAATGGGCTTTAAATAGTGTTTGAATTCCGTGCCATTGCGCGCTGGCGTCATCACACCAGCACGCCTGCGCCTTTAAATTTTAACATTTTCTTTATTATTTATGTCACAAAATCCAACATTCCGGAATAGACCCGAGAGTCACAGGGTCCGTTAGTTCCTTAAGGGCCAGTTTTCATCCAATGTACAGTATGTTTCAATGCAGTACGCGCTATTACTTTACCCTTTTCCTATAGTGCGCCTTTAATTAAGAGCGTCCAACATTTACATTTTTATCCGCAGCCATTCTGTGAAATTCCTGGAAATTTCAACTGAACCTGAATAGATTTCCATAATGTTCCTTTCTAAGATAATTTTTTTCACCTTGAGGACACAGACATATATTTAAGATATATATATATATATATACACTGATATACATAATGGTTTGGTTTCCCATTATCCCCAGTATTTAACCTTTTTATGAAGAGCCGGTGGCTGCAGAGGTGAAAAGCTCTCCATGATTCTTTCTCATTCAGCAGACATCAAATGATAAAATACACACCCCGTTCTTTCATGTTAAATCAATTTGCACTTCACAAAGGAGTCATTTATCTGTCCCAGAAATAATACGTGTCACAGACTAACAGTAAAGTGCCGGGAGATAATCAAACGCACAAGCTCACACTCCGAAGGGTTGTGTTTGGAAGTTGTTCAGGGAGATCATTTGCCTGGAGACCAGTCTCCTCTTCTTCAGGGCGACTAATCTCCCCGAACTGCCTTCCCCTCAGAGAGATTAGTTTTCGGAAGTCGCCCGAAGTTGGAAACTTTGGGTGGCTTCGGAAAGCGAATCGCTCCGAGGTGGGCCACTAATCTCCCTGAACCTGACCGCGAGTCTCTGCCCTTAAAGAACAAATGTTTAGGGAGACCCCTTGAGAATTTATGGAACAGAACAAACAGCTCTATTTGTAAGGTATTGGGCTTTACATGAAAAGTTTCTGAAACACAAGCAAAACGTTAAAGTGTTTTCCAATAGAAACCACACAAGGGAGATCCTAGTGTTACAGATTTTTGCCACCCTTTTTGCTGCCCCTCGTAACTTGTGGGGAAATGGCGCCTGAGACAAGGTTGTCACTTTGGGGTACATTTATCAAAGAGTGATAAATTGCTAAATATGACTTTAAAAATCCCATAGAAATGAATGGATAGTGGCGGAATTTCTGTGGAGATCTTTAACGTCACTCTTTGATAAATCAACCCCTGAGCCCACAGCATTCTATCAAATTGCACTGTGTCCCCAACAACTCCATAGACATTGTCCAGAGTCCCTAGTGTTTTTTCAAATTACATCAGTAATTGTCTAGAACTGCCCTAAATTGTCCAGAGTGCCTGAACACTGGGCCCCCCAGAATGCCCCAAGCTTGCCATACATTACTTAGTATCTTGAATGTTAAAGGGATACCAGCTAATAGTGCTAATGTACTAATGCACCAGCTAATAGTGCTGCTCCAGCAGAATTCTGGCCTTTTTTTCAAAGAGCAAACAGATTTTTTTATATTTCATTTTCAAATCTGACATGGGGCTAGACATATTGTCAGTTTCCCAGGTGTCCCAGTCATGTGACTTGTGCTCTGATAAACTTCAGTCACTCCTTACTGCTGTTCTGCAAGTTGGAGTGATATCACACCATCTCTTCCCCTCCCCCCCATCAGCAGACCAATAGGAAGGTAACCAGATAACAACTCCCTGGTAGACATAAGAACCAGGCCTGGATTTGTGGTGAGGCCACAAAGGCCCGGGCCTATGGCGGCAACATTTTTAGGGGTGGCATGCCAACCAGCCGCATCCTAAGAAACACTGGGGACTCAAAGTTGACAGCGTGCTTGCACGCGCGTTGTTTGGGTTGCGTGCACTAATTATTTCGCGCTAGGACATGCATTCATGTGTGCCCAATCACCCGGCGCTGGGACCATGCGGCCTCGGGCGCCGCACTATAAAATCTGGCCCTGATTAGAACAGCACTCAATAGTAAAATCCATGTCCCACTGTGACACATTCAGTTACATGGAGTAGGAGAAACAACAGGCTGCCAGAAAGCAGTTCCATAGTGCAGTACTGGCTCTTTCTGAAATCACATGACCAGGCAAAATGAGCTGAGATGCACCTACACACCAATATTACAACTAAATACACTTGCTGGTTCAGGAATAACATTTTATATTGTACAGTGAATTATTTGCAGTGTAAACAGCGTCATTTAGAAATAAAATCAACATCATAAAAATAATGACAGAATCCCTTTAAGATTCACTGTGAGATTTATAACTGTTTTCTGCCCATATTTATATCCTGGAATAATGTATGAGAGATCATGGACCTTTTCTATAGATAGCGCTTATCCAGTTCTACAAATCCTTCTTCTTCTGAGAACTAGGTTGGGATTTTATTTTACAGGCAACTGAGTTGTTCTCACTATGGAATTTATTCTAATTAACTCTGCTTTGAGGCCTTAAGACACATATTTGACTCAAACAACACAATGTTCTACTTCAACAAACAAGTACCATTTGAAATATATTGCAATATATGGACAAACAATCCCTGTTTTGTTTAAAGGGTAAGGCATTTTTCAGTAGCAGTAGCACAAAATGTCTCTGTCTTAAATATATTGATAATGGGTTGAGTGCAGAGGAATCTTGTATTTGTCTATAAATAGAGAGTTCTACCATCACACACTTTCTCTCCACCACTGGATAGATATGTCCCAATAACTTATCCATTTCTACTCCATTCTTAATTAAAATGCAGTTAATGTGGCAGCCCCCGGCGTATGTACAAGCACAAATGCAGAATATGCAGTAGGAGAAATGTTCTAACAAGCTTTGTCTTACAACTAATGGACCTACACAGCAGAACACTTGAAGGAAAAAGCAAACCATCTCGTAACCTTTTCAGATCCAATTTGCTAGAAATTGACGGCTTAATTCTGCTCAGTGACATTTAGCTTCCGGCTAGTGAAAATAAATAGTAACCACCAGCTCAATAATTGCACAGGGGTCTGGATTATTAGCAGGATTGCTACTGTTGTCCCTTAGCAGAAGCAGAGCTCATACAGAGAATATGAAGTTTTTCGTACTGGTCTCCATATGGTCCATATGATCAAACTATTTAGTTACAGTCAATGATGGATGAGATATACACAGAAGTCTTATAGTCAAAGCTGGGTGAGATGTTAAAGCTACATAAGCACCTTACATTGCTGCAATGGATCCAACGGTTGGGTCCTCTGAAGGTCACATACTTATACACTGGTGAGCAGAGATTGTGATAGCAAAGTAAAGACCTCAGAAACTTCTCAGGTAAAATCCAGACAAGCTTTTAGGTGACTGAATTGAACACCAACGAGACCAATGCTTGATGGTGTATCCAAGGGTGGGATATTTGCAGCACAAGTTGCAGAGGAGCAACAGTAATTCTTCATATGTCAGATACATGGCTCTAAACTTCCACTAGAGGAGATCTTGGCCAGACATTACTCCAAACTGGGTTCACCTGGAGCTCTTACCTGACATTCAATTCCATGCCTTTCCTCAAGGGAAACAAGTGGACAATTTTAAATTAGCAGCTATTTCATTGGGCGCCTTACATCATGGGGACCAACTGGACAACTTTAGATTTGCTGCTAATCCTTTGTGTGCCTTTGCCAAATGGGGTACCTTGGTCATCTTTAAATGAAAATGTAAATGAAATCTTGTGTGTCTAGCCTATGGGAAACAAAGGGATGGTTTTAGATATGTTGCCTGCTTTAGATTAAATACTATACCTTTGTAACATTGTAAGTTAGGTTGAAACAAGACACAGGTCTATCAAGTTCAACCTTTTCACTCTTTTTTTAACCTTCCTAACAGCCAGTTGATCCAGAGGAAGGAAAAAAAAACCCATTTGAAGCCTCAGAAGGGGAGAAATTCCTTCCTGACTCCAAAATGCAATGGGACCAGTCCCTGGATCAACTTGTACTATGAGCTATCTCCCATATCCCTGTATTCCCTCACTTGCTAAACACCATCCAACCCCTTCTTATACCTATCTAATGTATCAGCCTGTACCCCTGATTCACTTCCCAGCTCTCCCTGTAACACCTCTTTCCCTCCTCTAATCTCATTGGCTCCCTCCTGTCTGCTGGGAGGAGCTACTGGTGAATAAAGCATCCGACCCTTCCTTATACCTATCTAATGTATCAGCCTGTACCACTGATTCACTTCCCAGCTCTCCCTGTAACACCCCTTTCCCTCCTCTAATCTCATTGGCTCCCTCCTGTCTGCTGGGAGGAGCTACTGGTGAATAAAGCATCCGACCCTTCCTTGTACCTATCTAATGTATCAGCCTGTACCACTGATTCACTTCCCAGCTCTCCCTGTACCACCCCTTTCCCTCCTCTAATCTCATTGGCTCCCTCCTGTCTGCTGGGAGGAGCTACTGGTGAATAAAGCATCCGACCCTTCCATGTACCTATCTAATGTATCAGCCTGTACCCCTGATTCACTTCCCAGCTCTCCCTGTAACACCACTTTCCCTCCTCTAATCTCATTGGCTCCCTCCTGTCTGCTGGGAGGAGCTACTGGTGAATAAAGCATCTGACCCTTCCTTGTACCTATCTAATGTATCATCCTGTACAACTGATTCACTTCCCAGCTCTCCCTGTAACACCCCTTTCCCTCCTCTAATCTCATTGGCTCTCTCCTGTCTGCTGGGAGGAGCTACTGCTGAATAAAGCATCCGACCCTTCCTTGTACCTATCTAATGTATCAGCCTGTACCCCTGATTCACTTCCCAGCTCTCCCTGTAACACCCCTTTCCCTCCTCTAATCTCATTGGCTCCCTCCTGTCTGCTGGGAGGAGCTACTGGTGAATAAAGCATCCGACCCTTCCTTGTACCTATCTAATGTATCAGCCTGTAGCACTGATTCACTTCCCAGCTCTCCCTGTAACACCCCTTTCCCTCCTCTAATCTCATTGGCTCCCTCCTGTCTGCTGGGAGGAGCTACTGGCGAGTAAACCATCCGACCCTTCCTTATACCTATCTAATGTATCAGCCTGTACAACTGATTCAGGGAGACAATTCCACATCTTTACAGCTCTCACTGTAACAAACCCCTTCCCAATATTTAGCTGGAACCTCTTTTCTTCTAATCGGAATGGATGACCTCTTGTCAGCTGGATCTACTGGTAAATAAAGAATTAGAGAGATTATTATATGATCCCCTTAAATATTTATACATTGTTATCATAGCGCCTCTTCTCCAGCGTGAACATCCCCAATTTGTGTGCCTGGCAATATGGGAATCGCTGGTTTCGTTGCTATCACTTTGTTTGGTTAGTATTCCTTTGTGTTCTTGGCATCATGGGAAAAAGTAGATCATCTACCATACCTTTATGTGCCTTGCCTCATTGGGAACAAGTGTGGGTTGCTTTAGATTAGCTACTCTACATTTATCTGCCTTGACCACTGGTCAGGTATATATTAGCAGCTATTCCCTTGTTTGCCTTGCCTCATGGGGAACAGTTGGTGACCTTCTGAAAAAACCTGGATGCTCAATGATCCCAAACCGGTGGCTTTTAAGCCTGTAAGCAACATGTCCCTTACCAAGTCCTTTGATTTTGCTGCCAGTGGTCTCAAAGCAGGTGCTCATTTTTGGATTTCTGTTTTGGAGGCATAAAGACCATGTGTACTGCCAAACAGAACCACTTGTAGTCTGCCAGGATACATAGGTGCTACCAAATAACTAATTATACAAACTTTTTTCATGCTTGTGTTGCTCCCCAACTTTTTTTTATATTTAAATGTGGATCACAGGAAAGGAAAGAATGGGGACCCCTGTCATAAGGTATAAATCAGATCTTTCAGACAGAATCTATAGCTGAAGGATTGTCCTAGTTTAAAAAGAAGGTGAGAAATGGACTATATATATATATATATATAGTTAGTGGCCCTTGTTCTGCATATTTCACAAACTTCAGAAGAAAAGAGAGACCATATTTACTCACTGAAGTTTTAATGTTTTTCCCTCTCGGATGACTAATCTCGCCCTGCTTCCCTATGGTCTCACAGTTTTCCTATGTAGGAAGCATTAATCAGTGAGTTCATCCAGGCAGTGGAGGTTGGATCATATTCATGGATAGTTCCTTTTAGCTCCCAAGGTGATGGATAGACAGACATGTGGGTAGATAATGAACCATGTTGGGCCAATATATCTCATGCACAGAGTGGGAGAAATTGGTACCCCAAAGACAATGTTTACATCATGCCAATAAAAAACAATATATTTTCAATATTTATTTTATTGAAGTCACTTGATATTCTATGTGACACACTTTTTTTACAGCCAACTCCCTGGAAGTCCGCGGCACATTGGCAATGAAGCTGTAAATCAGATGTGCTCTGAGCATAATGTTACAGTGGATCTGCTGTCAGCCATTGCAGACTTGATATTCAATTATAATGCCATTCATAACTCTGCAGAACGGATCATTAATGTCACTCTGGAAACCTGTTCTAATGTAAAGTGTTAGAGATGCAGGAAACCTCATTTAAATGCAGAATTCCTTGGTTTTTGTAATCTTCTACTAACGCAGTTGAGCTCTGTAAAGAAGATAATTAAAATACTGTTTATCACTGCCAAATAGTAAAGTGAAACAGTAACTGTTGGAACAATGGGACTTTGTAACAAAAGAGAAAAGAGCAGCAAGAATATGGCAATAAGACAATGGAAGCTTTAGGGAGCCAGTAATATAATGGAAACTATGGGAAGCCAGTGATATGATGGAAACTATGGGGAGCCAATGATATAATGGAAACTATTGGAAACCAGACATATGATGGAAACTATGGGGAGCCAGTGATATGATGGAAACTATGGGGAGCCAGTGATATGATGGAAACTATGGGAAGCCAGTGATATGATGGAAACTATGGGGAGCCAGTGATATAATGGAAACTATGGGAAGCCAGTGATATGATGGAAACTATTGGGAGCCAGTGATATGATGGAAACTATGGGGAGCCAGTGATATGATGGTAACTATGGGGAGCCAGTAATATTATGGAAACTATGAGAAGCCAATGATATGATGGAAACTATTGGGAGCCAATGATATGATGGAAACTATGGGGAGCCAGTGATATGATGGAAAGTATGAGAAGCCAGTGATATGATGGAAACTATGGGAAACCAGACATATGATGGAAACTATGGGGAGCCAGTGATATGATGGAAACTATGCGGAGCCAGTGATGTAATGAAAGCTTTGGGGAGCTGGTTATATGATGGAAACTATGGGAAGTCAGTGATGTAATGAAAGCTTTGGGGAGCTGGTTATATGATGGAAACTATGGGAAGTCAGTGATTGCATTGCATGGAATTTATATAGAACCAATAATACAATCAAAGGTAATAGGAGCCAGTGATAATATTGCAA